>CM074719.1:444786803-445194303 GCA_037306005.1 Rhinophrynus dorsalis
TTTGTCATTTTGTACTACCAGTTGGTCAGAAGAAGCGGTCTTGGATACTGCGAAACGTTACATCATTTTTCAATTGGTATGTTAAATTTTATTTGATTTTATATAATAAACTACATTTGAGACAACTTCAAGAATATTAGCAGCCATTCCTTTCAAACTACCGGTTGGAGACCTATTTATTGGAGGACCAGGTACCAAAGAAATCTGAGTGGGGGCAGATTAATTTCCCCCACATGCCTGGAAGCTGGTGTTTGATATAAGCCAAAAACTGGCAATTACCTTTGTGAGTATATTTTATATTTCTTACAATACTGGGTGATTTGTGAAGATAATAGGCACTATTGGGCGCCCTCTCTTTTTTTCTGTTTTCTTATATAAGAAAAGACTTACCACCGCCATCTTCACTTATAAGTTGTCATACACGGTCCTTATATATTTACCGATCTCCGGTCTTGAAATAAATAAAAATTCCCGTAGTTCACGGTGCTTGAACTCCTGTAATTCACAATGTTCGAACTCCAGCTTGTATACCTCCTAAGAAGTATGGAAACTACACAGCTTTTTACATCACCAACTAATAGATGGGGACCCCGAATCGTTAACCTCATTCATTAATTAAATTAATACCAACAATCATGATTTACTTTTTTCTGAAACCTACAGTCAAACATCTATTAACTTTTTGGATGCCACTTTATACATTCAGGATAATAGGTTCTATGCTAGAAACTATTGTAAACGTGTGGACACAAATAGTTAGATTCTTTCGAGTAGTTGTTACTTTAATAAGTGGTTAATGAACATACCATTTGGAGATGTTAGAAGACAAGTGGTTGGAAACCATTTTACCCAATAGTCCTAAAGTGATCTATAAAAGGGCTCAAACTATAGGTACTCTTCTGGCCCCAACTGTGAGAAACAGAGATATGGGACATCATAAAGGGACCAATTGGTTTGGTGGGGACATGTCTGGTTTTCACATTTGTGGCAGATGTGTATGCTGCAAGAACAACAATAAAAAAATAGTAGGTTTTACATCCCCTAGTACTAAGGAGGAATTTAAAATAAAATACTTTTTTTTCCAGTAAATGTAAGATGTGATATATGTCCTACAGTGCAGCTGTAATAAACAGTATGTAGGACATACGAAAACAACTTTTAATGTGACAGTGGCAGAACATTTACGTAATATAGAGAAAGGATATGAACAACATAGTGTCTCTTTGCACTTTAAAGAGACACACGATTCAGACCCTAAAGGTTTGAGTTTCTTTGGCATTGACAGGGCCAGACTGGGAATAAAAACCAGCCCTGGAAAAAATTGCTGACCAATCCCATAGAATTGCGTCATTATACCAGCCTCATAGCATAATGCCATTTTTTTCTTGTTTATAAAAGGGGAAACATGCATTTTAAAACACATCTGAATGCCACCACCAGAGCAATACAGAGTTATGTCACCTCTAGAGTAATAAAGAGATTATATATATATATATATATATATACACACACACACACACACATACCACCTCTTGATACTTGATTCCCCTCTTTTGCCTCTTTCTCCCACTCTTCATTCCCACCTTTTGCTTCGTTCTCCCCCTCTTGACTCTGAGCCCCCTCCTTTTGCCTTTTTCTCCCTTTTGATCCCCCTTTCTCCCCCTCCTTTTGCCTCTTGGTCCCTCCTTTTGCCTCTTGATTGCCCCTCCTTTTACCTCATGATCCCCCCTTCATTTGCCTCTTTTTTTCCCACTCTTGACCCCCCTCTGCCTATTTCACGTGGTCTTCATTCCCCCTCTTCTCAAGTTGCCTCTCTTTACCCCTCTTGATCTTCCTTTTGCCACTCTACCCCTCTTGATCCCCCTCTTTGCCTCTTTCCTTAATCCAGCCTTGACTCTTGTCTTGATCCCCCATTTGTCTCTTTCTCTCCCTCTTGCCTCTCTCTTCCCCCTTCCTGATTCCCCCCTTTTACCTCTTTCTTCTCCTCTTGCCTTTTTCTCCCCTCCCCCATTTTCCTCTCTTGATCTTCCCTTTGCCTCTTTCTCCCCCTCATTAACTATTGATCCCCCTTTTGCCTCTCTCTCCCCTTCTTGACTCTTGATCTCAACATTTTGTCTTTTTCTCCCCCTCCTGATCCCCCCCCCTTGCCTGTGACCGTGTCTAGAATCTGCTGACACGGTCTCTGCTCCCATCCTCCCGCTCAGCTCACTCTCCGCAGACAAGTGGTTAAGGTAGGAGCGGGCCGGCCTACCCAGTGCGCAGACGCAGTGCTTTTCACACTGCTTCTGACGTCACTGGGTCTAGGCCCGGCCTGCCTCCACTCACTATATGCGGCCGTTCAAATCTCGCGGCCGCTTGTAACCTTGCGGCCGCTGATTGGCTTAAAGTTGGTACATTTATTTAAGCAGCCCCGGACTGCCCCCAGTGAAGCCCAGTGCTGGCGGCCTACCGGGATTTTTACTGGTATCCCGGTAGGCCAGTCCAGCCCTGGGCATAGAAAGAGTTAAACGAGATTGGAGAGGGGGTAATCATCTGGCAGCTACGTCACAAAGTGAGGCTAAATGGATATTCAACATAGATACCCTTCAACCTAAAGGGTTAAATGCCAAATTTGAACAGTTTGGCTTTTTGTAAGTGTTTATAATAAAGTTTTGTGTATTTGAAGTAATTGGTAATGAGTAGCAATATACCTACAACAATAAGGCAGGTTTTTACATAAAAAGAGTTGGAATACATATGTTTTTAGTATATGCTTTTTTGTCTTGAAAAAGGAGGGGGTGTCCTTCTGAAATAGTGATATGCTATAATAGCATTTAAGGACATTCAAAAATATATAAAGGTCCTTATTTATTGGTTGGACTACGACTATTAGTTGGTGATGCAAAAAAGCTGTGGCGTTTCCTTACTTCTGGCATAAACTAAATGATGAATTCACATTATCCGTATTCCCCTCTGCCTTAAATCTTTAGTCGTCATCTTAGACTGTCCTGAAGGCCTACCACCATCATCTTTTAGCTTGTGGAAAACTAGAAACATAGACACCCTACAAATCCTGAACTCTTCTCTTGAGCCATTAACTAAAGCATATATTCAGGAACTCTTGAAACCACACACTGTATCTCGGTGGTTGTTTTTTGAGGTGAGAAATTGGCTTTCCAACTTCCATAAATATAACACTCTGAATAGGGAACTTTCTACCTTTGAGAAGGTTATTTCCTCTCCCCTGTCCTCTCTGAGACATTTGTCCTTCTCATACAACTTGTTGCAATCACTGTCTGATCACGTCAAGCCCTACTTCCTGTCTGTATGGGAGAAAGATTTAGAAATATCCCTTGACATGGCCTCTTGGATGCAAATACTCACTACCAATTGTCAATAGACCATATCCACTACATTACGAGAACTAAACTACAAACTCATGATTACAAGATGGTACATAACCCCTTTGAAAACTTCCAAGTTTAATTCATCCTCCACACCTCTGTGCTGGAGGTGTCATCAGGAAGTGGGCTCCCTTTATCACATTTGGTGGACTTGCAAGATAATCTCTCCCTTTTGTGAGGTTCGAGCTGAATTCCTCATTAGGGTTGTACCGCCCATTAGATCCTTTGATCTTCTTGTTTTCTTATTCAAAACAGACCCCACTCCCAAAACGGGTGTTGTATACCCTCATCAAGTGAGGCTAGATCAGTTATTCCCTTGTTCTGGAAACAATCATCCACTCCCCTTTAACCCCATGGCTCCAGAAAGTAGACTCTATGTTACTTATTGAAAAGTGTTATGCTTACCATACCAATTCCAATACAGCCTACGAGAAACCTTGGCACAAATGGCTGACTAGAATTAGAAAATAGCTTGCCCTGCCTAACTGGTGCTAATTAAATCACGGTGGGAATCCCTGTTTCTCCCAACACAGATTAGTCTCCTGAGCAGATGCTGTACCCTCTTTTTCGATCCAACCTTTCTGTTGTGTGATGTCCACTGATCAGTCTAAGCATATATCGATTTTGGACTCATCCCCCCCAGGGACCTACCCTCTTCAATTCCATCTTCTTTAAATCTCCACTCTTTTTCCCCCTCCCTCCCTTTTCTCACTAGACATCCCTTGAATTAGTTTTTTCTCCCCTTATCTTTCATCCTTCCTACACCCCTTAAGCTTCCCCTCGGACTGACTAACTTTAGATTCTCATCTAGATCTTAACCCCTCATACTGTTCCTTGTACCCCCCATTAGTTTATGTCTAGTTCACACTAGTAGTACCGACACTTCCACATCCCTTTTGAAATAATAGGTTTTGCTACGGCCCTGTATGCCCTGTACAAGGTACGCTTAAAATTAGCACCACTATTGTTCGGCATCACTATTGATTCTCTCCCTCTCACCTTTCTATTTCTGGCGAACAGAACACTGGGGGGATTGACCTCTTTCTCAATCCTGTGGAATTTTAGACAGTGCTTACTGTAGCAAGAATTTATTTCACACAGATTTTAATGGCCAGTATGTGAGGATCCTGCTCAATGTATGCTAATATGTCCTTCACTAGCTGGTGCATGTCTGCATTGTCATTACTGTAAGATTCATCAGCAATGCTCCACTGTGTTTTCAGCAGTAAACATATCAGTGGAAAATGTTCGCTTATTCCTGCCCCTACACCACTAACCAGCAAGGTGGCCTCCTGGAATAATTTTAGGTGACTCGTTGCTAGAAAAAGACCTGGGTATCCTTGTCAACTACAAACTTGGAAACAGTGACCAGTGTCAAACAGCAGTAGCAAAGGCAAACAAAGTCCTGTCTTGCATAAAAAGAGGTATTGAAGCAAGAGTGGATAACATTATTTTGCCATTATACAAATCATTGGTAAGACCTCACCTTGAGTATGCAGTGCAATTTTGGGCACCGGTTCTGAAAAAGGATATACTAGAACTAGAGAGGGTACAGCGGAGAGCAACAAAATTAATTAAGGGAATGGAGGACTTGACATATGAGGAACGACTAAACAAACTTGGTTTATTTACTCTAGAGAAAAGACGACTAAGAGGAGACCTTATCACATTGTACAAGTATATGAGAGGTCAATACAAGGATCTCTGCGGTGAGCTATTTATTCCAAGGCCTGCTCAGGTGACCAGGGGACACCTCTTGAGATTAGAGGAAAGGAGGTTTAAACTTCAGCAGAGGAAGGGTTTTTTTACGGTAAGGTCTGTCAAATTGTGGAATTCATTGCCCAGGGAGGTAGTTATGGCAGATACAATGGACACATTTAAGAGAAGATTAGATACATTTCTTTCAAAAGGGAACATACAGAGTTATACTGTTTATCAGTAGGCAGATCAGGAAGGTCTGATAAAGACTAATTTAATTGGTAGCAGGAAAGCTATAAAATTCTTAGTTACTGAGGTATGAAGCGAAGGTTGAACTTGATGGACTTGTGTCTTTTTTCAACCTAATTTACTATGTTACTATGTTACTATTAAGTCACACATTAGTTGCCACTGACCTGTGACACTGACGCTCCCTCCAAAGCCTTCCAGTTTTGCATTGCATGCTCTCTAAGGACCTAATTCTGCTTGTAGAAATACTCTAGTATGTACAATGTGGAATTTCACCCTTTATTGACATCCACTTCAGCTGATGATGGGGCAGGTTGTTACTCTCTTGTATGGAAAATAGAATGGATAAAATTGGCACAGATTTTGTGGGTGATATTCAGTATCTCTCTGAGGGTTTTGTATTCTGAGAGGAATCTAGTCACAACTAAACTTAGAATTTGGACAAAGTAGGGTACATGCCAGGTAGCTATTATGTTGGAGCCTTTATCAGCAGACAAAAAACCGTTTTCAAGGAATGAGATACAAGCCATTCCTCTATCACCTGCTCTAGTTTATTTAACTCATCTATGGCTTCATGCACAAAGTGGCACACCAATGGTGTGGGCTTGCCTGCTGCTGTCCTTTTAATAACACTATCAGAGCCAAAGGCAAGATTACTGGCTGTGATCGGATGCGCCAAGATATTGATGCTCACAACAATGGGAGGGTAACACAATGAGCAGTGACAATCATATAGTCTGTTCTCAGCTCAGTTGTCCACATATCTGTTATCAGGTGAATTTTTGATATGAGTTTTTTAGGCATTTTGCACACCAAAATAACCACCTGCTTGTACAATTCTGGCACAACCATCCTTGAAAAATAACTATGGCTTGGGATTTGCCAGTGGGGTGTAACACATAAAGCAGCATGTCAACTGCCAACATCTTGGTAACATTACAAAAAAGAGGTGTCTGTGCAAAGATCCCAAGTTTTACAAATAAACAACCTATGACTTGCTATAAATAAAAGAGTGAGATTATTGCCATGTTTTTGGTCAAAGGCATGGAAAGCTTTCCTGCCCAGTCAAGGCACCCCAGTTTTAGACAAGTACCTATCTGCCTACACTTTGTGAACATGTATTTAGTATAATGCAATTAAAAACAGTAATTCCACCTTACCTCTGCTGTGAACAAAACCATTGTGATGGAAATGAGGGAGGCATTTATACCTTCCCTCATTCAGAAATGATCCTGTTTGGGGAGCTACCAACCAAGAGAGGAGGAGCCCAAACCTCCTAAAATATATAAAACATGTAAAACATACATATTCCTGGTGAGCTCAAAATTGTTTTTTTTAGTAGTGTTTGATTAATTACATATGTATATAGTCAGGAGGGAAGCAAGAACAATATGCAGTCTATTAATTTTGTCATCTTCTAGAGCAAACTCAGAGTCATATTCCTCTGCAACAGCAGCCATAGTTTTTATTTCTAATAACCGAAATCTTGGCACATTCACAAACACATTATCACATCTACTATGTGCTCCAGAAGCCTGTGAACTTTTAGGATTGGTTCTTCTGCTAGTTGTGGCACCTCTGACATGTTGATGGTGTATCACCTAATCAGACCTGTGATTGTGCTTTAGGTGAGATATCAATGAGGAGGTTCCTATGTGTGAGCTTGATTTCCCCTTACGCACATGCTTCTTAAAAGACAACAGATAGCAACATGTTTAGCTGTTTGCATTGTGACTGAAGTATCTCCATATTGTGTGCTTGGTACAGTGTGGGGTTCCTGAGGGGAACTACTACTACTGGGGTTAGATGTTGCAATTGTACTAGTTGGCGTCAACGGTGCTGTACATCCAACATCAGCAGAAGCACTCATAATGTCTAGGGTTGAATCAGATATTGATGGTGTTTGTTCAACACTAGTGTGTGTGGCTAAGTGGGAATTGGAAGCAGTGACAATGCTAATAATGACTGACAGGATGATTGTGTTTTTTTTGGCCTCTTTACTTGTCAATGGTCATACTTTACATTTGTTTTTTCACAGTTTATAAAGAGCACAGTGCTCATTTTCAGTGGTGGAAAATTTAACCTTTGCCTTTCAGCTAATTTTCTGGCCATCTCATCATCTCTTTCACTATTGTCTTCATCTGTATCTATCTGAAGAAGAGGAGTATGCTGGAAGGATATATTCTAGATCAAGATCATCAGTTATTAGGTCATCCTCAGCATAATAAGTAATACTTTCCCCTTACAAGGATTTTTGCATCACTTGTTAAAGGCAGGTGTTATAATTTTTGCCTCACTGTCAGATGAAGCACTTGGTTAAACTGCTACACCTTCTTCCATCATACCATCAACTCTATAATGCAACTCATTGTCTTCAGTGTACTTAGATGGTTTAGTAATATTACTGGGGGGGGGTGGTGATTAGGTATGGGGAAAACTTTCACCTCAAACCAAAATCTGTGAAAAATGGCACTCCCCACTTGCTGAATAATTTCCAGCGAAAAGTGACATTTTTCTGCTTTTTCACTTGGCTCATTGCATTGAAATCAATGGGAAGAAACAGTCTTTCCCACCACGTGAAAGTTTTCTCTACTTTTCTACAGGCATATAAAAAGGGTGTCAGGCTCTCACAGCATGCCATTCTGTGTTTGTGAGAGGAGAAAGTAGCATGTTTTTGAGCTAGAGGAGATTGGCAAATAAAGGGGAATTGAAGCTTAGTTTAGGGAGTCTTTTAAGTAGGATACTTTTGTTCATTTTATTAGGAGATTCCAGGGTACACTGAGGGAGAAGACTGGAGGAAGGAGGCTGACCCCAAATACCTCAAAATAAGTGTGACTGACTGGCAAGACAAAGGCAGCTTGGCTCCAATTTGCTTGCTTATTTTACTTTTATTGTCTCTTTGCTAGGGAGGTTTGGGGAAAGAAGTTGTTGATTTTGGTTTTTAGTTATATATATATTTTGACTGTGATAAGATAGGGTAGACAACTTAAAAAAAATATATAATAATAATAAAAAATAAAATACAAAATATTAATAAATACATAATTAAACAAATAAGTATGTTAGGTGATAGACAGTAGATGACTGAGAATTTTGTTGAGGGCTAAGGCAAGACATCACACTCCATCAGTTGTGTACTGTAGAGAGTAAAAACATACACATTAGTTGAGTAATGTCCAGCAAACACAAACACACAAGGGGCAGGGGGAAAGGTGGAGCAGTGCAGGGACATGGGAGTAAAGAGGTAGTTCAAAAACTGACTGCAGCAATGGTTGCTACAACGTCTGCAATAAATGATGATGATCTCTCTCCTCCTGGGGTGGATGCAGTTTGTCAAGGTCCCACCAATCACACCATACTAGTTCCCTACCACTGCTACCATACACATCTGCCACATTGTAGGTTGTACTTTATTTATTTTTTTATCACTTGATATCATCATAAATATTTGCCAGTGTCACTTAAGCAGGAAGTTAGTGTTGTGGGCAAAGGACAAATGCTCTCTGCATGCTAACAAAGTTTTCAAGGTATCTTTTGCTGTAGGACTCATAACTTTAACTTTCAGCTACTTATTTCTCCACTGCAGCCCTCAGAAGAAGTAATCTTGTGCTGGGAGATGTTGCACCATAGAAAACATAGGAGAAAAATGTGTTGATGTGTTAAAATAGGAGAAAAATGTGTTTTAGAATCGGCAAAAAATTTGATGGAATATGCGAAAAGGAGGAAAATGTAACATTGGAGAAAAGGAGAAAATATTTGCTAAAAAAAAGAAAAATTGTCAGTTTTTTGCAAAAAGTCATACAGAAAATTTTTCTAATTTTTCACACACCCCTAGTGGTGATTGAACTTTTTATGGAACTTTGACAAACTGCCTCCTCAAGAGGAGAAGATTCATCATAATCATTTATTGCATGCACTGAGGCATTCATAGCTGCAGTCAGTTTTTGGACTATTACTTTCCTGCAATGCTCCTACTCCTTTGCCCCCCCCCACCTGCCCCTAGTATGTTTGCTGGATGTTATTCAAATAGTGTGTGCATTTTTACAGTGACAAAAGCAATAGAACTGATTGTGTGATGTCTTGCTCTTTAAAAAGTACTCTGTCTCTTCTAGTATCAGTCTGTCTCAGTCACAGCTCTCGTCAGTCTGTCTCAGTCACAGCTCTCGTCAGGTACTCTATCAGTGTCTCCTATCAGTCAAACTAAATTTAACTTATTTTTTTAAATGTCCCTATCACTGTCACTGTAAAAATGACATACTTCTTTTTCAGCTGCTTGTCCCCCCCAAGTCTCCCCATCACAGGGAAACAGACAGATCAGGAAGGAGCTTGGATTACAGCTGCCTGTGCCTGTGTCAGGGTCCCTGTCTCTGTCACCTATCAGTAAAACTATTTTTTCCTTTTTTTTTTCCTTTTTTTTTTTTTTTTAAATAATAACTGTCCATATCACTGTTGAAAAAGGATCAACAAAAAAGCCTTGTGCAACTTCTTCTCCCAGACTCACCAGTCTCCTTTGCTGCCTACTCACACCCCAGACTCCCATTACGCAGAGAAAAGTCAGTTGTAAGGAACTTGGATCAATGCTGCCTGTGTCTTCTCAGTCACACAACATTTTGGGATATTGAGGGTAAATCTGCTTTGCTGCTTCTCACACCCTCAGACTGCCATAGCACATATACAACAGCCAGATCAGGAAGGAACTTAATCAGAGCTGCCTGTCTCAGTCAACCAAGATTTTGGCATATTTTGGATAAACCTTGTTTCTCCTTTCACACTCTCACAGACTCCCCCAGAATCCCTTAACACAGAAAACAAATCATCTGCCAACAAGACTCTATAAACTCCACTCCACTTTGCCTTATTTGCCTATCCTAACTGGTTCCAAATGATGCTGCTTTCTGTATCTTGCACAAACACAGAATGGCATACTGTGCGAACCTGACCCCCATTTTATACTATGCCTGCAGGAAAAGAAGGGAAACTTGCCATGTGGTATGGAGTCTTTCCATTGATTTCAATGCAATGAGCTAGACTGGAAAAGCAGAAAACTGACATTTTCCATTTACAATTTCCCAATCAGCGGGAAGTGGCATTTCTTTCGACTGTTTCACTTTTCAGGTGGAAAATATCTCAGTCTCTAGATCAACAGATACCTGGAGGTAGCCAGAACATATCAGGTTGTCTTTAAGAAAGATTTATGGATGTGGGGTACATTTTTTGGTAGATATTAATAGGGTCTGTTTGTGGTTTTCCAGCCTGGTGGATAGCCAGCATACGCATCTGTTTACTGACACATCAGGGGCAATTGACTTCGGTGCATAAATGTACGGTAGTTGGTAGCCAGCAAGATGGCTTGTGAGTTGGAGGTTTAAAGGGTTTACTAGGATTATTATTTTTTTTGGAGCTTTTAGACATTCTAGTGGTCTAAGAGTTGTGGCATGAGGACTTGCCAAACATTTCAGTGATTTTTTTAGTTGGATAACATGGGAGTAGTCCATGCCATAAACGAGCCAATGTTGTCATTGCGTGTGTCTTACTGCTGCTGAGAAGAGTGGTTCCTTTGTGCATGAAGCATAACATTCACTTAAGTGGAAGCCATATGCCAGGTGAACAATTAAATTAATGCATGGCCTATCCAGGGTGAAGCGGGATTTGTTTATTAAGTTAGCACCTCATGCAAAAACACATGGTTTTGTCTGTCCATCACACTTATGGCAGTTGGGGACCCAGAGCTTAGATTCAATGGTGAGAGCGTACTTAGCCCCTAGAACTTGGTAGGCTTACCAGAGAGCCTGGGAGTTACGTGATGTGTATGGGAGGAGCACTGTGTTGGTCGAGTGCACGCAACAAAAGTTCTGTTACATTTTATCAAGCATTTGGTAGGATGCAAAACGTAGCAAGGTGGCAGGTCATCTGTTCATCTTGTCCTTCTTCTTTAAATTGAGAGAAGGTGATGAAGGGCCGGGGGGTAAAAAGAAGTGTGCATTGCTGGCTCAGGTATGTAGATTAGAAGAGACTGATAAGAATGGTGGAGACTCTAAGCAGTTTTATGAGGTATTTCTATTCCTGGGAGATTTTGTCATGGCTTTCTATGGGGCTTTTGGAGTGAGTAAACTGGTGGCTCCAATAAAAACTGCAATAGAAACAGGGCTGCAGTACAGACGCATGGAATTAGCAGAGCTGTCAGTGAAGTGCCTAATTGTCAGGTCTCAAACAGCCACTGGGTGGTGTAGCACCCAGGAAAGGCACTGGTGTGTCTGGTGGAGGTAGACCACTGGTGTTGCCTTTGCCCTCCTCCTGAGTGGTCAACACAGTATGGGACTTCACCCTCCTGCCTCCATGGACCGGTAATTCCGGGAGACCCCTGGCCTCTTTCTATGACTCTTGGGACTTTTATATAGATTGTGAGGGCTACTGGTATCCTCGTCCTCTCTCAAGGACCACCCTGGATTTGGTATAAGTGTTTGGGGAGGATGAGAGCGCCAGGGAGCTGAGTTGGCACCCTGTGGAGGTCTGGGAGACTGAGATATAGGCTCTTATGTTCAATTACATGTTTAAGATTTCCAATACTCCATGACAATTTCAAATAATTACAACCTCTCCCTATCTTCACTTGAAGTTTTATAGCCTAAATTCCCTTTACAAATTTCAGTTGCAGCATGTGACTTTTGGGGGGAGGGGGGTATCTGGAGTCCTGCTCCCTCTTGCTCAGTATTCTGGAGGCCTAAATTGCTGGAGTCTTTGGTGGGCTGGGGAAGGAGGTGCAGGGCTTATGTGGGTCATTTGTTGCAGTTGGAAATGCTATATAGATTGTTTAGCGGGGTCAGAGTTTACCAATAACCATTATTTCCCTGTCGGTTGGGTCCCTCGTAGGATGTTACACTATTTTGTGGGTCAGGCTGTGTTCAGCATAGTGGTTGCCTACTACTCCCCTAGTGAGGGCAGTAGGGCCACTGGCCACTGTGCTGGCGATAGACCTCGGAGATGGTATGTTTTGTGGGGGCCTACAATTATTATTGATTGAAATATATAATTGTTTAGATCTGCCCAACTGAAGTAGTTAATTCAAGGGTGCCTTATTTCCTTACATACATCACATATTAAACCCTTGACTCTGATTAGACACTGTTAATTTATGTGCTTGTCCTGGGGAGGTTCAGTCTCAGGCTTTGCTATATTGGGACATTTTTAACTCTCATTATACTTCTCTATTTTCCTCTATTGTCTGTTTTTTTTCCTCCTCCCCCTCCCACTTGTGCCTGGGGGACTTCTGTTCCATCCATGACAGCTAACTCCAGCTCGGTGTCCTCTCACCCCACTATCTGCATGTCTTTCTGAATCCCCAGTGTCTTTTGGCACTTTGTGTTCTTTACTCAATCTCTGACTCTACTACTGTTTCTATTATTGAGTAAAGTATGAGTTTTCTCCCTTTATTGCTCTTCATGGTTCTGTAAGGGGTCTACTCAGACCTCTTCCCTCTTCCTTTCTATTCTCTCCCTTTTTCCCTTCTGGCCCTCCTCCTTGATACTGGATGTGGCAGACTGGTCCTCTTTATTTTAATCGGTTTATCTTTGAGATTCTTTGACTCTCCTACCTAGTTGGGACATCATGTCAGTTAAAATCATAATACTTAATGCTAAGGGCCTTGAGGGACTTTTCTAGACTAGCTGCTGATATAGTCTTTGAAGCAGAAATTCATTTTTCTTCCTCTTCTCCTCCAAAATTATCTAAAAAAAGTTTACTGATTCATACCTTGCCAGTTGTCCTGAAAAAAAGAGAGGTGTATGCATCCTGATTAGTAAAACCGTCACATGGGTGCTTCTGGATAAGAGATTAGACCAGTGGTTCTCAACCTACGCCCTCAGTGGCAATTAACAGGCCAGGATTTGAGAATTTCCTTTTAAGAGCACAGGTGAGTTAATCAATACAACTGAGCCTCTGATCAACACACTTGTGTTCTAGCAGGGAAATTCCTAAGTCCTGGCCTGTTAGTGGCCACTGAGGGCACGGGTTGAGTACCTCTGGATTAGATCCAGATGGCAGATTTATTTTCCTTAAAGGTTTACTATATCACAGACCCTGAACTCTTGCAGCTTGTTATGCCCCCAATATCTCTCAGGTCTTCTTCCTATGTAAACTATTGTCTGAGCTAGACACCTTTGCCCATCTCATCTCCAATTGTTTGATGTCTGGAGAACCTTCCATCCCAACACTATAGATTATACCTTTATCTACTCTATCTGCTCTAAGGCCAAAATTAACCATTCAAAATCTGAAATTCTGCCAATTCATCTTTCTGTTCCAACCATTAAGACAATCCAACGTTCATACCCTTTTTCATGGACCCAACATTACCAGTACTCAACTCTGTGGTCTCCTCCTTTATCTGGGTGCACAACAAGCCAAGACTATGTCTCTGTTATTTAACTAGACACCCTAATGTTGCAGGCCTCACATTCCCAGACTTCTTTCAATACAACTTCGCAACAGCATTTTCCAAGCTTTTTGATCTACTCTCTTCCTCCTCGGCTACCTGGACCCTAACTCTATTGCCTTGGCTTGATCTGCTGAATCGCGTCCAATTTCTTTGGTCAGACATACACCTTTCTCCCTCCACCTGTTTGGACCACCCAATTCTAGGCCACCTCCTACAAACTTGGCACTCGTTGAACACTTCCTACCAGTTAGCAATCCCCCCATCCCCTCTTTAATCTATTAATGGCAATACAAGCTTCCCTCCTGGCCTCCTACAGACCTTGTTCTCCCCTTGGAAAGTGGCCAACCTATCTACCATGGCCATCCTTATCTATATATATAAAGGTAAGTGAAATCTTATTTGGTGCAACGTGTGTCTACTTTCCAAAACTGTATGCTTTGTGTATATTTTATTAATTTCTGTATTTGTCTGAAACATTTTAATACATGCAATTCATATATGAAAAATACCAATGAATACAATATAAGCGCCAACAAATACATTAAGATATCTGCCAAATGAATTTTTCGTAAAAACTAATTATTAAAATAAAACAAATAGACAAAAATTGTAGAAGACAATATCAATATGGATGACCCAGTTAGTACTGTGGAATGTCATGAAAATCTGTCAATGTTCCCCCTTATTTTGAATCTGCCATCCAGCTAGGTACAATAGGTACCATCACAAGAAAGATGCCATCTTCACTACCAGTAGAGAAGAAAGAAATAGACTGCCTGGCTCCAATGTAATAGAACAAACCATCTGTCAACCAAAATAAAAATATATGGAGAACAAATAAAGTGTGAGGTCTGGTAAGGGAGACGATAGACAGAGAGACAACCAATCCACTAATAATGGGTTATTTGACAGGCCCCACCATCACCGCCAGCACCCAGAAACCACACTAATAATGTGAATAAGGAAGATATATAATGAATGGGGGAACAGGCCAGTTTCCACCAGACAGTATGTCCACTGCTCATAAAATGTTGCCCAGCGGGCCAACCCTTGGGTGACCAAACCTTGCTTGCCACTCAAAACAAAAATAACTAAATGAATAAACTAACAATATTGTAAATAAACCACAAATACATAATTGGGTGAAGCATGCAGAGGATACCTCATGTGGCCAATATAGAAATGAATCGTTACTAAGCATATAAGTAGTAGTGTATCAATATTATATCCATCATACAAATATATAGTAACAAAAAAATACCACTAGGTACATGCAAACAGAGTACCCTATAATGTGGCCAGCTCAAAACATGTTGGCAGAAATCAATGGGTTAATGGCCAAACGCCACCTCCAAATATGCCACACATGTGTAATAGTGCTGTATTATGAAGTAGATACAATTAGTCTACTAAATAAACAACTGAAATGTACCAATATATAATAAACCAAAGTGAATCTTTAAAATAAAAACTAAATGATCTCAATTCAAGAGATAATATCCCCACAGAAAAAATGATACAATCTTTTAGAAACACATAAACTCTATGTAGTGTAAAAAAATGTGTTTGAAATAAATGTCCAAACAAAGTGAAGAATAAATACATATATAGTGCCAAATATGATAGGAATGTGCAGTCCCAAAAAAAAAAAAATGATAATGATAAAAAAAAAGCCTCCAGTTGTTCAATAACTAGGAAGGTTGAACAAAAGAGTTGAAAAATATAGAGTTATTCCATCAGCATATTATTACTCCTAACAGCCGTTTTTAGGTTGAACACAACAGCTGTCTTTGAATTACCAATTCGGGACCGAAGACTTAATACTTGAAAAGGTAGCTAGTACAAAGAAACCTTCTTACCCCTTATCCAGTAATATGTTCATTCTGGTTCTACCTGCATAGGTGTTAGCAATCTCTTTTTAGTTCTGTATACAATCTTCTATATATACATCTGTATATACATATATGAAAATTTATGAAAAAAAAACAGAGTTTGTTGTGGAGAAAGTTGTGTGCTTCTGGCATCCCCTGTGGTATAGCAACTCAAATGGAGTGCCTGTTTTTCTGGGCTGGCACTAGCTATTGAACATACTAGAAAATTATATGGTGTTAAATGATTTTAGTATTTTGCAATTGATAGAAATGTAAAAAGTATGTTTTTCTACATATTTCCATATTCTGAAAATAGTAATCCATACATAAAATGATTATCACTGCTACATCTTGCTTTCCGTTAGTTTAAAACAATCACGGTTAACTCACCGAAGCCCAAGAGCTTTAGCGGATCCGGATCACTCTCTCCAACTTTTGGCAAGAAGGCTTCAACAGACAGGGAGACACCGGGAAGGAGTGCTCAAACAGACCCACTGTGGATGTACGATCCGCCTAACTTGTTTCTTTTCAAAAAACTTAATCATAGCCTATGATTAAGTTTTTGGAAACAAAACTCGTTAGGCGGGTCGTATATCCACAGAATACTTGCATCAAACAAGATGTTTGTTTTATATGGACTTAAATAAAGAATGTATCTTTTTAAACTAATGATGGGTGTCTATCAGCTGTGAACTACGAGTGGGTCCGTTTGAGCACTCCTTCCCGGTGTCTCCCCATATTCTGAAAATAGTTGCACATTCCAGCCTAGGGTAGAAAAGCAAATGTCGCCCTTTTTTCATACAGCTGATTCTCTACTTTCCAAAATGTTATGCTTTGTAGTTGTTACAGCCATTATAGTAAAGGCAAACAGTGTTTGAAAATTGTATGAAAAATGAGAGTAGGTTTGTGCTTGGCAACTTACATCAATGTAAGAGCAGTAACTGGTAAGTACAGTAGCACTTTCCATTACTGTCAAAGGTTTCAGTACATTTGAAGGGGTGGAAATGTTAAAAAAAATTCCTATTTTATCCTTTAGCATATCATCTGGAAACATCTGTGCACACTGGGCTTTGGGTCGAAAGGCAAGTAATACCTCATTTAATGTAGTAGGATATCTACTTTCAGGTGGCATCCATCATATTGGATATGGTCTCTTGCACCCCTTTTTTCTGCCCCATTTCTCGAGGACTCCAAAGTCTTGTAGGATTAGGTGCGCTTTCCTGATGCTCTAAGGTAGCATCCACCATATTATTGGAGGTCTCTACCAGCGGTTTATGGTAATATCTTGTGATGGCTCAGAAGTCTAATAGTATTAGGTATGTTCCTCTGATGATCTGAAGTTTTAAGATTCTTAAACTTTTTTTTAGATTTAGGGGCATAGGATCTTCTTACTTTTTTCTTACATTTACACCATATCAAAGCTCAGTGAGGGGGATAAGTCTAGGCTTCTACTACTGCTTGTGCTTGTAATTCCTGTGGGGTTAAACTGTTTCGAACCCATTCCAGCTCCTATGCTGTGTGTACTTCCACATTTGTCATTTATCAGCCTTTACTGCAGAAAATATTGCCCCACCAGTGGTAGAACATGAGTGGGCAAAAGCAATTATAGGCTCCATCACAAACTTATCCATCTAATAACCTATTTGTAAGGGAAAATCTTTTGCTTCTGCAAGGCCTACAGATGCGCATTAGCTATGCTCCGCTCAAAATATAATATTTCTAGCTATGGTTTGTTCTAATAGTTATAGTTTGATAAGCACTAATTTAGTAAATGATATCAACTTGTGACATTTGAATTTGTGAACATGTCCAGAACAATTCTTTTTATAACTTGTTTTGTCTTATTGCGGTAAGGGGCATTCTGCCAATGATGAAGTAATTTGCAGGTGTGAACGTGTCCGAAGCCTGTTAACTCTTAACTTCCCTCTGTATTCCCATTGGTTAAATGACCGACAATGTCCATATCTGTTCATGTATCCTGGGAGGGGAAATCTCTCCCCTTAATTAACATGCCTACCACCCACTGATTTTGCATTATATAAACTGGTGAATTTCGCTTAATAAATTGGATAAGAGGTTATAGCACAAGATTCGTGTCTGCGTGTATTCATTTCTTATCCCCGGGCCTGTGACTTAGGATATCTCGGAGGAACAGTGTGGGAGTCCAAGGTCCCCGGGGAAAATATTAAACAGAGTATACAGAAGTTAGAGACAGTTATCTACAACACTATTTAAATGAGAAGAAGACTTATGTCTCTTTTCTACTTGGATCAACTCATTGTCGGAGAATCTGCGCTGGCTGTAAAGAAATGGTTAATATTCTGTTGAGTAACCATTTTGTCTGTGTATATATG
This sequence comes from Rhinophrynus dorsalis, assembly GCA_037306005.1. Classification (NCBI taxonomy): domain Eukaryota; kingdom Metazoa; phylum Chordata; class Amphibia; order Anura; family Rhinophrynidae; genus Rhinophrynus; species Rhinophrynus dorsalis. Next base: position 444,804,793 of record CM074719.1, read on the forward strand.
AGACTATATATTTAAGCAATATTTTGTAGAAAAAAAATGTTAGACTTTCTCATGAATACATCTTTGTAAACAGTTATTTATCGGGATGGAAGTTATACTTTGTTTGCCATGGATGTAGCTAAATTGCAATTATATGCTGGAGTAAGAAACTCCGGACACACATTTTTTTTAGAAGGCAGTAATGTTGTAAGGCTTCTATTGCATTTTTTTCATGATATGAATTTCTCCTTTACTAATTTTTCCTGATAGTATAGCGACACTTAGCAACATGATAGGTTTTATGTTTCAGATATATTTTATTAGTATTTACTAATATAAATTATTATATACAAATTATTCTTTGAGAGGTGACCTATGAAAAAAGAATAGACATATCCTATTGTAGAGGGGGGCTTTGGGTCATATAAGCATTGTTATATTGATTGGTAAATTATAAGTTAGTTATTTTCTTTATACTGTATACACTTCCAAAGTTATCATACCCAGTGAATTCTGGGGTTAAGTAGTTTATTATTTCCCAGTTCAACCGACCATCTTACTGAGAACTAATGTAATTCAGTAGCCACTTAGCTGTAAAGTTTAGTATAACTTTCTGGAAATTATACAGTTAAATCACATTAATATAGGGTAAAGATCAGATTGATAGAATTTTTAGATCATTGGTCGTTACAGATTATCTAATAAGCTGATACCTGGGGAGCCAATTGCTTGTTGTGCGTGCAAATATCTATGCTGGGTTTTAGTGAGGTGTATTAGTTATCACTGCAAATGGGCATAGGGAACTCACAGTAATATACTCTGAGAGGGTCATTGTGCTCTATTTCACGGTGTTCTGAATATTTCTGTGTCTTTAATTGTGGATTTGGTATTTTGGCTGATTTTGTCTGTTTGAGATATCTAGCGTAGGTTGTATCATTGAGATAATCACATCTGTGAAAATCTTGACTAACCAAAAACCTTGGAGTGTGTAATTGGTTGATCTCTTCTGCCTAAAACTCTGGTTAACCCTTTGCGCTGAGATGAATTCAGACATGAATTTGTCATCATAATCTTTTAGGGTTCACATACTTTGGTATAATTTCAGGAAATATTGCTTTTATATGATAAATGAGCCATTTTAGGGTATTTTTTTGCCATGTAACCAATGAAATGTGCATTTTAGTTTGAAAAGCTGAAAATACACTTTTGCTCTCCTGTAAATTATCAGTCCCCCTGTGCTAGTCTGTTACCTGAGTAGTTCACTCACTTCTCTCCTGCTTTCCCCTATCAATACAGAATGCAGGGGGAATGTTTTCCAGCTGTATCATGTGAGTGCCAGCCAGTATTACTCTCTGGTGCCCACATGTGTTGGCCATTCATTGGAAGTTGCAATGAGTATTACAGCCTCGAACTGAGGTCATGTAGAAGTACTGCAAGCTGCCCCACAGGTCACTGGCCAGACCTTGCTTACTGCAACTTTATTGCATTCTTGAGGGAACAAAGTAAAGTTGCAACATGCTGGATTTTGGTATGATCATATACAGCAATAAGCACCCATGTGAAAGGCACCATATTCCAGCATGTTACCTTTCACGTGGTCAGAAGATCCAAAGAAGCATTTCTGCATCGGTGTTGCATATGTACATACATACATAATGCCCCATGGCATCACAATAATGAAAAAGACTTCATGTACAATAAAATTAATGGTTTATCTAATCAGGAGTTGGTAATTCATGGTCTTTTTAATTAAGATAATTTCAATGAATGTCTTAAAGGGATAGTAATACTTTGTTTTAACTTTATTTTATTTTGTAGGCATTAAAAATATGAAAAATGATATAAGTCTTATCTCTCAAACCTTTATGGTTTAAGAGATATTCACAAGCAAAGTTTCCCCTCCCGCCCCTTTTACCTAGTGTAAGCCATCTCTTCTCAGATGGGGAATCTGGTTGTAAGACCAGACAGATAACAGCAGGGGACAATCTTCTTACAATGAAAACAATGATAGCCCTGCCCCCCTTGACAAGTTTTTCAGGTTTTTCCCTTATCTTAATTGAAGATTGTCCTTCTCTACAGTCTACCTGGGCACCTCCCTTCTGCTCTGGCTGAAAAGTGTGACATCAGTAAAAAGGGCGGGAGGGGGATACTTTGTCATTGAATTACTCTTGAACTATAACTCTGACAGAATTGAAATAACACTCTCCAAAGTCCAAATACTATGATGATTAATTAGAGCTGCTTTTATTATGAAACATTACTATCCCTTTAAGGAATACACGTAAATGAATTTTATAGTGAAGATGTATATATTTATATATCCTCCTCTGAAATGTTCCCAGAACTATTTTCCTTTTGATTTCAAGGGTATTTTAGAATTCTGTAAAACTCAGTCTTTTATTATAAGTCTGTGCAGTCAGTACAAAGGACTATCTGTGTCAATACAAATATTCAATTGAGAAGTACAATTTTTAATGAAGAGAAGGGAGATATACATTATTTAAGCACAGTTAAATTATGTTTTAAACATACCAATCATTTTTAACACTGCTCAGTTTAGTGTTTAGCCCTCTAGAAGATGAATATTTCATTTTATTAATATTTTAAGAAGTACCTGTTCTAAGACATTATAATACACCACATAACTTATTATACATTGGTTTTTCTTTTATGATAAGCTTCCATTTAACTAGTGACTGCAGTGTCATATTAAACCCTTGAAAAATGAGGGCTGTGAAACTCATTGGCGAAATGCACTAAGGTGTGACAACGAGGTGATAAAACGGAGATGACATCTAGTGATATCATTTCTCTAAGTCCCATGTTATTCTATGGAGACAATGAACTAAGATTTCTCCAACTTTGGAGATATTAGTGTACAGGCTCTATAAAATAATGTATGACCTGGAGAAGTGATATCACTGGAGAAGGCATCTCCACTTTATCACATCTTTAATGAGTTGACCCCCATCCCCCGGTTAATTCTTGTCTTCTGTTGTTTTTGTGGTGGGCTGTATGCAAAGTAACCAGCCAGATTACTTCTGTGTTGCAGGTTTTTCCAGTGGAGCAGCCGTCCATACCACTCTAAAAACACATAGAGCTACACTAATTAATTTTAACGCTATTTTAAACGTGCAGATGCTTCAGCTGTTTCAAATAATTCTCTATATTCTGTTATAAATCAGTCTGTGGCCAGACTTAAAGTCACAGACTGGTTTCTTCTCAGGAAGGCCCATACGGACCACTATTCTTCCTTACAAATTGCAATGTGGCACTTTATAAATATGTCACTGGTATTACAAAGTTAGAATGGACCATAGTCATCTACATATATTTAATAAATGATCTGCAGAGGCTCTTGATGGTTAACCTTTATTTTCTCCAAATAATGTCCTATAAATTGGTGCACTGTCAAATATTGAGTTATATATGTTCTGGGGCCTTTACTCCTCCAGGGATCCGACAAGCTCTTTAACAGCCAAAGCTGAACATATATTGTGTGATGGAGTCAGCGCTGACATTCATTTCTTCCCAATAGGCACAAACCTGAAAACAAAAAAGAAGAATACAACAGTACCTCATGTATATTACATTTTTTATATATATATATATAGATAGATCTATATATATAAAAGAAGACTTTGTGCCTGGCAAAACACACCCAGGGGCGGCAGTAAAAAGGATTACTGCTGCCATTGGGTGATTCTGTGGGAGTGTGATTTTTGGCCTGCCCCCACTATCCAGCCCGCCCACCACTATCTAAGGCTGAAAAAAAAATGGCTGCCACACACTCCTACACCACAGACACATGCACATGCCCTCCCACACACACACTAGCAGACACATACACACACGCACGCTGAGGATGATGGGAACAATGTTCAAGCTACAGCTGGAAGGCCATGGTCCAATCTGTATTATGCAGCTTCTTCATTCCCTGTCTTTGAGCCTACACAGCTCTGCTAATTACTACAAGTGAGCTGATTTCTAAACAATCAGCAGGAGGATACTGGCTTGCTGAGAAAGTGGAAACAACGGCAGAGAGGTGATCAGGCAGTGCAGAGCAAGGCTTCAGCTGAGCTGGTAAATGGCAGAGACATGGATGTGACTGTATTTATATATTGCACAAAGAGAGAGAAAGAGAGCAGGTTGTTTGTCAGTCTGTCTGTAAGTAGAGGTGCCAGTTCCTGCAATCATCTCCATGCTGTACATAGCTCACTGTATAGCATGTATGACAAACTATTTATATATGGTCTGGCATTGTATAGTATACAGTCTGTGTATAAGGACTGGCACTATACAGTATAGGAGGGACAGTCCCTGTTTGACACCCAAATCCCTCTGCTCCTCTTTTTAGGAGATCACACGGTGTGGTGTATATACAGTAGGCTGACCAGACCTCACCTTTAACCGGGGACACATAGGAAATAAGCATATTTCAGGAGTGCACCAAAATCAAAGCAGCCCTGCAGTATGCATTTTTCATATGTGTCACTGGTTAAAGGTGAGGTCTGGTCAGCCTAATGTACAAGTGTATCAGATTGCTCCACATCAGTAAAACCCACGGTAATGTGGGTATAAACTTCTGTATATATCTGTTAAATTAGTCTGTGTAAAAAAATACTTTCATCTTCTTCTAAATCATTCACTTACAGAAAGAGTAACTTAACCATTTCAGTGCCAGAGGAGATGCAATGCATTGCTTACCCCCTGGCACTCAAAGGGTTAAAAATTCTCTACAATGGTCTGGCACTGTATAGCAGTGGTTCTCAATCTGTGCCCTCAGTGGCTATTAACAGGCCAGGATTTTAGAATTTCCTTTTAAGAGCACAGGTGAGTTAATCAATATGACTGAGCCTCTGATCAACACACTTGTGTTCTAGCAGTGAAATTCCTAAGTCCTGGCCTGTTAGTGGCCACTGAGGGCATGGGCTGAGAACCTCTGCTGTATAGTATACAGTCTGCATGTGTCTGTGTATAAGGACTGGCACTATACAGTATAGGAGGGACAGTCCCTGTTTGACACCCAAATCCCTCTGCTCCTCTATTTAGGAGATCACATTGTGTGGTGTATATACCAGTGTATCAGATTGCTCCACATCAATAAAACCCACAGTAATGTGGGAATAAACTTCTGTATATATCTGTTAAATTAGTCTGTGTAAAAAAAAATACTTTCATCTTCTTCTAAATCATTCACTTACAGAAAGAGTAACTTAACCATTTCAATGCCAGAGGGGATGCAATGCATTGCTTACCCCCTGGCACTCAAAGGGTTAAAAATTCTCTAAAATACACCACCAGCCACGCCCCCAGTAACGCCACCGAAAACACAAGTGTCCCTCTTTGGCCATATGAAATGTTGGGAGGTATGTTACTTACACTGCTCACACTGTATGTATTTATGTTCTGATTTGCAGCTGTGTGTCACTGTTTGTGTTGTCAGTGCATGTGTGTGTATATGTGTGTGTTGCATGTGTCTCTGTCTATCACTGTGTGTACCTTTCTGACACGTACACCCTACGCTATAATTCACTATCATAACATTTATTTAAAAAAAAAAGAAACATTTCCTGCATAACATGACGGGCAACGCCGTCCCAAACTGCTAGTATATTATAAAAAAATACATAAAAGTCACTAATTGATTAAAAAAGTAATATGTCATTACTCAAATAAATAAAACATATACAAAATGTACATTAGAATGCATATACAAAAATTATGTTAAACATTTCTATGTATTATTACTTATATTAGACTATATATATATATATATATATATATATATATATATATATATATGATAGCACTGCAAAAGTTTTAGGCATGTGTGAAAAATAGTTTATATTTATCAATTAACAAAATGCATAGTGAGTGAACAGAAGAAAAATCTAAATCAAATCAATATTTGGTGTAACACCCCCCTTTGCCTTCAGAACAGCATCAATTCTTCTAGGTACACTTGCATGCAGTTTTTTAAGGAATTCAGCAGGTAGGTTGTTCCAGGCATCTATGTTAAACATAAGTTATATGCGCTTTATTTAAAAAAGGGGCAATTGTGGCCCCCATGCTAGGGAGGGGTGTCATTAGAGGTCATGATACCCCCTTGAGGTCTGATGGGTTTTTTAATCACATTACATATGTAATTAAAGACAAAACAATGCTTTACATATATACGGGCAAGGTATGCAGCCGCATACCTTGCCTATTAACCCTTTGAGTACCAGAGAGGTAGGAAACACATTACTAAACAATGCCTTCCTACCTCTCTGGTGCTCAAAGGGTTAAGTGGTGAATAAAGGACAGATTCATTGACTAAATGGCAGTTCCTGAGCTGAAAGTCGAATGGAGTTAGTATGTCGCATATATGCAATATATGTCGACATACTAAGGGGGGGGGGGTATGTTGAAGGGGGGGAACATTGTGTAATGCTTGGTGTACTATTTCACTTATTTTAACCCTTTGAATGCCACAGGGGTGAGCAATGCACATCCCTATGGCATTCAATGCTGTCCTTGGTGCTGAAAGCCTTCTCTTTATTTCCCTACTGGCTAGGTATGGAAGCACAGAGAATGCTGTTCAGAATTGTCATAGTGTTGGTGATGTGTGAGGGCAGGAGATCCCTTCCACACTGAAAACACTTTGAAAATTCTGTATGCTAATAGAGACCTTCAACACTCTCCTTCCATCCGAAAATTTTGGTTAATATGTGGATGTGTGTGCAGATTGAATTGTCTACGGGATTCAAAGACATTGACAAGATCATACCGACACCACATCGACTTTTAGTGTATCTAGGCCCTGGAATATCCATAAACATGTGACCAATTACTTCCCCCACCAACTGTGTTCAATTCATATGAAGAACATGAACAAAGTCTTGGTAAACCTTACTTTGATTATAACCATGATCTATAACTCTTTTCATAAGAAATAGAGCTTGTGTACAATAATCCTTGATTTTGGAGCAATTCTATCTGATCCTCAGGAAATGCACCTAGACAATGTAAGTACTACCGATAATAATAACATAAAAAAATACATTTACAATAGATATATATTTTGTGTATATGTATTCTTATGTACATTTTGTATATTTTTATTTATTAGAGTAATGAAATATAACCCTTTTTAATCAATTAGTGATTTTATATTGCATATATATAATATATAGAAAATGGCTCAGTAGTGACCTTTCTCAATACAATTATTGTCTGCTGGTGCTGCCTTTGTTCTTTCTATTATTGTATATATGTTTGGGATTGTGCACCCGGTCAGAGAGAGAGAGAGAGAGAGAGAAAGAGAGAGAGTAAGGAGGAGTAAGAAAGTGGGCAGCACCCTTGGGACTTTTTAAAGATAGCTTTCTTGACATGTTTCATCCTGTTCTGGGATTGTGCACCTGAGTAAAAACTATTTGAGAGTGCTACCAGGTGTGAAAAATGCTGTAAAGTAAGAATAAGAATGCTTATAAAAATAGACATGTTAATAGTTATACTCATCAATTAAAAGAATGCATAGTGAGTGACCAGAAGAAAAGTCTAAATCAAATCAATATTTGGCGTGACCACCCTTTCCCTTCAAAACAGCATCATTTAAAGGTACACTTGCATAAAGTCAGGGATTTTAAGGCATGTGGTCAGGTGTATGATTAAACAATTATACCAAACAGGTGCTAATGATTATCAATTTAATATATGGGTTGAGACACAATCATTAACTGAAACAGAAACAGCTGTGTAGGAAGAATAAAATTGGTTGAGGAACAGCCAAACTCAGCTAACAAGATGAGGTTGATGAAGATAGTTTAATGTCAAAAGGCACACACCAAGACAAGACTGAGCACAGCAACAAGACACAAGATAGTTATACTGCATCAGCAATGTCTTTCTCAAGCAGAAATTTCAAGGCAGACAGGGGTTTCCAGATATGCTGTCCATGCTCTTTTGAGAAGCACAAAGAGACAGGCAACATTGAGGACCGTAGATGCAGTGGTCGACCAAGGAAACTTAGTGCAGGCTTACTTCCCTTCGCAATCTGAAGATGTCCAGCAGAAAGCAGTGGAACCCTGGTATATCCATCTACTGTCCAGACGTCTGGTCAGAAGTGGTCTTCATGGAAGATCTGCAGCCAAAAAGCTATACCTTTTTGGAAACAAGGCCAAGCAACTCAAATAGTCACAAAACACAGGGACTGGTGTGCATAAAAATGGCAGCAGGTGCTCTGCACTGATGAGTCAAAAGTTGAAATATTTGGCTGTAGCAGAAGGTAGTTTGTTTGTTGAAGGGCTGGAGAGTGGGACAATAATGAGTGTTTGCAGTCAACAGTGAAGCATGGTGGAGGTTCCTTGAAAGTTTGGGGCTGCATTTCTGCTAAAGGAGTTCAGGATTTGGTCAAAATTAATGGTCTCCTCAATGCTGAGAGGTACAGGCAGACACTTATCCACCATGCAATACCATCAGGGAGGCACCTGATTGGCTGCAAATTTATTCTGCTGCATGACAATAACCCAAAACATAAAGCCAAAGTCATTAAGAACTATCTTTAGTGTAAAGAAGAACAAGGAGTCCTGCAAGTGATGGTGTGTCCCCCAAACAGAACTGATCTCAACATTATCGAGTCTGTCTGGGATTACATGAATAGAGAGAAGTAACTGAGGCTGCCTAAATCCACAGAAGAACTGTGGTTAGTTTGGAACCACCTACCTGATGAGTTTCTTAGCTGTTTAAGTGCCAGAGGGTACACAATGCATTTCTTTGCAATGCGTTGTGCACCCCTCTGGCACTCAAAGGGTTAAAAAAACTGTGTGCAAGTGTACCTGGAAAAATTGTTTCTGTTTTGAAGGCCAAGGATGGTCACACCAAATATTGATTTGATTTAGATTTTTCTTCTGTTCACTCACTATGCATTCTGTTAACTGATAAATATAAACAATTAACATGTCTATTGTTGAAAGCATTCTTACTTTATAGCATTTTTTCACACCTGCCTTTGCCATACTTTGTGCTGTTCGGTCACTGACAAGTAATAAACCACCTAACAGAGGAATGCGGGTGGAGGTGGGAGTATGAAAGACAGACACAGAACCATAGTACATACATATAAATAGTAAAATAATATGCGAGAGATGGGTAAACATGTACCGAACCAAAATAAATAGAAGGAAATAATATGTAAAATTTTGATAATGTACAAGGAATACCAAGTCTTTATTTAGTCCAGTGTGTTTCGTGTTGAAAAAAGCGCTCATATTAATTTCAAATGTCTTTCTCTCCTGTGTATTTTTGAAGCTCCTTCTGAGTATTTTGATTTCAAGGTTATGGATGGAGTGATTTCTCTGGGTAAAATGATGACCAACTGGGGTATGGTTCTTTGTTTTATGGTATTTCTCAATAGATTGTCTGTGTGTATTCATTCTTACATTAAGTGGTAAGCCTGTTTCACCAGTGTAACATCCAGATTCACTCTCTGTGCATGGTATCATATATACAATATTTGCTGACGTACATAAATATAGTACTTTAATGTTGTATATCTTTTGTGTTTTGCAGTATTGTGATAAGTGCACTTTTTCTGCTTTTTTCATTGCATTGAAATCAGTGGGAACATTGAATTTACACACTACAAATAGCAAATGTTATTTTATTTCCCACAGACATAACATTAAAGAGGTCTGAGTATGTCTGTGTTGCTGGAGTGTGAAGTGTGAGGAAATAACCAGTTGAACAGGGGATTGTTTTGGGAGTGTTTGTTGACGGATATTGGGGGGACAGTAAAAATAAAAAAAATAAAAAAAATAAGACATGGTATAAAAAGGGTCATAGGAGGGTGCCTGTGTTGGTGGAGTCAGTTGAACAGGGATTTTTTATTTGGGTGGTGGTGATGACAGGGATTGGGGGACAGTAAAATAAATAAACAAATACAATTAAAGAAAAAGATAAATTGGTACGTAACGTGACAGAGACAGGGACCACCTGATGTAAGCTGTGACTGGGGCAGAATGATACTTGATGGGACAGAGAATTTTGTAGAGGATGGTTTGTAGGACTTGGGCATTTTGTTAGATGTACAAGCCCTGAGGAAACATTGATTTGTAGGACTTAGACTTTTTTAGGCCCAAACCCTGAGGAAAAATTGATTTGTAGGACTTTGGCTTATTAGCGTCACAAGCCCTATGTATTCACATCAGATATCATGTTTATCTATCAGTCTTGTTAATGTCACAAGCCCTGAGGAATCAGAGATAAATTTTATCAATTAGGCTTGTTAACATCACAAGCACTGAGGAATTAGAGATAATTTTATCAAATAGGATTGTTACAAGCCCTGAGAAATCTGTGATTTGTAGTAATTAGGCTTGTTAGAAACAAGCCCCTCAAAACTGTTATTTTTATTGGCCTCTGGTTTATGTTCAAAGAACATGTCCTGAGAAAACAAAATATGCCCTACTGGCCTATAGCCAGCAGGTTATGTTAGGGTGGCTAGTGGCCACTGGCAAATGACCTAGAGCCGCAGCTTTTGCGACCACTGTTCTTGCTGCTGATGCTGAGTTTTTTTAAGCAGCAGTATGATTCGGCAGCTCCAAGGGAATGGGATCAACAACAACAGTCCCCCTAAATCATCCCTAGGGATGTCGGGTAAAACTAGTAACAAACCAGTAAAGACACATGAAGAACTGTATAGCAGTGCGAGCACCACAGGTCACCTATCTGTGCCTACTGCTACTTCTGCCAATGTGCCTTCTGAGGAAGAGATGATGAAACGTGTGAAAGCAGGAGACCCAAAGTCACAGCAGCCATCCCCAAACAGTCCCACTACTACTACCACACAGCAGCTAGAAACTCAAAGTGTTGGGAGTCAGAGAGGGGGTGATGGCCAATTTGATGTTGTTATTGGGACTAGCATGGCCTCAGTGGATCCTCCTGCTGAGGTTGAAGGGGAAGTGAAGACAAGCAGCCAGACTAGTGGACAAGGGATCCCGCAACATCCTCCTGACCAGGTCAATCCCCCATCATTATGCCTCTGGGACCTTGATGCAGAGAAAGGCAGAACTGGCTAGCAGCAGTAATACCATGACCATAAGCTGCCAGTGCCTGCTGCTAGTGCTACCAGTCTGCCTTCTTCACCTCAAGAAATGGCAAGTGTGAAAGCAGGAGACCCTCTGTCACATTTGTCATCACATTGTCACGGTTTATTATGACTCTCAGACACAAGTTTTAGGTAAAAATCAATTTTATTGACATAATAAATTGATAACGTAGGATGGCAACACATACATACAGATACATACAGAATATAACAAGACAGAAGGCAGACTCTACCGGTCCTGTCAATATACCGGACAGGACAGTCTGAAGAAGCAGAATGTTAGGCTCTACCGGCCTTGCCAATACTGGGTAAGGCAACCTGCAGATGGAATAGCATAACGGTTCTACCGGCCCTACCAAATTACCGGGCAAGGCAGCCTCAAAAGATTCACAATGTAGGCTCTACCGGCCCTGCCAATACCGGGTAAGGCAACCTCAGATGGAATGTGGCAAAAGGTTCTACCGGCCTTACCAATACTGGGCAGGGCAGCCCAGAGATAGTAGCAGCAGTCAGATGGTAATGGCAAATTGACAGGATCGTAAGCAACCCAGTGTACACACACTGAGACCAACAGGGGAGTAGTAAAGCCGCAAGACTTTGGAGCAAAACAGCGTCCGCACGCTGGGACCAACACAGGATTGTATAGCCGATAGACTTTGGAGCAAACCAGTGACCGCACACTGGTGTAACAAGCAAGTTTGTATAGCCGCAAGGCTTTGGAGCAAACCAGCGTCCGCACGCTGGGACCAACACAGGATTGTATAGCCGATAGGCTTTGAAGCAAACCAGTGACCTCACACTGGTGTAACAAGCGAGTTTCGTATAGCCGCAAGGCTTTGGAGCAAACCAGCGTCCGCACGCTGGGACCAACACAGGATTGTATAGCCGATAGGCTTTGGAGCAAACCAGTGACCGCACACTGGTGTAACAAGCGAGTTTGTCTAGCCGCAAGGCTTTGGAGGAAACCAGCGTCCGCACGCTGGGACCAACACAGGATTGTATAGCCGATAGGCTTTGGAGCAAACCAGTGACCGCACACTGGTGTAACAAGCGAGTTTGTATAGCCGCAAGACTTTGGAGCAAACCAGCGTCCGCACGCTGGGACCAATACTGACTTGTATAGCCGATAGGCTTTGGAGCAAACCAGTGACCGCACACTGGTGTAACAAGCAAGTTTGTATAGCCGCAAGGCTTTGGAGCAAACCAGCGTCCGCACGCTGGGACCAACACAGGATTGTATAGCCGATAGGCTTTGAAGCAAACCAGTGACCGCACACTGGTGTAACAAGCGAGTTTCGTATAGCCGCAAGGCTTTGGAGCAAACCAGCGTCCGCACGCTGGGACCAACACAGGATTGTATAGCCGATAGGCTTTGGAGCAAACCAGTGACCGCACACTGGTGTAACAAGCGAGTTTGTCTAGCCGCAAGGCTTTGGAGCAAACCAGCGTCCGCACGCTGGGACCAACACAGGATTGTCTAGCCGATAGGCTTTAGAGCAGACCAGTGACCGCACACTGGTGTAACAAGCGCGTTTTGTATAACCGCAAGGCTTAGGAGCAAACCAGCGTCCGCACGCTGGGACCAACACAGAATAGTATAGCCGATAGGCTTTGGAGCAAACCAGTGACCGCACACTGGAGTAACAAACAATGTCGCCGACGCGACCAGGCAGGAGGTCGCCAGGATACAGGAGACAGGCGATGAGATGACAGGAACCAGCAACGATCAGTCAGGTCAGGAAACAGCAGAGAAAAAGTACAGCAGGAACTGCAACACCAGAGACTAGGCCGGAACCAGGACTGGAACAACTCAGCAGGCAGGAAACACTGGAACAGTAGAGATCAGGAACTCAGGAACACATGAGATCAGGAACTCAGGAACACTGGAACAGAGGCCCAGCTATCACTGGCATAGTGATAGCAAGAAGGTCAGAAACAACACGAAAGGGCACTCAAAGGGTGCCCAATCCAGGTTTAAATAGGCAATGAGAGGCGGGCTATCTGCAGACAGCCAATAGAAGCCCCCTACTGGTGACAGACAAGGAACTGCAGCAATCACGGGCACCGTGATAGTACCCCCCTTTCAAAGACCCCCTCTCCTAGAATAGGGTCTAGGTTTCTGTGGGTAATTGGCATGAAAGACCCTAGTTAGCCTAGGTGCATGAAGGTCCTTACTATCCACCCATGATCGATCCTCAGGACCATACCCTTTCCAATGTACCAGGTACTGTACCCCTCCTCTAAGCCTACGGGAATCAATAATGCTCTGAACCTCGTACTCCTCCTGGCCCTCGACCTCAACAGGTCCTGGCACCACAGGTGTGGTAGTATAGCGATTGCAAACCAGAGGCTTAAGAAGGGACACATGGAACACATTATGGATACGCATGGATGCAGGTAGGTCTAGTGCATAGGAGACAGGGTTAATTTTACGAATAACTCTGTATGGATCAATAAACCGGGGAGCCAACTTATTAGATGGAACCTGCAACTTGAGATTTCTGGAGGAAAGCCACACTCTATCCCCAACCTGAAAGGAAACCGCTGGAAGCCTTCTGCGATTAGCATGGCGCTGATGACGCTGAAATGACTGACCAAGTGCCCTCTGAACTTGTGCCCATGTGGAACGGAGTTGCTCGATATGCTCATCCAGAGCTGGAATCTGTTGCGTCTGAAATGAATCTGGAAGCAAACAGGGCTGGAACCCATAATTAATCAGAAACGGAGAGCTCCCAGATGAAGAATTGACCGCACAGTTCCTGGCGAACTCTGCCCAAGGCAACAAGTCAGACCAATTATCATGATGGTCAGTAACGAAACAACAGAGAAATTGTTCCAAGCCCTGATTAGCTCGTTCAGCGGCTCCATTGGTCTGGGGATGGTAGGCAGAGGAGAAGGACAGCTGTATGCCCATCTGTTGGCAAAATGCCCTCCAAAATCTAGACACAAACTGGCTCCCCCTGTCAGACAACAGTACCCTAGGCACTCCATGCAACCGGAATACTTCTCTGGCGAACACCATTGCCAATTCCTTCGCTGAAGGAAGGCCACGGAGGGGCACGAAATGAGCCATTTTAGAAAACCTGTCCACCACCATGAATATAAAGGAGTACCCCTTGGACATAGGCAATTCTCCCATAAAATCAATGGAAACATGAGATCAGGGGCGTTCGCCATTAGGCACCGGTTGAAGCAAGCCCACTGGGAGATGTCTCAGGGTCTTAGCGCGGGCACAGGTGGCACAGGCATTCGTAAATTCGGCACAATCGTTTCTCATGGAAGGCCACCAAAATAACTGAGAAAGGGACCATAACAATTGGTCTCTACCAATATGTCCCGCAGCCTTAGAGGAATGGTAGGTTTCAAGCAACCTAGTACGAAATGGTTCAGTGACAAAACATTTGCCCACTGGAGTTTCATGGGGAGCGGACCCCTGAGAGGCCAGGATCTCCTCCCCTAAAGGAGAAGTGATACTCGTGCGTATAGTAGCCAGTATTCTATCAGGTTGGATGATAGGTGCTGGTGCTTCCACTCTGTCACTGTCGGCCTCAAATTGTCTTGACAGTGCATCAGCCCTGATATTCTTTGACCCCGGTAAATATGATACAATGAAATTAAATCGAGACAGGAACAGTGCCCACCTGGCCTGACGGGAGGACAATCTCTTGGCCTCCGAGAGATAAGTCAGATTTTTATGATCTGTTAGGATTAATACAGGATTCTTAGTACCTTCAAGCAAATTACGCCATTCCTTAAGAGCGAGGATAATGGCCAATAATTCTCTGTCACCTATCTCATAGTGGCTCTGAGTGACAGTCAACTTTTTAGAGAAAAACCCACAAGGTCTGAGAGTTCCACCTTTATCGTGTCGTTGCGAAAGTACTGCCCCGACCCCAATATCTGAGGCATCAACCTCTAACGTAAATGAAAGTAGAGGATTGGGGTGGGATAACACAGGAGCCGCAGCAAATGCCAGCTTCAAATTCTCAAAGGCTTTCTCAGCAGATATCGGCCAACAAGAAGGATTAGCACCCTTGTGCGTAAGATCGGACAGAGGTTTGACAATGGAAGAAAAGTTCTTAATAAACCTCCTATAATAATTAGCGAAACCCAGGAAACGCTGTATGGCTTTAAGACCCTTGGGTTTTGGCCATTGTAGGACAGCTGACAACTTATCTTTGTCCATGGCAATGCCATCATTGCCAATTATGAACCCCAAGAATGGCACACTGGTTCTATGAAACTCACATTTTTCCAGTTCACAAAATAATTTGTTCTCACGGAGTCGTAGCAATACTGCGGATACATCTTTGATGTGCTGTGCCATGTCTTGGGAGTAAATCAGTATATCGTCAAGATAAACCACAACACATGTCTGTAACATATCTCTCAGAACATCGTTTATCAGTTCCTGGAAAACTGCGGGGGCATTACACAGCCCAAATGGCATTACTAGATACTCGTAGTGCCCAGCTCGAGTATTAAAGGCAGTCTTCCACTCATCACCTGCTCGAATGCGCACCAGATTGTAAGCGGCCCGTAGGTCCAATTTGGTAAAAATCGAAGCGCCCTTAAGCCTGTCAAAAAGCTCGGTGATGAGTGGTATTGGGTATGCGTTTTTTGCCATTAGTTTATTCAAGCCCCGGTAGTCAATGCATGGTCTTAATTCGCCATTTTTCTTTTTTACGAAAAAGAACCCAGCCCCAGCTGGAGAGGTAGATTTTCGTATGATCCCTCTAGCAAGGGCATCAGAAATGTAATCCTCCATAGCCTTATTTTCCTCACAAGATAAAGGATAAGTGCGTCCTTTTGGAGGTACTGCCCCAGGCTGCAATTCGATGCAACAATCATAAGGTCTATGCTGGGGTAGCAAACTAGCCTCTCCTTTGCTAAAAACATTGCCAAACTGTTGGTACACATCTGGTATAGCCGAGGAGGTGCACAGGACCTTAATAGGCTGGATGACGCACTTGTCCATACAAAACTGGGACCAAGCAGCAATTTCACACTTTTTCCAATCAAATTGTGGGTTATGTAACTGTAACCACGGAAATCCCAATATTACCGCATGGTGCGGAGAATTAATCAGTTGAAACTGCTGCTCTTCTCTGTGATGTGCCCCAATAGTCATAGACAATGGCATAGTTTCAAATATAACCTGAGGCGGTTCTAAGGGTCTGCCATCAATCGCTTCAATAGTCAAGGGGTTTTCTCTTTCAATGCGTGGAACTCCGTGCAATTCAGCAAAGGTATCTATATATATAAAAGAAGACTTTGTGCCTGGCAAAACACACCCAGGGGCGGCAGTAAAAAGGATTACTGCTGCCATTGGGTGATTCTGTGGGAGTGTGATTTTTGGCCTGCCCCCACTATCCAGCCCGCCCACCACTATCTAAGGCTGAAAAAAAAAATGGCTGCCACACACTCCTACACCACAGACACATGCACATGCCCTCCCACACACACACACTAGCAGACACATACACACACGCACGCTGAGGATGATGGGAACAATGTTCAAGCTACAGCTGGAAGGCCATGGTCCAATCTGTATTATGCAGCTTCTTCATTCCCTGTCTTTGAGCCTACACAGCTCTGCTAATTACTACAAGTGAGCTGATTTCTAAACAATCAGCAGGAGGATACTGGCTTGCTGAGAAAGTGGAAACAACGGCAGAGAGGTGATCAGGCAGTGCAGAGCAAGGCTTCAGCTGAGCTGGTAAATGGCAGAGACATGGATGTGACTGTATTTATATATTGCACAAAGAGAGAGAAAGAGAGCAGGTTGTTTGTCAGTCTGTCTGTAAGTAGAGGTGCCAGTTCCTGCAATCATCTCCATGCTGTACATAGCTCACTGTATAGCATGTATGACAAACTATTTATATATGGTCTGGCATTGTATAGTATACAGTCTGTGTATAAGGACTGGCACTATACAGTATAGGAGGGACAGTCCCTGTTTGACACCCAAATCCCTCTGCTCCTCTATTTAGGAGATCACACAGTGTGGTGTATATACAGTAGGCTGACCAGACCTCACCTTTAACCGGGGACACATAGGAAATAAGCATATTTCAGGAGTGCACCAAAATCAAAGCAGCCCTGCAGTATGCATTTTTCATATGTGTCACTGGTTAAAGGTGAGGTCTGGTCAGCCTAATGTACAAGTGTATCAGATTGCTCCACATCAGTAAAACCCACGGTAATGTGGGTATAAACTTCTGTATATATCAGTTAAATTAGTCTGTGTAAAAAAATACTTTCATCTTCTTCTAAATCATTCACTTACAGAAAGAGTAACTTAACCATTTCAGTGCCAGAGGAGATGCAATGCATTGCTTACCCCCTGGCACTCAAAGGGTTAAAAATTCTCTACAATGGTCTGGCACTGTATAGCAGTGGTTCTCAATCTGTGCCCTCAGTGGCTATTAACAGGCCAGGATTTTAGAATTTCCTTTTAAGAGCACAGGTGAGTTAATCAATATGACTGAGCCTCTGATCAACACACTTGTGTTCTAGCAGTGAAATTCCTAAGTCCTGGCCTGTTAGTGGCCACTGAGGGCATGGGCTGAGAACCTCTGCTGTATAGTATACAGTCTGCATGTGTCTGTGTATAAGGACTGGCACTATACAGTATAGGAGGGACAGTCCCTGTTTGACACCCAAATCCCTCTGCTCCTCTATTTAGGAGATCACATTGTGTGGTGTATATACCAGTGTATCAGATTGCTCCACATCAATAAAACCCACAGTAATGTGGGAATAAACTTCTGTATATATCTGTTAAATTAGTCTGTGTAAAAAAAATACTTTCATCTTCTTCTAAATCATTCACTTACAGAAGGAGTAACTTAACCATTTCAATGCCAGAGGGGATGCAATGCATTGCTTACCCCCTGGCACTCAAAGGGTTAAAAATTCTCTAAAATACACCACCAGCCACGCCCCCAGTAACACCACCGAAAACACAAGTGTCCCTCTTTGGCCATATGAAATGTTGGGAGGTATGTTACTTACACTGCTCACACTGTATGTATTTATGTTCTGATTTGCAGCTGTGTGTCACTGTTTGTGTTGTCAGTGCATGTGTGTGTATATGTGTGTGTTGCATGTGTCTTTGTCTATCACTGTGTGTACCTTTCTGACACGTACACCCTACGCTATAATTCACTATCATAACATTTATTTAAAAAAAAAGAAACATTTCCTGCATAACATGACGGGCAACGCCGTCCCAAACTGCTAGTTATCCATAAAATACCCTGCTGCACCAGAGTCAACCAAAGCCTCCACAGAGCGTTGTGCCCAAGATAATACCACCTGTATGGTGGGTTTCATTGTGCCCGACACTGGGGACGATTGTACACCACCTAGGGCCTGTCCCCCGAGGTACCCTAGGTATGTGCGTTTCCCGGACGTACCGGACAGGAATTTAGCAAATGCCCTTTTTTACCGCAGTATAAACACAACCCTTGTCTTTTGCGATATAGTCTCTCCGCCTTGGTTAATCTAGTGAAGCCTATTTGCATAGGTTCACTTGTCTCCCGTACAGGTTCACTAGACTTCAATGCCTGGGGAAGGATGGGTGGGCAAAACATGCTACTAGGCTCATTATTCTTTGACCGTATCTTACGATCTCTGGCAATTGATCTCTCACGTATTCTGGAGTCAATTATCATAACATACTCAATGTAGTCATCTCGATCAATAGGTAGATCTTTAGCAGCGATTTCGTCCTTAATGTGGTCATTCAGGCCTTGAGAAAAAGCTGCCAATAATGTCTCGTTATTCCAACCTACCTCTGCTGCCAATGTGCGGAATTCGATGGCATAGTCGCCCACTGCCCTGATGTATCTCCATAAGGCGTTTGGCAGCAGAGGTGGTTCTACCAGGAGGCTCAAACACTCTTCGAAAGGATTGCACAAATTCTCTAAAGTTCTTAGTACAAGGTTTAGCATTCTCCCACAAGGGGTTAGCCCAAGCCAAAGCTCTGCCAATGAGCAATGATATCGTGAACCCCACTTTACTACGATCATTGGGAAATGCGTGTGCCGTCAATTCCATAAAGATTTCGAGTTGGTTGATGAACCCTCTGCAGAGACTAGGGTCACCATCATATCTTAGCGGCAAGGGTGCAGAAGCCGTTAACCATTTAACAGTACCCCCTAGGGGTCTGGTATCACTTTCCGGTGTCTGACTTGGCGAGACCACCGGGCTAGAGCTAGACTTGTCAGCAAGTACCATGCGTTCAAGGATCGTTTGAATTGCAATTGCCAACTGATCCAAACGTTGCTCGTGCACATCCATCCTCCAGTGGATATTCTGTGCGTTACCTTCACCTTTGCTGTCTGAGGTCATGGCCCTTTTGGACTGTCACGGTTTATTATGACTCTCAGACACAAGTTTTAGGTAAAAATCAATTTTATTGAAATAATAAATTGATAACGTAGGATGGCAACACATACATACAGATACATACAGAATATAACAAGACAGAAGGCAGACTCTACCGGTCCTGTCAATATACCGGACAGGACAGTCTGAAGAAGCAGAATGTTAGGCTCTACCGGCCTTGCCAATACCGGGTAAGGCAACCTGCAGATGGAATAGCATAACGGTTCTACCGGCCCTACCAAATTACCGGGCAAGGCAGCCTCAAAAGATTCACAATGTAGGCTCTACCGGCCCTGCCAATACCGGGTAAGGCAACCTCAGATGGAATGTGGCAAAAGGTTCTACCGGCCTTACCAATACCGGGCAGGGCAGCCCAGAGATAGTAGCAGCAGTCAGATGGTAATGGCAAATTGACAGGATCGTAAGCAACCCAGTGTACACACACTGAGACCAACAGTGGAGTAGTAAAGCCGCAAGACTTTGGAGCAAACCAGCGTCCGCACGCTGGGACCAACACAGGATTGTATAGCCGATAGGCTTTGGAGCAAACCAGTGACCGTACACTGGTGTAACAAGCAAGTTTGTATAGCCGCAAGGCTTTGGAGCAAACCAGCGTCCGCACACTGGGACCAACACAGGATTGTATAGCCGATAGGCTTTGGAGCAAACCAGTGACCGCACACTGGTGTAACAAGCGAGTTTCGTATAGCCGCAAGGCTTTGGAGCAAACCAGCGTCCGCACGCTGGGACCAACACAGGATTGTATAGCCGATAGGGTTTGGAGCAAACCAGTGACCGCACACTGGTGTAACAAGCGAGTTTGTCTAGCCGCAAGGCTTTGGAGCAAACCAGCGTCCGCACGCTGGGACCAATACTGACTTGTATAGCCGATAGGCTTTGGAGCAAACCAGTGACCGCACACTGGTGTAACAAGCAAGTTTGTATAGCCGCAAGGCTTTGGAGCAAACCAGCATCCACACGCTGGGACCAACACAGGATTGTATAGCCGATAAGCTTTGAAGCAAACCAGTGAACGCACACTGGTGTAACAAGCGAGTTTCGTATAGCCGCAAGGCTTTGGAGCAAACCAGCGTCCGCACGCTGGGACCAACACAGGATTGTATAGCCGATAGGCTTTGGAGCAAACCAGTGACCGCACACTGGTGTAACAAGCGAGTTTGTCTAGCCGCAAGGCTTTGGAGCAAACCAGCGTCCGCACGCTGGGACCAACACAGGATTGTCTAGCCGATAGGCTTTAGAGCAGACCAGTGACCGCACACTGGTGTAACAAGCGCGTTTTGTATAAGCCCAAGGCTTAGGAGCAAACCAGCGTCTGCTCGCTGGGACCAACACAGAATAGTATAGCCGATAGGCTTTGGAGTAAACCAGTGACCGCACACTGGAGTAACAAACAATGTCGCCGACGCGACCAGGCAGGAGGTCGCCAGGATACAGGAGACAGGCGATGAGATGACAGGAACCAGCAACGATCAGTCAGGTCAGGAAACAGCAGAGAAAAAGTACAGCAGGAACTGCAACACCAGAGACTAGGCCGGAACCAGGACTGGAACAACTCAGCAGGCAGGAAACACTGGAACAGTAGAGATCAGGAACTCAGGAACACATGAGATCAGGAACTCAGGAACACTGGAACAGAGGCCCAGCTATCACTGGCATAGTGATAGCAAGAAGGTCAGAAACAACACGAAAGGGCACTCAAAGGGTGCCCAATCCAGGTTTAAATAGGCAATGAGAGGCGGGCTATCTGCAGACAGCCAATAGAAGCCCCCTACTGGTGACAGACAAGGAACTGCAGCAATCACGGGCACCGTGATACACATTCAACGGGTGATACTCTCATAGAGCAGCAACAGCTGGAGTGATTGACTAGTGGTGGTGGTGATGAGGTGATGGTTGAGCAGCTTGGGTGGAAGATACATTAATGACCTTTATTTTAGCCCAGAGCCAGAAGGAATGGGATACAAATAGGCATGGGCATCACCACCACTAGAAGAAGTGAGATTGCGGAATTTGCAGAGTTTGCTGCTGCTGCTGTCATTCCTGCTGCTACTGAGTTACAAGGGCAGCAGGATGATGATGAGCAGGCTAGTGTGCCACAGACTACCATGGCCACTGTGTGTGATGCAGGAATAGGACAGATTCAACTTACCAGCAGCAATACTCCTCCTGGTCCTAATTGTAGTGCTGATTTTGAGGCAGCAACAGCAACAACATTATCCTCTGCCACAGCCAATGAATGGTACTGGGGAGGAGGAGAAGAAAGAGGCCATTTTTCTCCACCTTTCCCTGGGTGTGGGACTATTTTTCTCTTGGGGCAGACACAGTGCAGTCATCAGCAAAACATCAGTCAGTGAAAAGGGGAAAAGACGGAATGCACCTTGGCACAACTGCCCACATAGCACATATGAAATACAGATACCAAGAAATTTATGTGAAGCACGTTAAAGCCAAACACCCACAAAATATATTGGGCTCCACTGTTGCTGTACCCCCCTGTCTCTCCCCAACAGAAGATGTAGCAATGTTTTCTCATGATCCACCCCTTTCATATTTACCTCCCCCCCAACAGCTGATAGCAATTCTGTATATCTCAGGATGTGGACGTTGGTGTCCATTCATTGCACACTGTGTGGTGCGCTGAGCACACAGAACAAAGTGGTGTAGGATAATCGCAACTAGGGCATCAAACGGCATCTAAGGAGATTCCATCTGACAGAATATGCTAAGCTGGTGGCAAGGAGGATTTGCCATTCATTTTAAGTCTGCTAGTTGTCAGGAGTCCTTAGCAGAGAGTAGAAGGGGCTTAGAGGCACAGTGGTACTTGGTTTCTGGGGGAGATAATTTAACATTACGGACCTAAGCATCATGGTGTTTAGTTATAGTTGATTCATTTGGTGTGAGTCATTTGATGTAGGTGCAGATGTAACCATTGTTCCCAGTCCTTACCCTATTTTCTACACATACTGTGCACCTTGAAGTTGCTGATGAGAGGTACAGTTCCATCCTGCTCTCAAGGAAAAAAGTTATATTCCAATAACACACCCATGATTTTGGAGGAGGAGCAGGAAGAGAAGCATTATTTGCCAACTTCTTTTATCCACATATACCTGATGTGGTGGGGGCTAGTTGTGGTGCTGCTACTTCCTCAGGCACATCATTGGAGCTACTAGTGGCAAGTGAAATCATGATATCATCACCCATATCACTGTTCTTGTTGTTCCCATTCTCTTGGAGCTGCCTAAACTTCTTGCTGTTTAAAGAACTCAGCAGTAGCAACAAGAACAACAGGTGGAAATTTGCCAGTGGCCACTGACCACTATAATATACACAAACTGCTGTCACTAGGCTATTAGGGCATTTTTTTCCTCAGGGCTTACTCTTTATATAAACCAGAGGCCTACAAAAAACAGTTTCGGGTGGCTTGTTTCTAAAAGTCCTATTTATCACTGATTCATCAGGGCTTGTGATGCCAATAAGCCTGAGTGTAAAAAATATCACTGATTGCTCCAGGCTTTTGATGCTAACAAGCCAAAGCCCTACAAATCAATTATTTCTCAGGGCTTGGGCCTAAAAAGTTTAATTCAATTCACCAAAGATTTCGTTGCACCCGCTTAAATTAATGGAGTTCTTCCATGCTTAAAGAAAAGAAAATCTCAACAGTTCTCGTACAAATGTAAGCCGAGCTCCCTCTCATAAAAAATCTTGCTTTATTAACAAAATTTAAAACATTTTAAAAAGCATACTGCCGGAAACGTCCAACGTTTCAGTCTGCTCTTGGTCTTTCTTCAGGGACACCATTACAGAACTCCGTGTATGCTGCTGTTTAAATCCTCTATTGTTGCATTTGGCGCCGAAACAGCTTTCTATCGTTGCCTAGGCAACCACAGACGCTTCCTTGTGTCCAAACTGCAAAATCTCAATACAAAGTTGCACTACATCGTTTACCAACATAGGTTACAAAACAAAATTGAAACAATATATCTATCATCACTGCTATATGTAATCAATCAAACTGAATTGGTCATTTAGGCCACCTGGTGTTAAGCATTTGAGTGTGTATATCCATAACATCTCTCTCTTGGAGAGCCTGGATTTTGGTTGACTTCTCTTACTAGCAGTTTCTTTCACCAATCCCAGGCAGCCATAGTTTCAGTTGATTTATAATTTCAAGCAACCTATATTTTTACCCTGTTATACCATTTCATCCTACCAGTTTCTAGAAAGAAACTGGCTTTCTGACATGTATGTTGACTTTTCAGCCCAGTTTTAGTCACTCCAACCTTCAGTGTAAGTTTGTAACTTCTTCACTCTCTAGCTACTACAACCCTGGTTTAGTATTCATCTCACCAGGTTCTCTGATTGGTATCTAGTATCTATCCTCTGCTCTGAGGGGGCACCTACTTATCCTGTCAAATTGACACCATTTTACTTCAGGAACATTAATTTTATTAATGCTTTCACAACAAAGGTATTTATTTTAAAGATATACATTACAGTTTTATTCTATTTGCAACCTTTTGGTATATAAAAGCATACCAGTTTCAGATATTTTTGTTCTTCTTTAAGATTAAAGCAATAAAGTGTAATATGATTTTCAATGTTTTCCAAATAATTTTTCAAGTTTTGTAAACCTAAATAAATCACTTATTTGCTAAAACCCTATATTCTAGAAAATGAAGAGTTTTGAGTAATGGAAGTTACTCCTTTTGTGATGCAGCCAGTAGCTTAGTTTCAAAATTATATATTTTTCTGCATTTTCATGCCCAAGAATACTATTTAGTGCAGGCATGTTGTTAAACAACAGGAAGAAATGTTACTGTAGTATAAATCATTGATCGTTATTAGTCAAACAAAATACAAAATTCACTGATGCCTTTTAAAAGAATTTAATAGTCACCCATAAAGAAAAGCACTTTCAAAAACTTTGAAGTCCTTATGTTAATTAAAGACATAATAAAAGTTGTATACTTCAGTTAGTACAATTTGTGTTCTCCATGCCCCTTATATTATGGTGGTAACTCATCAAAAACGTAGTACTTTATGTGCAATTTTTATTTTCTGCTATTCTTCTTAATCTAGTTTGCTGAAGCATATAATTAAGAAAATATTGCCAGCAGTAGCAAGCTAACTCCTTTGTTAGGCCTGGATTCCACTGCAGTTGATAACTTTATGACAAATCTTTCCATAGACTACAATTTGAAGTTACAGTCATTTATCAACTGCAACTTAATACATTCCATATATATTGGAATTGTGTTTACTTTTACAGTGTAAGAGTACTAATATTGTAATTACAGTGCAGGGTGATGCAATTACTTCAAAAACACTGATGATGATAATAATAATAATAATAATAATAATGTATTAAAGTGCTGTATGGTATAAAAACTACTGTGAAAGGTGAATTAACCTGTTTTGTAGATTATTGTATAACATATGGATACTTAAAGTAATGGCAAACTATACCTAAAGGAATTAGTGGTTTCTTTAACAAATTGCTCAGTCTCATTCAAACCGCTGAAGCTTACTGTTTATCTTAAAGATGTAGTAACAAAAGGCAGACTAAAAGGGAGCACATTAAATACTGGCAACTGCATGTATATATAATAGCTTTAGTAGACTATTGACTGAAGGACTCCTACCCAGGAGTTGTTTTTTTTTGTTTTTTTTTATGTTTTAACCATTCAGATTGCAGGAAAAGGGATAACATAATAAAAAAAAAAGGTTAACATGCCTTCAACATGATTCTGAATAGGTCTGAGTTACTAGTACTACTCAATCTGCTTTAGCAGGTTAGCACTAATTATTACTAATTACTAATTACTGTTGGAGCATCACTCACACTTTTTGCTTTGCTCGTTGAACCTCTTGGTGCATCTCCATAGGAGTAAAGAGTATTTCAGATGTAAATCCATTGCTTTCTGTGCCTAGGGAGATGGACAACACCTCGCTAATGAAGACCATGATGATAGAAATAAACATCTGGAATTTCTTGATAGACTTATGCAGAGGAAACTTAGACTTGAGGTGAACTGCCTTTATATATGTAATCAGAACAGATGGATAAGCAAATGGCTGTCACAAGAAAGGTAAAAAATGAGATTCCCTTTTCTGAGTATGTACTATTCCATTGAACAAGCTATCAGAAATTCCTGTTACAGACAAATTCAGGAGTAGCTAGCCCATGTCCTCAATCGCTACACACAGTACAAATTTTCATATCCCTATTTGGTTGCAGGTTGATTAATTAAAGTTACTGAACCCCTGATTGATTCACCAGTACTGAAGCAGAGATTTCCTGAAAACATGCATTTTAGGTGTCTTAAGCACCAAGGTTGGCTACCTGTGGTCTATGCTGAAATTTGTAGCTATAATCAGTTACAAATGTATAACTTGCAAGAGAATCCTTTCCACTTTGTGCAGCAGAGTGGCCACAGCTATTTACAACAATTGTAAAACATACCTTGCAGATATATTAGCTGTGTATGTGACAAAGAACTGTAAGTATGCAATGACACTCTCTGACCACACTGTCATATTATAGTAAGTATTCTGCAGTGCATTTTATCTGCCAAGAAACACTACATATTTTATTAGCCTTCAAGTATAAATGATCTCTAGAAGAGATGAACACACTAGCAAATTGCATTACCTACATAAATTATGGCAGCAAAATACAATTAAGTCATCCTGTTGGCATAATGCTGTAATGTATTAGTATTGGTGACAGTCACAAAAGCTGAGCCATACACCTATTTGTTTTTTCTATGAAGGGTCCTATGAATGACATTCTGAAATTAGGTTTCAAAACCTTTTACATAAATTAAGAATTCAAATCAAATGCAATGGTATTCAAAAGTAAGCAGTTTATAAAGAATTGTATGTCTGAATCACAAATAAAAAGTTTTTTCTACTTGTTATATATATACACAAAGTACATGCATATAAAAATATATGGAATGCTTTGTTAAGTACAAATGAGTAACAGGCTCCTTGGATTACAATTGTTACAAAGTGCTATGGTAGGTACAAGGGAGCCTACTTTCCCCCTGAAGCTGCTACAGGCTTGCACTCAGATATAATGAAGATACTGATAAAAAAAACCAATAATATGTTACTGGATGAGTTAAAGGGTTTACAATATATTTATATAAATATATACTCCTCATCAATACTATCATTGTAACACTTCCATCAACCCTTTGGTGGCCTATGGGGTATCAAATGTATTGCAACACAAGCATTAAGCATACAGTGCCACACAATACCCCAAAAATGGTTATTTTATATAAAAAAAACCTACTTATTTTACAGAAGAATATCTAGTAAAACATATATAAATATTTTAATTCTATGTAAAACAAGCTAAGCTTGTCTTATGGTGACAGTTCTACTTTACTTTGAACTCAACTAACAATTAATGGACAGCCAGATTGTACAGTCTATTTACTTATATTGTTTGGTGGTCATACAGTAGTTGCTTTTATGTTGTCTTGGCATGCCAAATATTTAAATTAGGTTTATCTTTCTCTATGTTGCCTCTTTTGTACTTCATGTAGGTTTCTTGTCAACTTTTACCAACAGAATCTATTCTGGTCTTTGATGATATGGAGACATGCCTACTATGATTTTATGCATTGTCACTTCCTTCAACTTTACTTCCTTCAATTTAATTTCCTTCAACTGTTCATTATGCCTACCTACAAACAATTTCATAAACCTCTGTTGTTCTCCATCCACCCTTCTCTATTCCCCTGAACTCCTCAGTGTTAAATCACTACTTCTGTATTCTAAATAGAAACTTAAGCACACACAATGCCAAACCCCACCACCTTGTAGACTCCCTTCTTCTATTATTTACTAAGGGTACAATCACCTTCCATCATTGAATCACTGTATTTATTGTGCTATATGGACATTTGTGGACTTTTTTTTACACAATGTAGATACGTTTATATTG
The DNA here is from genome assembly GCA_037306005.1 of Rhinophrynus dorsalis. Classification (NCBI taxonomy): domain Eukaryota; kingdom Metazoa; phylum Chordata; class Amphibia; order Anura; family Rhinophrynidae; genus Rhinophrynus; species Rhinophrynus dorsalis. The sequence goes on from CM074719.1 coordinate 444,832,236, forward strand.
ATAGTACAGTAGAGTTATCATACCATAGTTAACCTGAATCTATAGATATAAATATTAACAAGATGTAACGCCATAATATATTTCTAGGTTGCAGATGAAAACGGTAATAGGATGTTGTAAGGTGTTTTGTACAACAGCATGCTTTACAAATGTCACATGATAAAGGATCAAGATTTTCTAGGAACAAGAAATAATAATTATGTTTTCAGAATTTAAAACATAATTATTGTTTCTTGTTCACAGAAAATCCTTGTAACATTATCCTGTGACATATATATGGAAGTTGTTTGTACAAAAACAACTTGCCACAACACATTACCTTTTTCATCTGCAATCTAGAATGTTATTATGGGGTAACATCTAATTAATATTCAAATCTATAGTTCAAGATAACTGTAGTATGATACATAACCTTACTGTAGTAGCAATATAAACATGTGTAAAAAGTCAGTGGATGTCTATATAGCACAATAAATGTGATACTGGGATCCAGTCTGATCTTCAGGATATCAAGTACAAATATAGTTCTGGAAAGAAAAACAGACACACAAGATGAAGCAAAAAAAAAAAAAAAAAGGAAACAATAGCAAGTATGCATTTTCCCTTCAGCTCTTTTGGGGGTCTGGAAAATCTGCCCTCAGCAAATCCTTTAAAAATTTCTCCTTTTCCCCACCCCAAAACATATTTTGCTATGTTTTTCAATGGCTAAAAACATCTCACCCATTTACTATATGTACTTTGCATTCTCCCTAGGGATCTGCAGGAAAATAGTATCACCATCAGCAAAACAGGCACTGGAAGAAGTGGGTGGTAGTTTGAGGAAAACAGGTCAGCTGCCTGTGCCTGCTGCTAATGTTGCCAGTGTGCTTTCTGATTATGAGGAGGAGATGATTGCAAGTGTGACAACAGGGAACCCTAAGCCACACTTGTCACCCACAAACAGTCCCACTACTACACACAGAAGCTAGAGAGTGGTGGGGGTGAGGGAGGGGGTGGTGGTGATTGTGAAGCAGCTGCTGCTACTAGCTTGAGTGGTGATCCTACTAATGCTGAGTTGGAAGGGAAAGTGATGATGAGCAGCCAGACTAGCGGTTAAGGAATCCCACAACTTCTCCCTGACCCTCTGATTCCCATTACCCCAGCATTTCCCTTTTGGGACATGGTGATGAAGAAGGCAGAAATGGCTAGCATTATTATAATCAACACACAGCATTTGTCTGTGCCTACTGCTAGTAATGCTAGTGTGCCTTCTTCAATTGAAGAGATGGAAAGTGTAAAGTGGGGGGAACCTGTAATATTTGTCATCATCGCCAAATCATCCCACTGGAGATGAGAGTGAGGGTGATGGGGGAGCAGCTGGGGTGATGGAGAGAATGAGGGCCATAGTTTATGAGGGTGGAAAAAGACATGCGTCCATCAAGTTCAGCCCATGCCAAATCACCAAATCACCCCTGTTGAACCAGAGGAAAAAAGTCAAATTACGCCATTTCCAATTAAGCCCGAGGAGGGTAAAACAATTCCTTCCTGACTCCAAATGGCAGTCAGATAGTTCCCTGGATCAACAACCTATCTGCACTGAAGCCATCAGTCATAATTATCAATACTGTTCTGTGCTAGATAGGCATTCATTGCTTTTTTGAAAGTGGTTACAGTATCTGCAAGCACAGCATCCTGAAGCAAACAATATCTATCCTGCCCTTACTGTAAAAAAAAATCCATACCTTTGTTTTATCCAAAAGCACCCTTCCTCTAGTCTTCAAGGGATAGTAATACTTAAAATGTAAAAAAATATATGTTGTACAGTTTATGTCCTGGAATAAAACAAGGGTACTCCCACTGCTGAGAGATATTTTATAACAGCTCAAACTTGAATTTTTTAGGTGCAATATCACAGTGGCCTGAAAATTTACAGTGGCGCTGTTGTTACACCATCCTATGGAGATTTATGGTCTATGGACCAGAGCAGTCTATCTGATGGTGTAGCAACAGTGCCACTGTACATTTTCAGGCCACTGTGACATTGCACCTAAAAAAATTCAAGTTTGAGCTGTGTAACGGAAGCTGAGAAGGGACCACGTCGTTCCCAGGTCTCTCCTACTTGATGCCGGACTGGTGCAGTCGGATGCACCGGTCGAGCAGATAACCGGTCCGGTGGTCGACTCAAAGTGGCATCGAACCCCAGAGTAGTTGACTCTACCTCGAAGGATGTGGATGGACGATGTCGACGGCCTCTCGAACCATTGAGCTTCGATGAACCGAAACACCGGGCAGTAAAGAGTGACACCTTTACTCCCGGGCTACGAGGAACAGGGAAAGTGTCGCAGGAACAAGGGTAATGGTAGCCAAGCCATTCAAGCACTCCGGTGCTCAACTCGAAGATCCTACTGGAACAGGAAGCAAGCAAGGCAGAGTCCACATTGCCACCTGACAGCATCCGAAGTGGGTAGCGGGGTGCTGGCAGAAGACGGACGAACGATACAGGAACCTGGGCTCAGATGGGCAGCAGAGTGGCCACCATAGGAACGCAAAACTCCAGGACTCTGGTACACTCAAAACATAACTCACTTTATTGACAAAGACCACAGATATTTATACAGAACTCTTACATGGGAACTTATGGGGAAACCAGATACAATAGGGAGTGATCCAATCACAATACATCAGACAAAGGCCAGCAACAGATGGTCTTAACAGATACAATAACTGAGACAGGATTACATTTCAGATACAAAAGGGTTTGATTGAACAAAGACTTGAGGGCTTGAACTAATTACCACACAGCAGGGGGTCTGACTGCAGTTCACAATGGCTTAATTAACACCCAGCAGGTGGTCTTGCTACAGTACCCATAGTCACTGGCTTGAGGGACTTCAATACACATTGGAATAATTAACCTCTCACTGCCTATTCCCTTGGAAGCAAGCCATCAGTCTACCACAGGGCAGCTGTGTGTAATAATGTCCAGATCCTCCTTCACATACAGCGTACACAAAGTATTTTTAGTGCATAACCAGGGAAAAATGTCCACAGTTTTTGGTTAAACAAACTTATGGCCAGACAAGGGCTCAAGTAACGGGTAGGATCCATTACATTTCTCCCCCTTTTTTGTACCTAGCCAGCAGTTGCAGTAGTAAGTGCTGTCTTGGGACTCTGGAGAGCCTTATTGTTGTGAGCCACTTGTCTGGAGCTGGGAGTCCATTTGAGTCTCTTGTCCTGGGTCAGGAAAAACATCAGCCCCTTGTCCAGGCCAGGAAAAGAGTTGGGTCCTTTGTGTGAACCAGGGGAAAAGGTCAGTCTCTTGTCCAGGCCAGGAAACAGCAGGTGTGCCCCTTGTATTGGGCCAGGAATAAAGCTGGGGCCCTTGGTCCTGGGCCATGGGAACTGGTGCCTCTTGATTTTAGCTGGCACCAAGTTGGGAGGCCTCACAGGGGCCATGGTCCAGGCAGAGCTGGGATCAGGCCCTCCTGGGTGTGGGGCCAGTGGCTCATGGTCCATAGCCAGTCCATACGGTGGATCTCCCTTGGGTAATTGTGTCTTTGAGTCCTCAGTGGCCTGGGGTCAATTTAGGGAATGCTGGGGACTTGTTTGGCCAGGGTAGGAGCATTCAAAGGACTGTGAGGAGCGCACTCCCTCTCACCAATCCAGGGCAAGCAGACTCTGTGCTGAGAGTAAAACTGGGGCAAGACCCAACTTCCTTAGGGAGGACAGTGGTCCCACTCCCTTTGGCTGGGTCAACAGAACAAGGGGGAACAAACGGTGGGCCGCTGTTGAGGACTGCTGTCCCACTCACCACAGCCAGGGTTTCACAATGCCTGGTGGGCTCGTTCCCACTCACCAGGCTAGGGGTCACAAGGGGGCTGGTGGGGAGCGCATTCCCACCCACCAGTTCGCAGGTTACAGGGGCAACAAAAGCATCCTTGGTGAGGACCGTGGTCCCACTCACCAAGATGGGGGTCTCCAGCAAAGGGGCAACAACCGGTGGGCTGGTGATGAGGACTGGTGTCCCACTCATCACTGCCAGGGTCTCGCAGGGCCTGGTGGGCTCACTCCCACTCACCAGGCCAGTGATCAAAGGGGAACTGGAGAGCTCTCTCCTACTCTAGAGGCTGGGGTTCTCAGGGAAAGTCGCAGGGTTGCTGGTGAGGCACACCTTCTCCCTCACCAGTTCAGAGTCCATGTAGCCACTGGGAAGGACCGCAGTCCCACTTCCCATGGCAAACTCGTCTGTGACCCTGGGGAGCACACATCCTTCCTTTTCCAGGGCAACAGCAACAGGGGACGGACTGGGGCTGCTGGTGGGTACCTTCGTCTCCTTCACCACAGCAGGGGTTTCCCAGGCCCTGGTGAGTTCACTCCTACTCACCAGGCCAGGGTTCACAGGGGGCTGGTGGGGCACGCCTTTCCACCCACCAGTTCACAAAACATATCCACAGGAGGGCCAACAGCACTGCTCTCTTCCAGCCCGCTGGGGTCCTCTTTTTGTAGGCCACCAACCACAGGGCCCTTCTCTGCCTTGAGGAGGACCACAGTCCCATCCTTCAAGGCGGCATCATCCACAGCCCTGGAGAGCACACCTTGCTCCTTCTCCAGGGCATCTTCCAGTACATCAGGGGACACCACTTTGGGGCTGCTGGTGAGCTCTTCCACACTCACCACAGCAGGGGGTTCACAGGGGCTTATATGCTCTCTTCTACCCATCATTTGGGGCATAACATTGCTGCTGGTGGGGACCTGCGTCTCCTCCACTGCAGCTGGGAAAGCAGGGAAAGGGGCAACATGCCTATCAGGGGAGACGTTCGTCCCATCCCCTGATGCAAAGGCATCTTCTTGGCTGAGGAGGGACGCATTCCCACTCCTCAGCTCAGGCAAAAGACAGTCCATGGGAAAAGGAGCATCGGGGAGGACCGTTGTCCCACTCCCTAATGTAGAGGCAACAACAGGGGCACTGGTGAGGAGCGCATTCCCACTCGCCAGTGTGGAGTGAACAGGGGAAACTCCATCCAAGTCCTCAGCTTCCTTGAGGTCCTCCTCAGATGAGTGACCCCCCCAGTCTTCTTCTTCCTCTAGAGCCTCCCGGATTTCTTGCAATAATCTGGCATACATGTATTCCACATCACACTCCCAACTGTCGCTCAAGTCCCCTTGCAAGCTCACAGGGACATACCCCCCTAGCATATCTTCTCGTTTAGCCAAAATCTCCCAGAAGCGGTCATTTTCTGGACTGTCAAAGTTCGAATCCCAAAGATAAGCATCCCATACCAGCCCTTGGATCTTACATCTCAAGCAGGCTGAGGAGAAGGTTACTGGGAGCACGGGGCCATACTCTTGTTCTATGTGATTTACCAGCGTCCATTCTGAGTCCCATAGGGGTATGGGGGTTGGCGGGTGTGGGGGCAGCCTGGTGTTCTATGGTCGATATATCGATGATGTGCTCCTGATCTGGAGAGGGGATGAGAAGTCCCTTGAGGAGAAGATAGAGGAATGGAACAATAATGACAGGGGTATCAAATTTACCTATGTCATACATAATAATCGTATGAATTTCCTGGATCTAAGCCTCGAGGGTACTCCATCAGGTAAAATTTTTATACTGAATGTAACTCTTCTGCTACTAAGGTGTGACCCCACCTTCACCCTCATCACAACTTTGTAACAGAGTGTGCATATTGCAATAGGGGATGACTGAACTTTCTGTGCCCTGTTTTTACACACCCATGCCTCTTAACTATACACCTACCCACATGCACCTGAAATGGCTTGTGGTGTTGCTGCTGCTGCATCATTATCAGCACTAGCAGTAGAGAATGGAATGCTCATCTGTCCCATATCATTGATGGTACTTCTACTACTTACACCACTGTCTGTGGTGGGGATGATGGCCCCCCTCTCACCCATACCCTGCGTGGTGTACCCCAATGAAAAGAGAATTAAGTAGGTGTAGCTGGTGTACCTGGTGTCACATTCAAAGAAATAGAAACATGACGGCAGATAAGAACCATTTGTCTCATCTAGTCTGCCCATTTTCCTACTGTAAAAAACCTCAAACCTTTTTTGGTCCTTGGTCTTTTCTTATGTTAAAGACAGCCTTATGCCCATCCCATGCATGCTTAAATTCTGTCACTGTATTAAAGTCTACCACTTCTGCTGGTAGGCTATTCCACTTATCTACTACCCTCTCAGTGATGTAAAACTTTCTTACATTATGTCTAACCCTGTGTCCCTCTAGTTTTAGACTAGGCCTCTTGTCCTAACATTTTTACTCCTTTGAAATATACTTCTGTCCTGCACTTTGTTGAATTCCTTCATGTATTTGAATGTTTCTATCACACCCCCTTTCTCTCCTCCAAACTATACATGTTCAGATCCTTTAGTCTATCCTGATATGTCTTTTCCTGTAAACCAGTCACCATTTTAGTAGCCCTTCTCTGAATTTTCTCTGGAGTATCTATATCTTTCTGGAGATCTGCAGAGTGGCATGATCACTTCCCTTTTTCTGCTATTAATGCCCCTAGCTATACAACCCAGCACCCTGCTTGCATTCCCCACTGCTTTATTACATTACCTGCCTACCTTTAAGTCATTAGAAATAATTACTCCCAAATCCCTTTTCTCTGTTGTCTATGACAGCACAGTACCCTTAACAGTATATTTTTCCTTTGGATTTTTATGTACCAAGTGTATTATTTTACATTTACCAACATTAAACTGCAGCTGCCACACTCTTGTCCATTCTTCTAATTTACCTAAATAATTTGTCATTTGGCTTATTCCCCATGGAATGTCTACCCTATTGCAGATCTTTGTATCATCTGCAAAAAGGCATACCTTACCTTGAAGACCTTTTGCAATATCACTAATAAAAATATTAAAACTAATGGGCCCCAGTACAGATCCCTGAGGTACCCCACTAGTAACACTCCTTTCTGCTGTATATTGACTACATTGACTACCACCCTTTGTCTCCTGTCACTCAGCCATTGCCTTATACATTTAACTATTTTTGCATCCAAACCCAAACACTGCAATTTATTAAAGAGTCTTCTATGAGGGACAGTGTCAAATGCTTTACTGAAATATAAATAAGCTATTTCTACTGCTCCCCCTTGGTCTATTATTTTTGTTACCAAGTCAAAACAAATCTATGAGGTTAGTTTGACAAGATCTCCCTGCTGTAAACACATGCTGTTTGGTATCTTGCAAGCCATTCAGCATCATCTACAGGCGCGAGGCTTCAAGCATGCAGCAGGCCTCTGCTTTATGTCTTTACTTCCTGTAGTCTCCTCCTACCTACTTCCTCCTACCTACTTCCTCCCTATGAGCTGCTCCTCCTATCTACTTCCTGTGGAGGGGTTTAAAAGGCAGACTGAGTCCTAACTCAGTTGCCCTTGTGTTGTTGTGCTTAGCAGTTCTCTTATCTTGGGCTCTGTGTATGACCTGGCTAATCTTCCATCCAACCTGGTGCTGACCTGTGGCTCTGTCTGACTATTCTTTTGCATATCCCTATTAGTGAACATCCAACCTGGTGCAGACCTGTGGCTCTGGCTGACTACCTGAACTGTGCATGATCTGGCTTGTCTGACTCCCCCCTCTGGTGCTGACTTGTGGCTCTGTCTGACTACTCTTACGTTTGCTCCCTTTACCTAGTAGACACCCAACCTAGTGTGGATCTGAGGCTCTGGTAGACCAGCTCTGATACTGACTGCAGGATTGAGTCAGTTATCTACTCCCTCTCTGACTGCAGGCTGAGTCAGAGTTCTCTCCTTACTGAAGGCAGGCGTGCGTCGGTACATCTCCTACTTTGGCTCAAGATCCTGTGTTCCTGTTCTTGACCCAGTTCCTGCTCCTGTTCTGTTCCTGATTCCGGTAGAGACTACCAGTGGCTGAGGCCTAGTCTCTAGCATTGTGGTCAAGCTTGGCAGCCTATTATTTCTGATAACTGTACTCGCTGGCACGTAACCCTTTGCTTGTTTCTTTGTATATATTTGCCTACTTCCTATCCAATAATTTGCTAAAACATGTGTAACGATGCAGTCATGCACAGTAGAGACTGCCCGCGACGAGGCATCCAGCTCTGTATCAGCTGCAGCGTGGGCAGTCTCTACTGTGCATAACTGCCCCTTGACCGGCTGGCAGTGGCACTGTGGCCCGTGTAATGGGGTCTTCAACTAGTTGTATATATTTGCCTACCATTACTATTAATACATTGCATTTAACTATACCATACTGACTCCTGAACTTCTCTGGGAACTGTGACATTTTCCAACTACTGATGTGACTTACCGGTCTGTAATTACCAGACTCTTCCCTGCTAACTTTTTTGTGAAGCGGTACTACATTTGTTATCTTCCAATCTTCTGGAACTACTCTTGTCGATAGCGACTGATTGAATAATTCTGTTAAAGTTTTTGCCAGAACACACTTAAGTTCTTTTAACAACTTTGGGTGTATTTCATCTGGTCCCAAGAAGTAGAACTTCTTCCTTTGTAAATATGCATGTTTCCCATGTCTTGCCATTTCATTTTTCTAACAGAAGTCCCTTCCCTTCATCGTCCTCTGTAAAAACTGAGCAAAATATTCATTGAGACAGCTAGCCCTTTATTCTCATCTACATAGTTTCCATTTTTTGTTTTCAGTCTAAGTATTCCTTGTTTCATATTCCTTCTTTCACTTATATATCTAAAAAAATGTTTTATCCCCCTTTTTTATTGACTGGGCAATTTTTTCCTCTGTGTGTGCTTTGGCACATCTAATAATGCATTTCGTCTCCTTCAGCCTAGTTTTGTACTGATACCTATCTTTTTCCTTCTGCATCTGCTTATATTTCTTAAATGCTTCTTTTTTCTCCCTTACTGTATTTGCCACTTCTGCTGAGTATCACAGTGGTTTTCTTTTTCTTTTACTCTTGATGACATGCCTAATGCAATGCTCTGTTGCGTTTAGTAAAACACATTTCAGATAATCCCATATCTCCTGGACTCCATCTAAAGATCTCCAAGTTGTTAAAGACTGATGTAAAAATGTTTCCATTTTAGAAAAATCAGCCTTTCTAAAGTCTAGGACCTTTGTTTTTGTGTGGCACAACTCCACATCTGTCTTTATATTAAACCACACAGATTGATGATCACTGGAGCCCAAACACTCTCCTACAGCTACATCTGATACCAAGTCTACATTAGTAAATAATAAATCTAGTGTGGCTTCCTTCCTTATCGGCTCTTCTACTTATTGACTAAGAGCTAATCCTTGTAAAGAATTTAGGATCTCTCTACTCCTGGCTATTGCATCTCAGTCCCCGTACCTGATGCACACCTGGTCACGCTTGTGTTTCTTCTGGATTGCTGCCTCGCACATGTGCAGTGCTGGTCGCATTTTTTCCAGGTTCCTGACATCACGCGTCATGACGTCAGGATGTGTGCTGGCCTATATAAACCTGTGTCTCCTGCGGTTCGGCGCTTTCTCGTTGGGCTCCTAACTAGTGTTTGTATTATTTCTAGCCTTGTGATTCTCCGGTTTTGACCCTTGCTTGCCTCAGTATTTTCTCTTGTGTTTCTGCCTTCCTTTGAGCTCGGCCTGTCCCGACCATTCGTTCTCAGTTTTTCCTCTGGCTTCAGCGTTCTGGTCTCTCCTGTGTTGGGTTCCCTCCTACTGATCTATAACAAAAGAGCTTTCTGCTAACTCTGTACTTTACCATCTGCTCAGAGACAGTTTTCAGGAAGCTGACACTGGCTGAACCTGCTGCTTGTTTTTTCCAGTCCACATCAGAAAGATTAAATTCCCCCATAATTATAACCTCACCTTTCACAGTCATCTTAGTTACTTCCTTATCCAGCAGTTGATTTAACTCCTCTGCTTGTCCCGGGGGTCTATAGATCACACCTATATGAGTGACCATCTTATTCCCATATTCTAATGTTATCCAGTCTCTGTATTCTCCTCCATACCCTGTATAAGATTAACCTTTAAGCTATTTTGACATACATGGCAACCCCTCCTCCTTTTCTGCCTTTTCTGTATTTTCTAAATAGAGAATACCCTGGTATTAATACATCCCAGTCATTTTTTTTGTTGTACCAGGTCTCTGTAATCCCAACTAAGTCCACATCTTTACTAGCTATTATTGCAATGAGTTACGGGATCTTATTCCCTAAACTGCAGGCATTTGTACACATTGCTTCAAGTCTACTGGTTTTTGACCTATGTGCCACAGACATGCCTTGATCAAATTCATCTGTACAATGCTCTGGGGAGCAATTGGTTTTATCATGTATCATTCCATTGCCCCCCTATACTACTTTAAATACCTGTTAACAAAACTTCTGAATTGCTTGCTGAGAACCTCTGTTCCCTTTTGAGAAAAATGCAAGCCATCCTTTTTGTACAATTCCTTGTTACACCAAATAGGGTTCATGTGAGAAACAAAGCCAAATCCATGTTTTTGGCCCCACTTCCCTAGCCATGAATTAAAGTCTCTAATTCGCTGCATCCTACCATCATCTTCCTTATACACTTGCAGAACCTCTGAAACAGATACAGTTGAGGCAACTTGCTGCTGATCCTTACATAGCTTCTTAAAAACATCTTTTTCCACATTCTTCTCATTACAAGCCAAATCATTTGTCGCTAAATGGACTATGACATCCAACTCTCCATTCTGTCTTGCTTCCTTAACAATTTTTAAAATGTGTCTTCTATCTCTGTGAGCTGTAGCACCAGGAAGACATCTGACTTTTGCCAGCACCATGACTATTCTCCAGAGTTACGCCTCTTAATATGGAATCCCCCAATAATAGTTGCTTCCTCTCAAAGCAGTTTTCACTTCTTACCTTTGTCTGTCAATTGTTGCAGTTTCATTTACCTGTTGATTACAGGCTGGTGAACCAGTAGTCTCTGCTCCCATAGTTGTTCCAATATTAAGGCAGTGTTCTGAAAGTGCAGCAAAGGAATTATCAAGAGGCACAGACTGTGGGACATGCCTCTTGTCCACAACTCTTACCCTTCCAGAACCAACTGTAGTGCATCTGCCATTTCTTGGAAGTCTTTGAGGCAGTGGCACTTGGTTCTTTTGTATCTGTGTGGAGCTCACAGTTATCCTGTAGATTTCAGCCTTCAAATTATCAATCTCCTGTTGTAAAACAGGAAATTGATGACAAATTGGACAACTTCTGAACCTCCAAAAGGATTCCCTGGGAGAAAAGCAAAACATTCATTCCACTGCAACATGCCTGACATGTTCACAGCACTAGTGTAATCAGGGTACAAAGAATAAAATACCTTCAGATTTTTCAGTTGTTTCCTGACTTTAATCACCACAGTTCACCTCCAGATTATCTCCAGAATATCTCCTTGTACACTCACAATTGCTCACTTTCAATTGCTCTGTTGCCCAGCTAGTAATTTGCCCAGCTAATAACAAACCCACTTATATACACAGAAGGCAACTCTAATTAATTAGCAAAACAGTATGTAACTAGATCTAACAGGTACTAATTAACACATCAATCCCAACTACCTCAATGACTCAGTATTTAGGTTCTCTACCAAGTATCTAATCAACCCTCAGTTGTCTACAGTACTTAGGAATATATTCAGAAAAATTCTTACCTGTGAAAGAGAATAATAAACATCATCAAAATGGATACAAAACAGATCTCCACAATATATCCTTGTACACTTACAATTGCTTACTTTAAATTGCTGTGTTACCTAGCTAGTAATTAGCCCAGTTAATGACAAACCCATTTATATACACAGAAGGCAACTCCCATTAATTAGCAAACAGTATGTAACTAGATCTACCAGGTACTAATTAACACATCAATCCCAACTACCTCATTGACTCGGTGTTTAGATTCCTTATCAAGTATCTAATCAACCCTCAATTGTCTAAAATAGTTAGGAATAGATTCAGAAAAAATTTTACCTGTGAAAGGGAAGAATAAATATAATCAAAATGGATACAAAATAGATCTCCAGATTATCTCCTTGTACACTTACAAGTGCTCACTTTCAATTGCTTAGTTGTCCAGCTAGTAGCATCAGCAGGCTCAGAGACAGGTGGCAGTTTTGTACTGGTACTGCTGCACGTAGCCCCCTGAGGATAAAGCATATTTACCCTTTTAGAAATACACCCCAGGACCCCGGGGGTGTGGTGACAACAGTGTATGCTATGATGGTGGCAAGTACAATGATACCTAGTACTACAGATGGATTTAGAGTCATAGGTAGGGGTGGGTGAAAGGTCCTGTCGCAGTCCCATGAAAAAATCTGCGTAAAGCACATGGTTTTCCCCTTTTTCATGGGGAAATCTACTATAAATAAAGAGATCAATACCTTAACCGTTTTCACCCGTTTGTAAAAAAAAAAAAAGTTGTTATTTTTTCAATGGCTTGAATATTTTTGCCCCTTTAATCACGTGTTTTTCACCTTTTCTCTATAAAAACATGCTGTTTTCCAGGAAGTGAAACATAATACAAGCAGCTACAGAGTGAGAGAGGTGCTAGACTGTTGTGCTGTGAATTAAAGGGATAGTAATGTTTCATAATAAAAGCAGCTCTAATTAATCATCATAGTATTTAGATTTGGGGAGTGTTATTTCAATTCTGTCAGAGTTGTAGTTCCAGAGTAATTCAGTGACAAAGTGTCCCCCTCCGCCCCTTTTACTGATGTCACACTGTTCAGCCAAAGCAGAAGGGAGGTGCCCAGGAAGACTGCAGAGAGGGATAATCTTCAATTAAAATAAGGTAAAAACCTGAAAAGCTTGTCAAGGGGGGCAGGGATTTCATTGTTTTCATAGGAATAAGAGTGTCCCCTTCTGTTATCTGTCTGGTCTATAGACTGCATTCCACATCTGAGAAGAGAAAGCTTACACTAGGTAAAAGGGACGGGAGGGGGAAACTTTGCTTGTGAATGTCTCATAAACCATAAAGGTTTGAGAGATAAGACTTATATCATTCTTCGTGTTTTTTTAATGCCTACAAAATAAAATAAAGTTTAAATGAAGTATTACTATCCCTTTAATAGCAAAACAGAGGAAGGAAAGGCTATAAGTGATTGCTATCACTATGAGCAAGTTCATTAGCAATAAAAGGATGACCTGGAAGGACTGTTATGTGTCCAGTGAGTCTGAGGAGGAGGAAGTGATCACTACCACCAACATGAAAGGGCCTGCATGCCCTTGTTCCCCAGACCCAATGCTGTCCAGTCCCCCCTACATCACCCCTAGGAATCTTGGGGAAAATGTTGTCAAGGTCAGAGCTTGAAGAGGGTAGTAGAGTGAGCAAGACAGGTCAGCTACCTACTCCTGCTGCCAGTGCTTCCCCTGCTGCGAATGCTGTGACTGCTGCCAGCGCTTCCCCTTCTGCCTGATGTGCAGTGCCTGCTGGCAGTGCTGAACCTGCTGCCAGTGTATCTTGTAATTCTAAGGAGGGGGGAGGATGAGATGATACCAAGTGTGACAGCAGGGGACCCTAAGTCACACTTGCCATTCCCAAGCAGTCCTGTCACTTGTACTACTACTAAAAAGGTCCAGCAGCATGTATGGTGTGTTAGGAATGAAGGAGGGGTTGATCATATTACTAGTGAGGAGGAAGACTCAGGGACTGAACTTGATGTGGTTGGTGTTAGTTGTAGTAGTTGTAGTGGTAGCAGTGATGGTGGAGCAGCTGGTGGGACTAGTGATAGGGGAGTGATAGGGAAAGTTAAGCAGGGCTTCCAGACTAGCAGTCAAGGAAGCCCACAACATTCTCTTGACCCTGGGAGTCCCCTGCACCCCACGTCATTGTCCAGGTGGAACATCACCCTGAAAAAGACAGAATTTTTGCCTAGGATCAATAATACCACCACCACCAGGAGCACAGATCCGCTGCCTTTGCCTGCTGCTAGTGCTGCCAGTCTGCCTTCTTCAGGTCAGCAAGAAATTGCAAGAGTGACATTAGGGCACCCTCTGCCATATTTCTTATCACCTCCTGCAACCAGTGAGATGTCTGTAATAGAGCATTCTCAGGAAGGAGGGAGGTGGTGATGGTGGAGAAGCTGGGGTGGAATAAACATGACTTGCCTTTTTAACCCAAACTATGAAGGAATGGGAGACAGGGATGGGAAGGGGCATCAACACCACCAGCAGCAGCAGTGAGATTTTAGTATTTGCTGAGTATTCTACTGCTCTAATCAATGCTCTGCTGAGTTGCAAAGGCAGCAGGATGCCAAAGAGAAGGCTAGTATGCCACAGACCATCATGGACACAGTGGGAATGGGGTCAACAAGTGATGTGGTATGAGGACAGGTTCCATTTGCCAGCAGCAATACTACTGGTCCTACTTGCAGTGCTGATTCAGAGGCAGTAGCAGCAAGAGCAGCAAAATCACCCTCTGCCCCAGCCAGTGAAGGGGGATGTGGAGGAGAAGACAGAAGCCATTCTTCTCCACCTTTCCTCTCCCTCCAAAGTCCTGGGTGTGGGACTATTTTTCTCTTGGTGCAGGCACAATGCACTCTGCAATGACGCCACTGTGCACAATTTTTGACAGTCAGTGAAAAAGGAGGAAACACCCCTTGGCACAACAGCCCTGATAACATACTTGAAACACAAACACAATTACATTTATGTGAAACATGTTAAAGACAAAACATGAGCCAAAGAAATTGGGCACTGCTGTTGCTGTATTCCGTGATTCTCCCCAAGGCATCAACAGGCGAGGTTGAGATCAAAGAGGAGGAAGTATAGAGAAACCCAGCCAGAGGATGAAAGTTTGATGGTGAGCAAAACACCTAGCGCGCCATTACCTTCTTGCTTTAGGGTGTCTACATCTTCTAGTGATCAACCTCATTTATCTTTACCTCCCCTACCAGTTACCATTCAGTAAATGTCAGAATGTGGAAGTTTGTGTCCACCCATTGCACACTCTGTGAGTGCACTGACCACACATGGTACTGTGGTGGAGGATAATCGCAACCAGGGCATAAAGATACATCTGAGGAGATTCCATCCAGCAGAATATGCTAAGCTGGTGGCAGGTAGGGTTCATCATTACTATTAATCTATCTGCAAGTTATGTGTCCTTAGCGGGGAGTGAAAAAGGGGTATAGTGACAGCAGCAGTATTTGATTTTTGGTGTGGGGGGGGTTGCACATTGAGGACCCTAAGCATCATGGTGTTTGGATAGATTTTTGCCAGGTGTTTCATGTGAGTGCAGATGTGTTCCCAGCTCTTTTCTTATTTACCATGCACACTGTACACATTGCAGTTGTATATCACTGGAGCTAGTATTGGTAAGTGGAACCATGATCATCATCACACATATCACTGCTGTTGTTGATTCCATCCCTTTGAGCCGCTAAATCTTCATGCTGTTTAAACAACTCAGCAGCAGCAGCAGGAACAGCAGTCACAAAATCCGCAATTATACCAAGGCATTTGAAAATGGCCAGTGGCCACTGGTCAACACAACATGACCTTCTGGCATTAGGCCAGTAGAGCATTTTTTTAACAAAAAAACAGAGGCCTACAAAAAATAAATACTTATTGGGGGCTTGTTTCTAACAACCTTTCTACAAATCAATGTTCCTTAGGGCTTGTTCCAAATAAGAATAAGCATTACAAATCCTCAGGGCTTGTGTCTCTAATAGGTCTAAGTCCTACAAATCAATGTTTCTGCAGGGCTTGGGCCTAACACAAGTCTTAATTCCTACAACTAATCATTCTTTCCTCAGGGCTTGTGCCTCTAAGAAGTCTAAGTCCTACAAATCAATGTTTCCTCTTGGCTTGGGCCTCTAACAACAAGTCCTACAAATCATTCTCTATAAAGTACTCTATACCATCAAGTATCAGTGTCACAGTGGGTACCTGTTAGTTCCAGGGTTGCTTAGTGGGGCGATGATGAAGGCCTGGGTTTGTGTATGACGCTTCGGCATCAATGGCTGCGTCTCACCGGGCTTGAGGATGTGTCTCTCCTGCTTCTCCTAACAGCCGTCCGTGTCCTTTCCCCAAGCCGCACGGCGGCACTATTTGGCACACGGCAGGTTGCTGGTTTGGACGCATCTCCGGTTCGCTGCGTCACTTTTGAGAGTGAACTAGGATAAGTGATGCAGAGACCAATTTTATACCTGAGGAGCTGTGACTCCACCATCCTACTTCCTGGACCATGGTTCAGTAGCTCTTACGTTGTTGTCTCATGCAATTTATCTTCTTGGTGTTTCCTGTGTATGACTGGTGTTCTGGCTGACTGACCGATCTGTGTATGACCTAGGATTTGTTTGATCATCCATTCTGGTGCTGACCTCAGGCTCTGTCCAAATATCCATTCCGTGTTGCCTTGTTCTATTGGATACCCTATCTGGTGCAGACCTGTGGCTCTGGCTGACTACCCGACCTATGATGTGTCTGACCAGCCATTCTGGTATTGACCTGGGGCTCTGTCTAGATATCCATTCCGTGTTGCTTCATTCTATTGAATACCCTGTCTGGTGCAGACCTGTGGCTCAGGCTGACTACCCGCTCCATGTATGATCTATGATCTGTCTGACCACCCATTCTGGTGCTGACCTGGGGCTCTGTCCAAATATCCATTCCATCTTGCCTTGTTCTATTGGATACCCTATCTGTTACAGACCTGTGGCTCTGGTTCCAAACAGAGAGGTATCGTAGAAGTGGTCTCCTATTTCTGATAGAGTCTCTGACTTACTCAGTTACCCTCTGTCTTACTGCTCATATTTTATATTGGTTTACTTATTTTACATTCAATACTGACTCCTGGCTTATTCCTTGTTGACCGTGACAGTACATACAAGCCATGACCACGGACGGTACTGATAATCAACCTTTGCAGAACATCCTGGACATTCCTTGTTGACCATGACAATCAGTCTGCTGAAGTCGTAGATTACGTCAGGGGGTCCCTGCCGCTGTCACATTACTTATCAATTTCTTATTTTATTTTTAATTTTCTCTATTTTTTTATTAACTGTTCCCCAAATACCAGTCAACAAACCCCCCCAAACAATTCACTTTTCAAATTATTTTTTCCCCAGATTCCACCCACCAATTCTGGCACCCTCCTCAGACTCCTTTTATGCCATGTCTTATGGGGGTTTTAATTCTATTTATCTTTTAATTTTTATTAACTGTCCCCCCAATCCCAGTAAACAACCCTCCCCCCAAAAAAACCTATTCAACTGATTATTTCCCGCACTCCACAGGCACCTTCATACCCATTTTGTACTATGCCTTTTTGCTATGTGTTGTGTGCAAATTCAATGTTCCCATTGATTTCAATGGAAAGAGCTAGGCTAATAAAAAAGCAGAAAAACAGCACTTTTCAGAGGAAATTATTTGTTAAGCCAGAAATGCAATTTTTTGCCGATTTTGGTTTGCTGCGAACATTTTCACCCATCTCTAGTCATAGAGTATATGTTGGTGGTGTAGGTGACAATAGAAACAGTTCTATCTCCTGGTGGGCTCTGCTGTCTCTGACTCACACCAGAGAATGAGTTGGGAGTGGTGACAGCTGCTGTCCCAGCACTGACTGCAGCTTGTGGGCTCTGGAAACACTCAGTCATAATGGATGTTGAGAGAGGTGTAGCATCAATGTCTACTGGACTCTTCTTCTGACTATCAATACTAATAGTACTGCTACTGCTACTGGATTCCTCCAACCACTAACAGCAGTCCCCCAGTGCTCCCCCACACACAATGCAGCAGGAAAACACAGCAACAGGTGTACTGGTGGTGGTTGATAATACCCTCTCACTACACAGCTACTCCAAAAATAATATTTCCTTATCTCTCTCTCTCTAGCTCTAAGCTCCTACAGCTCTCTGTCTCTCAAATACACATCACAGGACAGTAGAAAGTTCCAGAATTTTATAGTAGATGAGCAGTAATTACCACAACCCTATAAAGCATTGGCAGGAAATGGAACATTTTTCATAATAAATTTAATGTAAATGACAGAGAGACTGGAAATGTTATGATTTTTCAATGAGTGGGAATTTGTGAGGGGTAAAAAAATTTACTTTTCATCCATCCATATTTATTACTGTTTCTAAAAATATTGTTTCTTACTCTAAAATCCCTGTGTATTATAAGTGTAAAGTGTCTACTGTTTTATTCTGTACCAAGGTATTATGACAAACAGTCCCCTACTTAAATCTTTCTTAAGGTTTACAATGAACCAGAAGATAAGTCAGAACTGACTGCTATAATTACAGTGCTTTAGCTATACATTTAACAGGAGAAGCCTTTCACAGAGCTTCATTACGCACAAGCCTTAGCTATTAAACAGGGTTGCTTATATCAGTCCTTGAGGGCTGCTAGCCTACTGAACTCTAATTAACATGCAATGAATTGTTTAGCTTATATACTGTGCATGTCAATGCAGTTTTAGTTGCTGGGGAGAGTAATTCAAGTAATAATAGTGATCCTATGTTTCTGATTTCATGTTTACTCATACATATTTTTAATTTCCTTGTGTATTTCATTTGTATAAAATGAATTTAATATGCTGCATTTTATCCATTCTTGGACAAGTGTTAAGGTTCAATGTATTTTTTATTAGCTACAAACTATTCCCAAATACAGTAGATAAAATGACTAGAGCTTATTTATTAACTGTTTAAGCATGAGGGGTGGGTACGACATTTAACTGAAGAGTCATTGTGGCTCAGCAAAAATAATTTTGTGTATTAATATATATCTTGGTATTCCATTCAATACGTTTTTATTTTTATCCAGCACATTTAGAGGAATAGTCCATATTGAAGAAAACTGTCTCGGTTACATAATTTTGTTGACTGTTTGCTTGTATAGTTCAATTCATCAGACTTTCAAAAGGATACCACAAAATATTCATTGTGCAGCCAACCCTGTTCATGAAGGAAGCTCTGCCAACACAGTAAAAATTCAAATAAATAAATAAAAGCTTGCTACAGTTGGAGCAAGACGAAAGGTGGCTCAAAATGCTTTTTTATACCTCATATGAAGAAGATCTATATTTTAAGTTGGGTCACAAAAAGATGGTAACAAATATTAGAGATAGAGACCAGAGATGGAATGGAGGCAGGACTGTTTTACATAATTAAATGGGATCATGAGTAGATATACACAATGCACTCTATAAACTGCTGTATTCACTAAATTGAAAGACCAAACACAAATGTAATTTAATTATAGAAACATCCATTGATTGTGAATATAAGCTAGATTTTACACCAATATAAGCAAAAAAAATATAGTTGGCGGTCTTTAATAATATATTTCAATAGTTTTTTATTCTGTGTTGTACAGAATTATAGATATGCTTGCAGAGAGGCTACTGTTGGAACATGTGCAATTTTAGAAAATAGTCTTAATAGTCTTAAATTATTTTCTAACTTACATAATTTCATACAGTTATGCCACATATTCATAACACTTTATCCTCTGGAGCTCTATATAATATATTTTTAGTAGGAAAATGATGACTTTTTCTGGGTCAGTGTTCATAACAGTTGACAATATTGTATGTCTAGTGGAAAATAAAGTTTGCCACCATTTTAGTTGATCTCTTTTTATACCTGGTATGTAGTAAGATAACAAATAATCATATGGAAGATTTGGTGTTCTGAACCCGGAACATAAAGGTTTCTTTACAAACATATGAATGTGTTATAAGATGAGAGTCATATATACAGTGTGATATTTCACTCAGAAAGCTAGATTATGTATGTAAAATATATGTACATGCTGGGAATGAAGTACAAATCTTATTATCTAAGTGCCTGGCTGAGATGCCTAAAAATGATAAATAAAGAAATATTTAAGAGCTCTGGGTAGGCTATGAGCTCTTTGTTGTATTAGGAAAATTAGAATACAAATGTTTTATTTACTTGTATTTTTTCTTTATAGTTAATATGGGCCTATGCCTTACAAATACTTTTGGTAGAATTGTTTTTGATACATGGCAAGTTTCAACTATATGTGATCAGTCATACAAAATTATTTTTTTCTGAGACTTTATTAGGTTTTGTCTAGTTTGTGTTTTATTTTCTATTAATTGGAACTTTTGACATTTATTTAATCTTTGAGAAACTCATCTATGCATAGTTGAAAACCTTATTACCCTCCTCCAATCTTATTTTTAAATAGTTAATGCATCTATCCTATGTACATATTGCTCCTACCCAACATCCTTCCTCACATGCAGGGACTATGCCTTCTGCCCCCATCACCATTGTAGAGGCTTTAACATTTGCTTGCCAGAATGCTGTGCAAAAACTTAAATGGCACGGTACATAGCTATTAATAGGGTACTGCTAATTGAAAGGAATCTCCTGATACCCTTTCTTCTTACCTCCTCAGCTTTGTCCTGTAAATAATATGTGCCCTTGATCCCATTAAATACTACCACTTGCCAGGGTGATGGGGGCTTTATTTATGTAAAGGGAATCTAACACCCAACTCTCTAGCCCTCCTGCTGCTTTGGGGTTAGTAAGAAATAACATTTTATTATGGAGCACGATGACCCATTAACTCCATAAAGCTTTCCCCACTCCTCACCTCAAGAGAGAGGGTTATAACACAAGATATGGGTAAATTACTGCCCATGACATACCAACCCTTGTTCTACCAAAAGGCTGCCACCAGATGTGTTTTTGGGGGATCTCATGTAAAACAAGTTTGAATTCATATTAATAACATATAATAATACATATTTATTTACATATTCTGAATTACGCAACTATTAAGAGATGCCTCAGATCTTCACTTTATCCATAAACTATTTCCACCAAAACAATGCATCAAAAGATTAGATTGATTTTGGGCCAATGCCTGGTAATAACTGTTTGGAAATTTAAGTCTTTTGTGGATTTCATACTACTTCTGCAGATTCAAACCTCATCAGCATATGATTAGATGGACTTAAATGAGCAAAATTTCATAATATATCTAGTTGTGATTGGCAGTAAATCACAGCCTATGAACAAATCAATCTGTGATTGGGTAAGACTTCTACGTCTAGTTAGGGGTTATCAGACATATTGCACTATTCCTATATGGTCAGTTAAGTCTGTATGCCTTCCTATAGTCATTAACCCTTTGCTTGCCTTGTCAGGCTGCCTTACTACCAGAGTACTATACCTCTGCCCCACCTATATTCCTAGTTGTTGCCTGAATCACTTTCTAAACTGTGCTCCTGTCCAGTTAGTATTCTTGTCTGCCTTAGAATCATAAAGAAAGCCACAGAACTATAAATTCTGTTAACCATGCTTTTCTTGCCAGTGCCCAGTTATGTCTTCTGTTATCCACTCAAGCAGTCCATTATTTCTGGCCAGGATCCAAACCCCAGGTCCACTGGTTGTTGCTATTATTTTTCTCTCCTCTGTCCTAAGGGTCCATTATCCTAGTTTGGCCAGTCTGCTCGCTACAAAGCCATCTATCAATGGCACGATTATAATATGTAAGTGAATTTAGAAATGATAGCATGTTTTTATTTAAACATAAAACATATGATATAATCATAATTTTCTTTAAATGTATTTATTTTTTTAAACCAGTTTTTTATTATTTAATCCAGATTATTTTCATAAAATGCTTTTTGAAAGAAAAAAGCTATAGGTAGTTTTCATTAAGATTATAATATATCATAAATAGAAATTAAAATTCTAATTATATGAGCAAGCACATTCATAATATATTTAAGAAACTTTTAGTAAATTAATTCCAGTAGTTCCTGGATTAGGGACCCAGATGCTTCTGTAAATGTGTTTTAGGTTAATCGCTGTAGCTGCACTCAATGTCAATCTAACACCTTAATCAGGAATTCTTGCTTTCATAATTCTTAAAGGGCAACTATCATATGATAGTTCCCTATCTGCAGATCTGCTCCCTTTAAAGAAGACCTGTCTGTGAAGCTGGGGCTGCAATTTAATATTTTTTCCAATTTTGTTTGTAATTTTTTTTAATGAAAACATGTAAGGCATTATTTATTTGTTTTTTACTGGCCATAAAATTATTTTGTAGCAACATTCCCTCAGGCTTTTTAATCATCATATACTCTGAGTTCTAGACAGGCTAATGTGATATCACAATTACCTTCCAAACCCTTAAGGATGAAGCTACCGCTAGAAAATTCACCTTTTGGGGTAAGTAGAATGAAAAGTTTAATCCAGACCTGCATAATTAGCACTATAAACTTAGAATACTGATGCCTGGGGTGCAGAGCGAGCTCTTGATGGAGACGGTCGCATGTTAGCCTAGCTCCTGCTCCGTGAGCACTTTACCACTGGCAAACTTACTCTCTACTTCTCATTACACTGGGTTACATAGTTACATAGTAATTTAGGTTGAAAAAAGACTTGCGTCCATCCAGTTCAACCCTTTTCCTATTCCTGTTTACCATCGCTGACCCAAAAGAAGGCATCTGACTCAAAATGGCAATCAGATTTCTCCCAGGATCAACAAGCCCTAACTAAATATTAATCCCAATACTAACGTGCATAGCCCTCTATGTTATGCTCTTTTAAATAAGTATCCAGGCCCCTTTTAAAGGCATCTAATGTATTTGATAGCACCACCTCCTCCGGAAGTGCATTCCATACCTTTATTGTCCTTACTGTAAAGAAACCCTTCCGCTGTTGTAGATTAAATCTCCTTTCCTCAAGTCTAAGCGGGTGGCCCCTTGTCCTGTGTACTGTTCTGTTAATGAACAGGTCTTTTGAAAGCCCTTTATATGGGCCTTGAACATATTTATATAGTGTTATCATATCCCCTCTAAGACGCCGTTTCTCTAGTGTGTACAAGTTTAACTTTTCTAGTCTCTCTTCATAACTAAAACTTTCCATTCCCCTTACTAGTTTTGTAGCCCTCCTCTGCACTCTCTCTAGTTCCATAATGTCCTTCTTCAGAAAGGGCGCCCAGAATTGAACAGCATATTCTAGGTGGGGTCTTACCATGGACCTGTAAAGAGGCATAATTATATCTTCCTCCCTTGAGTCAATACCCCTTTTGATACATGCCAATATCTTATTGGCCTTTGCAGCTGCCAGCTGGCACTGCATGCTACTGCTAAGTCTATTGTCTACCATTACTCCTAAATCCTTTTCATTAGTAGATTTCCCCAGAGAAACACCATTTAAACTATATGTTGCGTTTTTATTATTATACCCAAAATGCATAACTTTACACTTGTCTATATTGAATCTCATTTGTCATTTGCCTGCCCAGTTACTCAATTTGTCCAAATCCTCTTGTAATGAAGACACATCGAGTTCAGACTTTATTACCTTACTTAATTTTGTGTCATCGGCAAACACTGATACATGGCTTCCTATGCCCTCTGGGAGGTCATTAATAAACAAATTAAAAAGAAGAGGACCCAGGACAGATCCCTGAGGCACTCCACTTATCACGTTTATCCAACTGGAGAACTTGCCATTTACTACCACTCTTTGCATTCTATCTTTCAGCCAATTTCCAATCCACACACAAACATTTTCCCCTAGTCCTATTTCATTCAATTTGTACAGTAACCTCTTGTGCGGAACTGTATCAAATGCCTTGGCAAAGTCTAAATAGATCACGTCAACCGCCGCTCCCTCATCTATATTATTACTTACTTTTTCATAAAATTCGATCAAGTTCGTTTGACAAGACCTATCTTTCACAAAGCCATGTTGGCTATTGCTAATGATATTCATGTTCCAGCAGAATTCTTGAATATATTTCCTTAGCAATCTTTCAAACAGCTTCCCTACCACAGATGTCAAGCTTACGGGTCTGTAGTTTCCTGGCTGGGACTTTGATCCCTTTTTAAATATGGGCACCACATCTGCTTTACGCCAATCCATGGGCACCATACCAGAAATAAAAGAATCCCTGAAAATCAGATATATCGGTCTGGCCAGGGTCTGGCTTAGCTCTTTAAGTACCCGTGGGTGTATACCATCTGGCCCTGGAGCTTTGTCTACCTTGACACCATTCAATTGTTTTAACACTTT
This sequence comes from Rhinophrynus dorsalis, assembly GCA_037306005.1. Classification (NCBI taxonomy): domain Eukaryota; kingdom Metazoa; phylum Chordata; class Amphibia; order Anura; family Rhinophrynidae; genus Rhinophrynus; species Rhinophrynus dorsalis. The sequence continues at coordinate 444,856,203 of CM074719.1, forward strand.
TTCTTGTGATAGCCAGTCCCATGCTTGCTGTGCCTGTTCTGTAAAAGTAGTTTGCAGATTCTTGTCCAATGGGTCTTCCTTGGTAAAGCTACCAAAAAATCTACTAGGACACCGGGGTCTACCAGAGAAGTCTGGGCTAGCTCTTCTGACCCATGAATAACTATTTTATCCCTCTCTCGTCAGCCGTCACAAGGGATGACAAAATGGCGCCGCTTTGAAACGTGGAGGACTGGGGAGCTAGATGATGCAGATATAACACTACAGCATGACCGGACCCTTCCCACTCACGATAGGGTGACCAGAGCAGATTTTGCGGCATTCACTCTTCAAATACAGAAAGAACTGGCCTCAGTTGTGGACCACGTCAGATCCTCGGTGAGGGATGAACTCTCGGAACTGCGGGAGGACCTTAAGCAACAAGGACAGAGACTCCAGTCTATAGAACACGACCAAACAACTCTCCAGAACTCCCTGCAGGCCCTTAATGCTAAATTTGTGGCACAAAGCAAAATGGTGTCTTACCTCGCACAACATGTCATTGACCTAGACAATCGAGGAAGGCGTAATAACTTGCGGATTAGAGGCCTACCTGAGTCGGAGGGCCCTGAAGACACCCGACAATTGGCGGTTGAGCTGTTCAACATCATATGTTGCATCCACTACTATGGCCTACAAGAAGAGATACTGAAAGCCGCAAGACAACGCCGTTCTCTGGAATACAGGGGTGCACCTATTCAGATCCTTCCAGATGTCGCATGGGCAACCCTACAGTTGAGAAAATTGCTGAAACCCCTGACTGACCTCCTTCGCGGAGCAGACATTCCATATCGCTGGGGTTTCCCCCTGTCGCTTACAGTGTGACGTGACAGTCAGACTCTCCTGGTCCGGCACCCGGTTGATGTTCCTGCCCTATGCGAGGCACTCCAGCTGGAGGTTCCTGTACTAATGGACTGGCGGTCCTACGAGGCTGGGGACTCACCTCTCCCGCTAATGGCACTTCAAAACCCACCGTGGCTCCAGAGGCCCCAGCACCGCAGAAGCCGCAGATCCCACTGGGGCGACCCCGCCAGAGGTGATGCTACCGGTCGCATGGAACCCTGATGGATGGTATCCTGCGGGATGTCCCCGTTTGCTCCTCCAGCCTTTGCACTTCAATGCACCTCCACTAGTTTTGTGGACCACTCTCGCGGTGGAGGCCCTGGTTGTTGCCGTCAGGTTGGCTTTGCAGAGGACTTTGGACTTTAGACAGATGTCTCCTGGCTCTGTACGCCCAATCTGCCTTCTTCTTGCTGCCCTGCCGCGTGTGGCTGCCCGTCCAGACTTCGGGTATGCTTCAGACTGTTGGACCTAACCCTACACTGGGAACCGGTATACTTCAACGGACGCCTCCGACTGCCCAGCTGTCTACCACCGGGGAGTATGATACCCTTGCCATCAATGGTTGGCTGCAGACACTTACCTGTAATAACTTTTATTGGGACTGCATATATTGTTGTCTGGGTCCTTCAATTGTGGAGGTAGTTCTATTTGCCAAACTGCTTTGTAGATGTACATTATGTGTTTTCTTTACAATATATAAGTTTCTCGCCCTTGCTGTGAGCCCCTTCACCCTCTTTTGGTCTCTCTCCTGTTTTATTTAGGGTGGGTAGGGGTGCCCGTTGTATCAGCTTCCCCTGCTAGCCACTCTCCTTATAAGTCCTTTCCCTACATAACTTCGGCCCTACCATATACACACTATTCTTTGGAGGTGTCACTCTCCCACTTTCCTACTTGGGCTTTAACATTTGGCTGTGTCGGACTGGTGGTTGTTGCCTCTTTGGCTTCCCGCCGCCCAGACTCACCCTATACCTCCTATGTGGGCTTCTGTTACAGTTTTCAGACACTCAGACCAGGGTTAGAAATAAAACACAGTTTTATTAAAATGAAATAAGGAATAGCGCCCCTGAGGGCCAGAATCGGTATTACAGTAATGAGTAATATACAGGCTCAATATAGCAGGAGCAGGTAGAATATAGCATAAACACAGGTAAGGGTTAACACTCAAGCTGGTAGTCAGTCTCTGTGGTGGTGATCAGCCAACGCCCGGTACATCAACAGTCCCAGTAGAGTAGTGCAGCTAGCTAGCTCAAGCAGAGCGACTGAACTGAATCACAACCAGAACACGGTCTGGAAATGCCCAAGAGTATAGAATAACCAACTGTAGCAGGAGCCAATACCCCTAAAGGGGTGTAGCAACGAAGGAGAGAAACTACCAGAGCCAATGGAGCCAGAATAGGAAGCACACCTAGAGCGGTAGGCGAGGAACACTGCGTGTGCCAATGGGACCTGAGCCTAGCACCCCTTAGGTGCTGTATCGGAGGAAACACTGCCCAATCTGAATACTAGAGCCAACGCACTACCTAGTGCGGGTGGATGGAACAACACAGTGAGCGAGAAATGGACCAGAGCCAAAGCACCCTTCCGGTGCCGACACGGAGCACACACTGCCAGAGTATCGGACTGACCTTTGCACCGCGCGGTGCAACAACTCCTGGTAAACGGGCACCAAACTAGGTGTACAGCTCTGCAGTGGAAATAGCTAGGCTCGGTATAGTAGGCAACAGCTCAACAAGTGTTAATGTGGCTCAGTATGGGAGGCGACAAGCTTGGCAGGCGTATGCAACGGGCTCGGTAACGGAGGCAACCGGCACAGCGAGTGTTCTAGACAGGCTCTGAAACAACGGCCACAGCTCGGTAGTAATCTCTCACATGCTCAGAAAACGGAGGCAACCAACAGGCTCAGTAACGGAGGCCACAGAGTAACGGGTGTGTGATCAGTCAGTGCTAGCTGCGAGCAGGCTCAGAATGTCGCCAGGCTGAAAAGAGAAGCAGAACCGGAAGGATCATGGAGCAGGAACGTCAGCCAGTGCCGGACGATCACGGAGCAAGAACATCAGCCGGAACCGGGTCCATCACGGAGCAGGAAGTCAGCCAGAACCAGGTCAATCACGGAGCAGGAACGTCAGCCAGAACCGGGTCAATCACGGAGCGGAAAGTCAGCCAGAACCGGGTCAATCACGGAGCAGGAACATCAGCCAGAACCGAGTCAATCACGGAGCAGGAACGTCAGCCAGAACCGGGTCAATCACGGAGCAGGAACAGCAGAGTAGTCAGACGAGCCGAGTCGGTACACAGGATCACAGCAACAATAGCGCAGGAACAGGAACACCACGAAAGGGCACCTGACAGGTGCCATGGACCCAATAATAAAGGGACACCCTGGGCGGGCCAATCAGCTTCCTCCAATGGACGAGCACCAGCACAGAGAGTGACAGGAAAGCACGGGCACCGTGATAGCTTCCCACTCAAACTGTTCTCTGTTTCCCATATATGACCTACTGCTGGCCATGCGCTTGGGTACAGCCGGCTTCCTCCCTCTTGGGTGGGCCCCTCTCGCCCCTACTGTTCTTTGGGGGGGTCTGGCTTGTTGGCGGGTGAGTTTGTCTTGCCGTTGGGGGCCTAGGTGGAGGGGTCGCGTGTCCAAGAGGTCCTCGCCCATGGCCTCTGTGCCTGCGCCTCCCCACATGGTGTATGTTTGCATCCCTCACCGGGGTGCTTGGTTAGATGGCTGTTACTTGGCTTTTGGGCCCATCAGGTAGCTTATGTGCTGCTCTACTGCCTCTCACACCTGGTGATAGGGACCTTCCTGCGGGGGTCCGGGGAGTGCGGGCGGGGTTCTCGGGTTGGGTGGCCGCCATGTGTGTCCTGAGTCGCCTCTGCCCGTGTTGCCTCGGCCTTGGCTGCCCCCTCCCTCAGCGGGATGGCCGCCCTTTGTTATGTATCATGTTCTTGTGGTAGGTCGGTAGAGCTGCTCCACGGGATACTCTACATCTGTCCTTCAGATTCCCTCCCTCCACTTGGTCCCCCTTTTATACCACCTGCTTTATAGGGTGGCGTGTAGTCACTCAGTCCCATCCTGGGGACCACTCGAGGGGGGCCCCCTGATCATCAATGTTTAGGATTTAGTTCTACCCTTATTTACTTGTCATGTTTACCTTTTATTCAACTTTTGTAATGTAGTGTGCTCGTGGAGAGGAGATGTTGGAGTATTGTTTCTCCATGCTCTTTTTTCTCTTTTTCTTGTGCTCTCACATCTCCGCTGCCATGATCCCACATCACAACTGTGTCAGTGTGTTTCAGGACTCACGTGAGTCGCCCCAGTTTTGGGCGCTCGCGTGCCTCCTTGACATACATGTGAGACAGGGCTTGTCCCTGTATTATTTTTTTTGTTTTCTCTCCGCTTTGACGGAGGCCCTTAATGTTACTGTTTCTTCACTTCTCCTCCTTTGTTCTCATCCTCCTTTTCCTTCCTCACTTCTTTGCCTTCCTCCCCTCCCCATTTTTTCCTTGGTCTGGTCTGGGCGTCCTGCCTGGTGCTTTGGGTTCATATTGTAATAGTGGCCCCTGTAGGGCCTTACTTGAATTTCTCTGTTTCCATTAACCGTAACATCAGTAGATAAGGGCTCTTATGCCCTTCGTATAGTTTATATCAACGTGAAAGGGCTCAATTCTCCAGAGAAAAGGTCCAGGTTATTCCTGGAGCTCAGATCTAGCGGAGCAGATATTGGAATAGTACAGGAGATGCATTTCTGTAGAGGTCAGGTACCGGCCTGTTCTAGTTTACACTATCCTATGGGCTATTATTCTCACTTCCCATTCCAGAAAACTAAGGGGAAGGCTATATTTCTTTCCCGGGCCTTATCTTTCACGGTTTCTGACACTTGGACAGACCATGATGGTAGAGCTATTTTTCTAAAAGGTTTGCTTGGTCGTGAAAAAGTTACTATAGCCAACATCTATGCTCTGAACAAGGATCAGCATCTGTTTCTCTGCTCTATCTTGCGTGATCTGGAGTCCTTTGCGGAGGGTATCATGATTCTAGGTGGTGATATAAACTTGTCTTTGAACCCACTTGTGGATTCCTCTACAGGGGCATCAGCTGTTGGTTACTCCAAAATATGGAAGGTGAAGGCAGCGCTTCACCATGCCCAACTGGCCGATGCCTGGAGAATCCACCACCCGACCACTAAAGATTATACCTTTTTCTCTCCTCCACACACTAGATACTCTAGGATAGACTACCTCTTCATTTCTCATGGACACCTGCATTTAGTTCATTCCACTCGAATTGGCTCTATAACCTGGAGTGATCATGCTCCTGTATTTACGCATATCACGATTCCTTCCTTGCCGCTTCAACGGGCTAGTTGGAGACTGAACGAGACCTTGCTGAAGGATGCTTCGGCGTGCGGCACACTTCGACAGCACCTGATAGATTACTTCACTGATAACGATTCCCCGGATATTACCCCACAGGTTGTCTGGGAAGCCCATAAGGCAGTCATCCCTGGACACCTGATTAGCCTAGGGACCCACCAAAAGCATTGCAGGGCTGCTCGGATGGTGAACATCCTAGATCAAATTTCTGCAATTGAAACTGTACATAAACTGCACCTTTCTCCCGAGGCCTTCCGGGACCTGACATGGCTCAGAGCTGAACTTGCTACATTGTGTAATGCTCAGATGCACCGGGCCTGCCAGGTAACACAGAGTTTTTTCTATGCACACAGCAACAAGCCGGGCCGGGCTCTGGCTAGGGCCCTCAAAATTAAACAGTCGCAATCCTTTATTAGTAGGATACGTTCTCGCTCTCATGCTCCTCTCCATACTACTGACAAGATCGCGGATTCCTTTCGTACCTTCTTTAATTCTCTATGCAACATTGCGGACGTTTCCCCCTCGCCCACTATACATGACATTTCCCATGTTGTCTCGGCATATCTTGGACGACATATGCCTGCTGTCTTGTCTCACCAGGTGGCGGAATCGCTGGACGTCCCTATTACACATGCAGAACTACTGCTCGCACTCAAATCTTCCCCTGCGGGAAAGAGTCCGGGTCCGGATGGCCTCACGTTGACGTACTATAAAACTTTTCAAGATGTTTTGCTCCCACAATTCTTGCAAACTCTCAACTCCTTGCGGCCAGGATCTGTTCTAGCGTCACACTCCCTTGATGCAACTATTACACTCATCCCAAAGCAAGGCAGACACCCTGAATTGTGTGCGAGCTATCGCCCGATCTCGCTACTTAACCCGGACCTTAAGCTGTTTTCGAAAATCTTGAGCCTTCGACTGAAATCTGTGTTACCCACGTTAATACACTCTGACCAGGCTTTGTTCCTGGCCGAGAGGCCAAAGATAACACAGTGAAAGCCGTTAACCTCATCCACTCAGTATGATCTTGGGGCATCCCTGCTCTGTTGCTATTCACGGACGCTGAAAAAGCATTCGATAGGGTGAGTTGGCCCTTTCTTGGTCAGGTCCTTCGCCATATAGGTTTGCGTGCACAGATGTTTCATTGGATTGCTTCCTTATATCATCACCCAGCCGCCAGGATTCGGGTAAATGGGACGTTGTCTGAGCCATTCACACTGTCAAATGGTACTAGACAGGGCTCCCCCTGTCTCCATTGCTTTTTGTATTGGCTTTGGAAACCCTGCTCAATGCCATTCGATCTAACCCCTCGATCCATGGTATTGATGTTGCACTACATGACTATAAAGTCTCGGCATTTGCCAACGACCTGTTATTTACTCTTACACAACCCTTGGTCTCATTGCCTAGCCTGCTACAAGAACTCGCGGAGTATAGTAACCTCTCACATTTCAAAATCAACATGGATAAATCTATTGCTCTTAATATATCTTTGAACTGTTCCACTCAGGACACTCTCCAATCTCAATTTTCTTTCCGTTAGCTTCGGGCCAAGTGAAATACTTGGGCATCTTTCTCACTTCTAATCCAACTTCACTATTTGAAGCCAACTATTTGCCCCTCCAACATACCTTGAAGGCTGACCTGGACCGCTGGTCTAAGCGCCATCTCTTGTGGTTTGGTCGTGTGGCAACGGTCAAGGTGAACATCTTGCCTCACTACCTCTATCTCCTGCAGACCCTGCCCATCTCTATCCCTAGGTCGTTCTTTCAAGCTGTTCGCCAACTTCTGTCAAGCTTTATTTGGTGATCTAATGGACGCCGGCTAGGTTATTCATATCTCATCCACCGCAGGGAGTTTGGGGGCATGGGGCTACCGGACCTAGACACTTATCGGAATGCTACGATTCTTGCCAGGGTTATTGATTGGTCCATCCCCTCCGAGAAACAATGGGTGCAGATCGAACAGGCCTCTCTTGCTGTCCCCTCCCCTAGCGGCTTGGGTATCGAGAGACCAGAGGTTGTATTTGGATGGCTCTCACCCGCTTATTCCACACACTCTCCGGACCTGGAGGCGTCTGTCATTGGTCCCTGGGCTGATAAACCATCCTTCTCCATTGTTGTCCCTTTCCAACAATGTCGCTTTTACGCCTGACCTCTCGGGTGGCCCTCTGAGGAGGCTGCTACCTGAGACGGTACTCTTTCCTAGGCCGCCTAGGTTACGGTCATTGTTGGAGATAGTGGGAGGCAGGAATTGTCATCCTCGCTTCGATACTTTTACTCGCAACTGCTTCACTTTACTAGTTCCTTGTCTCTTCCTCTGTGCACTGATTACACTCCTCTGGAAAATCTTTGCCTTTCGACTGTTGCACCGGGCAGGTTGATTTCAACCCTAAATACATTTTTACTTTCTGTCACCCAGTCCACTAAACCTCACTATATCACGAGTTGGGAGTTAGATTGCGGTGTGGAACTCACGGACTGGCAATGGTCTAAGATAGCACTGTTGGCACACAAATGCTCCCAGTCTTCTCACATCCAAGAAAATGCATATAAAATTTTGACTCGGTGGTATAGGGTCCCTCCTTTGCTTCACAAATGTTATCCTTCGGTCTCGGGTACTTGTTGGAGATGCAAATCTCACACTGGCGATTTCCTTCACATTTGGTGGTCTTGCCCTAAATTACAATCTTATTGGACTCGGATCTTTGACACAATTAGGGAAATAGCGGACCCAGCTATGCCAAGAGATCCACTGGCCTTTCTTTTGCACCATACCACAGTGCCCACTCATACATACACTCGTTCACTTACTGTGCTTCTACTGAACGCAGCAAAACTGGTGATTCCCAGACATTGGAAACGTTCATATGCCCCCACGTTTAGAGACTGGATCACTTCCGTCGAGCACATACGCTCCGCGTAGGACCTGATTTACACATCTGAGGGTAGAGCACTGACTCATGCAACCCGGTGGTTTCGCTGGACTGAGTTCCTGGAGAGTGACGTGTTTAAAACACGATTGGGCCTAGATGAAGGTTGTACATAGCGCACCGAGTTGGGTCTCGTTCAGACCAGACTATACCCCCCTCCCCTTCTCCCCCCTTTCTTCCCTTCTTTCTTGTCCTCCTCGCTCCCTTCTGCTCATTTCTCTTGTTCGCTTTTTCCTTTTTCCTTTCACAACTTATTTGCTTACTCCTATCTCTCTATCCCTTGCACCCTTTTCAATTATCCCCTTGCCCTAATTTGGGGTGCTTGTGTTTGGGTCTATCGACTATTCTCCTTTTATTGCTATAGAGACACTTTTGTGCTGGTTCAGACACTGGGTTTCGTTTTAAATCATGTTGTATGTTCAGGTAGCAAGGATATGTTTCCATTGACGATGTATTTTTCAATGTCTCCTCCTTCACAAGTATGTTGTCTTTTCCTTTCTCCTTGTGCTCTGTCTTCTTGTTATATGTATTGGAAAAATCTTATAATAAAAGAAATATTACAAAAAAAAAAAAGAATACTGATGCCTAATAGGAATTAACTAGCAGAACACTGAGCCTTAAAATATATTTTTTATTTCTTTGTGTCAGATATTTTTATTTTCTAACATAAAACTAACCAGTTCAAGTGACTGAAGCAAAATGTGTCCTTAAATTAAAGAACTGTATGTGACTGATGGGCATCATTTATTTGAAATTTTCTATGTTACCCGAGTGCCAAGAAAGGGTCAGTAGACCTATCTTATTTGTATTTTGTATTTTTAAAAGATTTTGATGGTGTCCAAAATAGTAAGTCCATTCATAAAATGCATAATTTAGGATTGGACTCAGAGGTAGGTGACTGGATAAGAAATTGGCTGAAGGACAGTGTCATAGACAATAGTATTAATTCAGAGGAAGGACAGGTTACTATTGGGGTGCCTCAGGGGTTACTGCTTGATTGTGTTGCCTTCAATATTTTCATTAATAATATCACTAGGTAAATTGTGCTTTTTTTGCTGCTGATGCAGAAATCTGTAACAATTTTCAGAAAACAGAGGAAAACAGAACAGCAGGAGATGATCTAAAGTTAGAGGGTGGGAGACAGAAGAAATGTACAAAAATACTAATTTGCAGCTAGGAGGATAGATTCATCAAAGAGCCAACCAGCTGAAGTGGTAGGGACTCCAATTTTAAGGGAATTAAAACATACCTGTGATTATAAATCTCTAGTTTAAGAACTACATATGTGATTTATGTGCATTTTTTTCTAGATAGAAAAATGGGCAGACTGGATGGTACAGTTATTCTCTGTGATCAGAATATATGTTTCTATGAATAGATATCAAAAGGCAAATGACATGCAAGGAATAATCCCAGTATTTACAAGCAGAATGTAATTATTTTCAGCATGCTTCTTTGTCCAATGAACACTATTCAAAGATGTATGCTCAATCATAATTACAAAAGGGTATTTATAAATTACCCCGTGGGAGAACAGCTTATAATAGTTGAAGCACAGTGATAATTGTTCTCCAGTTCTTTAATTAAATACTTCCACTTACTATGTTGCCAATGTAAATGATTTCAATGTAATGATTATGTAAATGATTACTCATATCTCCTCTTACACACAGAACGCATCATTGTGACCAAGGTGTATTAAAGATTTTAGGGTCCAGATAGATATGCAATGCATTGTTTTGCAATGTGTGGCACACTTCTCTGGACCTCAAAAAGGAAAGGAGAGTCTCCCTAACTGTGATATAGGTAGTCAACAAAACAGTTCTCTCTCACTTTATACTTCACAGGACTTACTAAAATGTTTTCTTAGTAGCTTGTGACACGTCCACAGATTTCAACTTATTTCTCAGGCCCCTTACAAAAACAATGCTGTTGAAGGGGGATAACTACCTTAATGCAGCAAATGAATGATAAACTATCCCCCTCCCGTCCCGTTCAGGAGTGCTTCTACTGTTGCTAGCTGTGGCAACTCTGACAGGTTGATGGTGTGTCTCCCATTCAGGCCTGTGGTTGTGCTTCAGCTGGGATCACATTGAGGAGGTGCCTAGGCATTAGCCTGCTTTTCCCCTGCTCACATGCTTTTTACACAGACACCAGATAGCAAGATGTTTAGTTTTTGGATCTTGAGTGAAGTATCTACATACTGTGGACTTCATAGACTGCAGGGTTCACGAGGGGCTGCTACTACTACTACTGGGACTAGATGTTGCTGAAATTGTACTACTACTATGTGTCAAAGGTGCTGCACTTCCAATAGCAGCAAAGTCGCTCATCATAGCTAGGGTTGCGGATGTTGATAACCTGTGTTATTGCGGCTGGTTACACAACACTAGTAGTGTGTGTGGCTGAATGGGACTTGAACTTTGAAGCGGTGATGATGCTGATGATGACTCACAAGATTACTTTGTATTTTTGGGCATCTTTGTTTGTCCAGGGTCAGATTTTCCAATTGTTTTCTCAAACAGTTTATACATCGGTACACTGCTCCTTTTCAGTGGAAGGTTGATCCTTTACCTTTCAGCTAACTTTCTGACCATGTCATCATCTCTCTGACTCTCAACTTCATCTGTATCTGAAGAGGAGGAGAATGCTGGAGGGAAATATTCTAGATCTACATCATCATCATCAGTAATTATTCAGTCATCCTCAGCATCACCCGCCGTTTCTTCTCCACTATTTTTATATACCTTTTGACATATAGAGGTCTCAAACTATTTCTTTTTACTTTCCATTTTGAGGGATTTTTGCAACTCGTCTTCAGTGTTTTTAGATGGTTTATTAATAGTACTGGTGCTGGTGGTGGGGAACTTTTGGTGAGAAGGAGGGGGATCACTATCATTTATTGCACATGCTACAGCAACCATGGCTGAAGTCATTTTTGGACTACCACTTAACTCACACATACCTACACTGCACGTAATCCTCTCACCCTCTCCCAATCATTTGTGCATTTGCTGGACATTACTCCTATTGTGTGTGATTTACTTCAAAGTACACAATAGAAATGATTGTGTGTGATATCTTACCTTTGTCCTCTACAAAATACTCTATCTCACCTAGTATCAGTCTGCCTCAGTCCCAGCGCACATCAGGCTACCTGTCTCTGTCACCTATAATTTTTTTTTTTTTAATTAACTGTCCCCCAGAATCCCCTAGCACAGATATAATAACAGTCAGATCAGGAAGAAACTTGTATCACAGTTGCCTGTGTCTACTCACACAATCTTGGGGTTTTGGAGTTAAACATTCTTTGCTTCTTTCTCACCCCCCCCCCCCCAGACTCCCCTAGCACAGAGTTAACTCTCATATCAGGGAGGAAAGTGGATCACAGTTGCCTGTGTCTTCCCAGTCAGTCACTCAGACTTTTGGGGTATTTGGGCTCAATCTCCTTTCTTGTCCCCCAGAGTCCCCAAACACAGAGGACAGACTCCTAAACTACACTCCAATTTTAATTTATTTGCCTATCCTAACTAGCTCAAAAATATGGTGCTTTCTCTTTCTCTCACAAACACAGAATGGCATGCTGAGGGAACCTGACTCAGTGCCATTTTCCCCTATTTCTCTTTTGAGGTGAAAACTTTTACCCATTCCTAACAAAATGTAGACACATTTATGGAAGTTTGTCACAGTATGCCAAGTTTTGACATGGTTTTGCAAAGTTACAATAAATCAGACTACATAATTTGGGCCTTAAAACTTTAAAACATATTTAACAGGCCCTTGTACTTGTCATAGTACCTAACCACATTACATGATCATACAGTTTAAATGCACTTTAAAAAAACACTATGATAGACTCCATTAAAAAGAACTTAGTGAACCCAGGCATTGTTTCAAACAGTGATATATTCTAAATGACATGTAGTTCATTGTTTGTTTCAGCTGCTTATTAAAAAGGCAGTAATAACCTTGTTCATTAAATTTAATTGGAAAATGTCATTGATGTTGCTGTTAAAAGTTGCCTTTCACATAACAAGGCACTCTCCATAAAATAGGAACATATGTCATATTATAAATAACTTTTATAGAAGTGTCAGTGATGCCATGACCTATAATACTACACTCTGATAAAAAAGTACCAAGTTTAATTTGAAATAAAAAGAATAGAAAACAGGCGTCTTGTATCAATAAATGAACAAGCATTACGTACACATGTACCAATGTGTTCCAAATATTTAAAAGAAATTAACCCTTTGTTAAATCCTAATGCCCTTAAATGAGGTTTGATTATTTCATTATTCAGAGGTCTAGGAGGAAGGGAGGGCTAGAATAGAGAAGAAAACATACCAAAAAGATGCATGTTATAGCCACTGTTGTGGGAGGTTGGACCTTGGAAGCATTCTGTTTGTTCTTGGATCTCAAGGGTTAAAGACCATGACTAATACGGAACAATTTTAATTATATAACTATTTTAAATTCCCACACACATGAAAACGCACATGCCTTTTCCTGATGTCAACCCCTTTTGCAAAGACTACTGATGAAACTTTATTGTCATAACAATCTAACCGAATGTTTACACAAACTGTGACATTTGCCTCCATGGGAATCCTAAGTATTGACTGCACCGTATGCTGTAATGAAACAACACATACAGAGGAAAATGCATCAGTCTCACTATGTAATATGTAGAATGCATTAGAATAATCAAATATATTCATTGTTTGTGTCAGGTTGGTTTGAAAGTCACTGGAGCCCATAAGTTGGATGTGCACACCTGTATAAGTGCATCACTAACAAGGAGGCTGGAGGAGACAGACCTGCTGGAGAGTAGGCCACAACACAGGAGCTACTTGAAGAGAAGGAGTTCACAGGAGAGGCAGGAAGGACTGAAGGCAGCAAACAACAGAATAACCTGGAGCACAGTGACCAGAGGACTAAGATGCCAGAGTAAACAGTGGTCAGTAACCTTGACAGGATACCAGAGGTCAGAGTGGTCAGTAACAAGCAGAGGTCTAGGATGCCAGAGGTCAGAGTGGTCAGTAGCAAGCAGAGGTCTTGCATGCCAGAGGTCATAGTGGTCAGTAGTGAGCAGAGGTCTTTGGGATGCCAGGAGATCAGAGTGGTCAGCAGTAAGCAGAGGTCTTTGGAATGCCAGGGGATCAGAGCGGTCAGTAGCAAGCAGAGAAACTGGAAACAGGAGCTCAGGCAAAGCATGACCAGAGTACACATGGACCAGAATAACTGAGCCCAGAGCAAGGGGCATTCTGGGGTTAAATAGGGCCCTGTTGGTGCCTTTAACGGGTCAAGCCCACCCACACTCACCGTGACTCCTGAGAGGCCTTCCGGAACGCTAAACAGCTGCCTTCCATCTTCCTGGTCAGTTGCCAATGACCCTGACTGGTGGCACAAGGGCCAACTGATCACATGAGTCTGCACGTACCTCCGTTGCAAAGGGAAGCTCAACCAGGCAGAAGCGTTGCCCTTAGCAACCGGAGGACTGGAGAACGAGCCGCTCAGCTGGAGGAGTCAAAGGTGAGCAGAGTTTACTCGTGCAGGCCTGATAGTTTGCATTTTAATGGTAATAATAACATGACATAAAAACTGATAACATGAACTATGGACTGGATGAACTGTTTATTAGTTACATCTAGCAGCATATTTGCAAATGTAGTCAAATGCTTTATGCTTGTGAGCAACTTCTAACAAATACCTTATTCGATGGCTCGTATAGCTTCGACTTATTAGTCAGGTTATTTTACATGCTGCAGTCCAGCAGGATATAGGAATTCTTTTAAGATATTTTTGAATTAAGTAAAAGAGTATTAGTTCAAAGTTTTTAAGGGGGCAAAAAATGAATAGGTATTCTAACTTTATTTTCCCTTTCAGACACCTTCACTTAAGCTTTACCTTCAAAGAGCTCAGTTCTTCCATGTCTTTTTGTGCTTGTCAAATTTTAACTATTTATTATAATTATTGCATTTGCTTTTAGTGGTTGCAAAAACTTAAAAACATCATACATTTGTGTAAAACACCCATACTTTCCATGCTTGTATTTAAGTCTGAAAATTCTTGTTATAACAGTTGTCCTGCATTATCCTTCAGCTGTAATTGCCCTGTTGTGTCTTGAAACATTCATTGTTTCTCTGCTCTATAAATTCCACATTTGATTTTCTGTCACTTTCTTGCACTGTAGTTAAGGATGCCTAGTTACCACTCAATATTTGTGCCCTTTTGTCAAGCCTGAAAATATATATCCTTCACCGGCTCTGGTTATTATATAGACATTATGCAACCAGGACTCTTTACTATTTATATATAAAGCCTATCCTCTGTTCCATTGAATGCAGTTTTCAGAACTCATTAGCTATATAAAGCAATTGATCGTACATTTTCCATAACTGTAACTATTCTATTTTCCAGACATTAGATTATCCACATTTATAGTATACTCTTTATGGTTTTTATTTTCCAGATATTACATTTTTCTACCATCACAATATATTTTATATTGTTTTCTTTTATTTACATCTTACATGTATGCTACTTAGTTCAGATATTTTTATGTAATAAAATGTCACACCTTATATTATAAATATGTTTTGTGCCCACAATTGCTGTTATTAACAAGTTCCCTTATTTTAAAATGCAGGCTTCTAACCCTTTGCACATGTAATGCACATGCAGTTTTATATTCCATAAGACGTATTAATATTGCTATTTTTTTAGAATTATTGCAGATTTTACTGCAAGGAATACACAAAACAACAGTCCCCTATTAATTAGATGACTCTAGTAAACAGGGACAAGCAAAAGGTTTTTTTTTTTTTTATCAAAAGAAAAATTAGGAAAGTAGCAGCACCTCTGTGGGAAATTTCTTGTGAAAAAGTACACATTTCCCATTTTTTCCTCTTTTCATTGCATAAAAATCAATGATAATTTTGTATCCCCCACACACATGAAGCATTTCCCCCATGTATTCCCACAGTGCTAGTATAAAAGGGGTGTCAGTATCCTGCATGTTGTCAGTCTGTGGTTAGGAGAGAGTGAGAAAGCAGCTGAACTTTGGATTCTAGCTAGTGTAGGCAGACAGGCTAAAAGAGTGAGCAGGTGCTGCATGATAAGATTGTTGATGATAACCACTGCCAGTTGTTCCCTGAGTGTGGGTGTGGAAGGGAATGGATAGTTGGAAAAAAAATACATTTTGACTGATGAGTGACAGCCAGGCATGTGATCCTTCCTACCTGGGCTGGCTTACATTCAAAAAAGACAAATAGACCAGAGGTACAACTTGATATAAAATGTAACTTATACACACTCCAGTGTCAACAAATAAAGTGTGTGTTGTGGGTGCTACACCAGTAGCTGTACTTTTTAGCCTCTTATTGCAAGCTGGTGTTTATTCTGAATCTAACACAGGTCTATCCTGTACTATAAAAGCTTCCACTAATGTATATGGGAGAGAATGAGAATGTTGACACTGGTCAGCTAGTAGCTTAATGCACAAAGGCAAAAGAGAAGAGCTGGAGTTGCTTGAGGTTGCAAGGAGAGTGTAGACAGTGACACCAACAGTGACCCCAAGGGTGCCACAGATATTACTACTTGTTGCCTGAACCATAGGACTAGGTAACAATGAGCTGGTGATACAGTCAACACTCTGCCTTATGCCCTTTTTGTGGGATTTTTTGGGCCACTTTTCTCTTGACAGTGGAAGAGGTAAAGAAGAATCTTGTTGACTGTACGTCTTCTCCCCAGTTGCAACTGAAGTGGCCTGTGGTGGTGGTGGTGCTGTTGCTGCCTTATCATGAACATTAGCAGTAGTAAATACTTAAACTACCTCCATAGTCTGTGGTGAGGATGATTATCCTCTCCCAGTAGTGCCAGCATGGTGGTATCACGGTGCCCGTGATTCCTTGTTTAGATTTTTTCTGTCAGTTATCCTATGTGAGGTCCTCATTGGTTGCCCTGTGTTAAGCCCGTCCAGTATAGCCTTTATATACTGGGCTCCTGCACCCACACATTGCCCTTTCGTGGTGTTCCTGTGCCAGTGCTACATTTGTTATTGAGGTTTCCAGTGTACCGACTTGGCTTGCCTGACTACTCTCCAGTTCCTGCACCTGTGTACCGACCCGAACTGCCTGACTATTCTTCAATGATCGTTCCTGTGTATCGACCCGGCCTGGCTGACGTTCCTGCTACCGTGTACCAACCCAGATTGGCTGACGTTCCTGCTCCTGTATCCTGACCCGGCCTGGCTGACGTTCCTGCTCCTGGATTCCGACTCGGCAGATCTCTGTTTTGGTCCTGGTCACCTCGGTGGCATTCTGACTTCCGGTGCCTTACCTTGTTTGGCACCTCTGCACCCGCAGGATTGTCTAGTATTGTCCCATTTAGCTCTACGGAGCGCCTCTGGCCTAGTCCTCCATTCATCAAAACCGGTTGCCTCCGTGATAGCACCGGTACATTGCCATTGGCTACGCTCCACTCTGTCAAAACCGGTTGCAAGTGTTGCCTCCGTGATTGCACAGGTACATTGCCATTGGCTACGCTCCACTCTGTTAAAACCGGTTGCAAGTGCTGCCTCCGTCATAGCACCAGTACATTGCCATTGGCTACGCTCCACTCTGTCAAAACCGGTTGCCAGTGTTGCCTCCATGATAGCACCGGTTCATTGCCATTGGCTACCTCCACTCTGTCAAAACCGGTTGCCAGTGTTGCCTCCGTGATTGCACCGGTACATGGTCATTGGGTTCGATCCACTCTGTCAAAACCAGTTGCAAGTGTTGCCTCCGTGATAGCACCAGAACATTGCCATTGGCTACGCTCCACTCTGTCAAAACCGGTTGCCAGTGTTGCCTCCGTGATTGCACCGGTACATTGCCATTGGTTATGCTGTACTCTGTTCTAAACCGGTTGCAAGTGTTGCCTCCGTGTCAGCACCAGTAGCGCTCCTGTGTCGGCATTCAGCGGGGTTGGGTGCTTCAGAGTGGGCCGCCGCGATGCAGGTCTCCGTCGGCGCCCGCGGAGGTTGCGGAAGTATCGGAGCAGGCCGTCATGATGTCAGACGTCGCCGCGTCATCCATGACGCGCGGGGGGAACTCCTCTATATAACTAAGCGTCACAGTCTAGTTGACGCTTAGTTATTCGTTAAGCTCCCTGTTCCTTGCCTTCTAAGCTGTTTCAAGTAGTTTACACTCTGATCCTTGGCTACCCTCCTGACCATCCATTGAACTCTGCCTGCACTGACCTTTGGCTACCCTTCTGACCATTCCATTGAACGCTACCTGCACTGACCTTTGGCTACCCTCCTGACCATCCATTGAACTCTGCCTTCACTGACCTTTGTCTACCCTCCTGACCATCCCTTGGAAGCTGCCTGTACTGACCTTTGGCTACCCTCCTGACCAGTCTTCTGGCTTGCCGTCCACCTTCTTCTTCCTTTATTCTATTGAACCTGTGACTCTGGGGGGTCCTCAGTTGCCTGTCTGGGGCTCTCCCTCTGTTTTGGTTCTTAGTTGGGCTCCTCCTGATATTGGGTTCCTACTCTACCTGATTTCATTCCCTCATATACCACCTCTCTGATTATCTGGCTTTCTGCTAGTTCTTTGTGGGGTAATTGTTTCCCATAGAGTACGGTTTAGCAAGCGTACATATCTATCTTTTCCTCCTTTTACCTATGACAGACCTACGACATCCTGTTTACTTCAGTGGACTGGTACTCGCTGTGAACTCAGTCTTTGGAGTGTTTAAGAATCAGTTCAATACCTGCACATATGGGACTGTTTTCCTATCTTGATGAACGTTAACTCCTGCATTGCTGAAACCTGGAAACCTTATCATCTGCCTGACCTGTGTCAGCATAAACTGTTTGTCTCCTATATTTGGGCTGGACCTGTGTGGGCCTAATTAACCTGTCGTATGTCTGTACTGTAAGTTATATTACAGGACCTGTGAGGGTTCTTTGTGTATTATTGTATTTAAATAAACTGTGTTTTTTATCCTAACTCTGTGTCTGTGAGTCAAACAAACCGTTACAGGAGGAGACACCAGCCTGATCTTGCTCTAACATTTTCTGAGGCTGGTGGGACTGGGAGTCAGACAATTCAGTATCAGAAATAATAACTAAATCTCCTATATTCATGATTCCTAAAACAATTATTACCATTATCTTTTTAGTCTAATGTAAGCTTTCATTATTCTCTGATTATTTACACACCCATTAATCCGTGGTCATAGCAGTGGTCCTAACAATGATAGATGATAGCAAACCTTCAAATCCCTCCTCCTCATCCTCTGTGCTGATGTTAATAATACCTGTGGTTTGACTTTCCTGTCACATGAGGCTTTGTCCTCTTCTGCTACTTGATACTCGGATTGTATTAGATGTTGGTTCATTTTTAGAAATGTTAACCTTCCAATGCTGCTGTTTGATAGCTGTGTCCTGCGGACATTTATAATATAACCCTCTGCACTGAAAACCCTCTCAGACTCAATGATTGCTGGTAGACAACTAAAGGTTTCCACGGCTATTCATGTCAGTGCTGGCCACACAGATTATTTTGTTTGCCAGTAGTTAATGGCATCATCATTTCTGTAGAGAATGTAGCTATCCTGGAAGTATGCTAAAAACCATGCAGATGCAGTAGGACAACTCCTAGGAGCTACACAGTGTTCTTGTGTATCAGTTTCCAACCCCTACTCTGGGAGTAAGTCCCATAGAGGTGTGCCTCCACCACTGCCACCACCACTAATGTTCAATTGCTGCTAGGGATGGGCAAAAATGTTTGCCTCAAACTGAAATTGGCAAAAAATGGTTCTTTCCGCTTGGTGAAAAACTTCCCACGAATAGTGGTTTTCCCGCTTTTTTCGTCTAGCTCATTGCATTGAAATCAATGAGTAGAAAAATTTTCTCCACCTCACAAAAGTTTTCTACAGCCATATAAAAGGCTGTCAGGCTCTCACAGCATGCCATTCTGTGTTTGTGAGAGGAGAGAGCAGCATGTTTTTGAGATAGACAAGATAGGCAAATAAAGGGGAATTGAAGCTTAGTTTTAGGAAGTAATTTAGGTAGGACATTTGTTCTCTGTAGTAGGGGAGTCTGGAAGCACAGCCGGGAGAAGAAGGGAGGAAGGGTGCTGACCCAAAATACACCAAAATTTGCTGTGGCTGATTGGTAAGACACAGGCAGCTGGGGACAAAATTGCTTGCTGATTTTACTTTAATTGTCTCTGTGCTGGGGAAGTCTGGGGAAGTTGTTGATTTTGTTTTTTAGTTATATATATTTTTTTTCAGGATTAACTGTGATAAGATATGGTGGACAACTTAAAAATAAATAAAAAACAAAAAACAAAACATAAATAATTAAATAAATAAATATATTAGACAGCTGATTGGGAGATCTGTGACTGAGGCAGACTTGATAGGCAGCAGATGACATTAAGAATTTTGTTGAGGGTCAAGACAAGACATCACACTCCATCAGTTATGTAATGTAGAGAGTAAAAACACACACAGTAGTTGAGTAATTTCTAGGAAATGCACAAGCAGGAGGGGGAAAGGTGGAAGAAGTGCAGGGGCATGGGAGTAAAGTGTTAGTGCAAAAACTGACTGCAGCAATCTTTGCTGCAGCATGTGCAATAAATGATGATGATCCTTCTTCTTCTGGGATGGATGCAGTTTGTCAAGGTCCCACCAATCACACCACGCCAGTCCCCCACCCCCAATGCCATATACATCTGCCACATTATAGGTTGTACTTTATTTTTTTTAATCACTTGACATCATCATGAATACGTGCCAGTGTCACTTAAGCAGGAAGTAGTTGTTCTAGCAGCTTTTTGACCCTAAATTTCTCTCTCTCTCATCTTCCAGAATGAAACCAGCTACTCAATCTATAAGCATATCTTTATATTCTTCGACAGAATACGATTCTTCAGAGAGACGATGCTGATCATGACTCCATGTTGTGACAAACTGATCATGCTTTGGCAGAAATTCAGATCTTTTGGATTTAAAGTGGGGGTCCAGCAAAATGGCAAGAATGTATTCCTCATTGCTTTTAATGGACACTATGTGAGGCTCTTTCTCAAAGTATGTTAATATATCCTTGACCAATTTGCGGATGTGCATGTTGTCATTATGGTAAAATAAAATGTATTTTAGCCATGAAATATCCTGTGAAAAGGAAATGGAACGTTTCACACATTCCTACCACAGAGACTGAATTTGCATTGAGCTTTGGGTCTCTCAGAATACCAATTGGCGGCACCACAGAGTCAGTCAACTAAGACCTTCAATGTGTGTATACTTACTGGGCAAACAATGGCTACAACCCTGTTGGCAGTTGTGAATATGGCCTGAAGCACATGTCTCTTCTTAACAATACCATGAACAAGATCATACGTTGCACAGGGTTCAGAAGCCAAGTAATTTGCATTTTATTTGCTAAATCAGAACGATACATTGAAACAGGCATAGAGCAACTAAATGTCTCTTTGCAGACTTATGTTTGAATGGTTCTCAACAGTCAAGCACAGACCTATAATTATATTGCTAGGGTTGGGACCACCTTTGAGTCTCATAAATGATGAAAACAAAGTCTTGAGCACAGTAGATCGTCCTGTCAAGATCAACAAGATATCCTGTAGCATGCATGCACAAAGCTGTTTTTTATCTCTGGGGTCAGGCAATACATGACATTGGAAGACATTGAGCTCTGCATCCAAGGTTTCAAGACCTTCAACAAAATACTCATTGCAACTGAGGATCAAAAGCTTGGCCAAAATTATGGTATGAACATCATGCTAACCCCTTTTCTGATAGTAACAAAAAAGGGGTTGGTTCTGCCTTTGCTCACAGCCTCCCACCACAGACAGCATACTTGCAGCAATATGTATGGCTGCCATTCCAGAAGTGTCAGATCAGGCTAGTGTAGCAGTATAACAGCACCATGAACAAAAGACCGCTCTGACTGTGGGTGGTGTTGCCATAGGCCTCTTAGTCCTATAGTTAGCCAGTCCTACACAGCTATGTACAGAACAGCAATTAAAAGGGCCCACAGACACCCAGCTATTCTGGCTAAGATGTTGGTTAACCAAGTCACAATACCCTCATGATACCTGAGAGGGAAAGATAAAAAGAAGTTTAAGTGCCTCTTTGTGTGTTATGTCCTTGCTGCTTGGTTAGATTATGATAGGTTAGAACTCTACATCCCAGACAGCAGTTATAAATATAGATTCTCTGTCATTCTCACAACTGATGACAGCTGATTACTCTGTGATTCTCTGCAAATGAATAGTGAATCAGAGCTCTCTGTCTTTTACTATATGGTAAGAGCTCTTTCTTATTCCGGAGGTTGAAAGTCAGAGCTCTTCCTTTCTGTGGAAGCTGATTGTGCATGTAAACACTCTATCATTCCAGCACTTGATCATAAGTGAGACCTCTTTGGGTCTCTCACAGTTAATGTTCAGTAATGTTCTTATTCGGGTAGTTGATGTTGAGAGCTCTTTGGCCAATATTTGTAAAAGCAAACTGGTCTTATTCTGGAGTAAACCAACTGCACCATAGGGGCCAAATACAAATTCCTAAATTCCCATGCACTTGAAAAGAGCTTTTTATCTCCTTAACTCTTTCCTTGTCAGAGAGGTACACAACATATTGCAAAGGCACTCAAAGGGTTAAATGCCAGAGAGTTTATTTTAGAATTACCCCAGTTATGGGCCATTATGCCTTGTTCAGCAAGCTAAAGAGGAGAATTTCTGGAGAAAACCAATTGCACCCCAGAGGACAAATACAATTCCTCAAATTCCCATTGAATTAAAAGTAGGATTTATCCCCTTGAATTCTTGCATAAGTTTAAAAACCACATTTAGTCCTTAAAAGTTTTAAAGTGTTCAGATTACTATATGCAGAGTGTGAGGTCATGTAGTCCTGCATGCAGATGTTACATTTACCTCCATGAACATGACATCAAGGCATGATTCAACTAAGGACCAAGGGAAAAAGTAATTGTGTCAGTTAGGATTTTCTGGCTATAGAACGGTAAGTTTGTGGGAGGTTATTATAATGTATTATTTTACCTTTAAATGGAGGAATAAGGAAATGTCTTCTTTGCATTTAAACACTTCAGTGGCATGGTGAGGTTTGAGGCTTGGCAAATACTGGGTGGTAGGGAGTTCCAGAGGAAGGGAGCAGCAAGGGAGAAAGCCTTCAGTCGTGAGACAGAGATAGTGGTTAAAGGTGCAGAGAGTTGTCCACCATAAGTGGTGCGTAGTGGACATGCAGGTATCTGGCAGGATATCAAAGATGAAATATAAGGTGGGGGACAAGTGATGGAGAACCGTGAAGGTAATGAGAAGGATTTTGAATGTGATACACTGCTTTATGGGAAGCCATGACAGTAATTTTAAAAGTGGTGGGGTGAGTTCACTGTTATTTCACAGGATTTCTCTACAGAAGGAGATAACTTAGGGAAACTTCGCCAGATATTGTAAGGCAGGGCAACCTGTGATTCTACTGGTGCTGAACTACAATTCTCATCATCCTCAGCTGACCATTTGGAAGCCAATGATGATGGGAGTTTTAGTCCAAAAACAGGTGGAGACCCAACATTTGCACACATTTGTTATACTGAACATCACTGAGCTAAACATACATATAGGAAGAGAAACACATCATGGGTATACACACTGGATAGATAGATAGATAGATAGATAGATAGATAGATAGATAGATAGATAGATAGATAGATAGATAGATAGATAGGACTAGTATCTCAGTATGTGATATTAACTTTTTATTGGACTAACATTCAATTTCCAGGACAAGCTTTCAAGAGTAACAACCTCCCTTTATCAAGTCAAAAGCAATATTAATTATCAAAATGATAGTCAGATGTGAGAGGCGATACATGGGTGAAAAAATCTGCGCAAAGATTGAGAACTGGTTAAATGATAGATGGCAGTGAGTTGGAAATGGAACCTTTTCAAGTTGGTGTAAAGTTGAAAGTGGGGTGCCACAGAGTTCAGTCCTGAGCCCAAAGCTTTTTAATTTATTTAGTAATAGTCTAGAAGTGGATATTGAAAGTAATGCCGCAATCTTTGCTGATGACGCTAAGCTGCATAAGGAAATTAATTAAGAGCAGGATGTGTTTTCTCTGCAGAAGGATTTAGATAAACTGAGTGAATGAGCAGAAAAGTGGAAGATGACATTTAATGCAGATACATGTAAGGGTATGAATTTGGGCTTTAGAAACAAACATGCTATATATACACTAAAGGGAAACTACTTGGGGTGCCCTCTTTAGAGAAAGATTTGGGAGTACTGATAGATGATAGACTTCACAATAGTGTGCAGTCACTCAGTTGCTGCAGGAGCAAATAGGGTATTATCCTGCATAAAAAGAGGCATAGATGCACATGATGCAAATATATTTCTACCTCTATATAAATCCTTGGTTAGGCCTCATCTAGAATATGGAGTACAGTTTTGGGCACCAGTTCTTAAAAAAGACATTATTTAAGTGGAAAAAATGGTAAAGGGAGTAGAGGATCTGCATTATAAAGAGAGACTAGCCAAACTGGGTTTCGTTTAGCAAAAACAAGAGAAAAAGAAACCCTGCTGAACCAGCACACCCGTATGCGGCTAAAGGCTGTGAGAAATGCGGTCAAGATAATAATTAGAGTTAAAACTTAACTTTTATTAAAATTACCATTAAAAGTGAAGTAAACAACAAACACATAAATTCTATGACATCCACCCCAGCCAGGATAATCCAGAGGCAAGATATGAAGAAGTATATTACCGGAGTTTTGTCAAGCTATCTATTAACATCGGATGGTCTACAACTCATCACTTTCTTAAATGTTAAAGTACACCCAAGATTAAAGTATACCAAGGGTTAGTATAACAAATACAAAAGAGAACCCCTCATACACAAACAAATATGAGATGTACTGTACTGCCAAGGCTTATCCGGCTTGCCACTAATTATGTGTATAAATTCTTTATTTAACTGACACAACATCTAGTCAATTGATTTCATTCATATAATGTGTATGGATATGATATTAGATCCTTATTCACCATATTCATTAAATTATCACCACAATGTCTGGTTTATCAATCCAATTCATATGTGAAAGCGATATTAACCCCGTGCTTGCTGAATGATGATAACATTTAGCACTGTGTATACCTATTACAGGTTGTATATAGAGTGAAAGAAGTTCTACTTAGAGCTACGGATAGCAGTGATTAGTATGTCAATACTGATCAGACAACAAGGAGATTATTACATCATCAAACCCCTCATTACTGATATGGATATAAAATAAAAATATGACCATCAAAATGCTAGATATAAAGTTGGATCACTATCTAAATTGTCTCCGGTTTAGAGACTAAGTAGCTAAAATTGTTATTATTGTTTATCCAGTACCGGGGCACATTCTGGCTTGCCTCTAAACGATCTGATTATCAAGTAGAGTAATTATCTATACGATCTCCAAATAAAAAATAGTAACAACTTATCTAGTATTAGGACACATTCCAATTTGCCTCTAGTAATCTATGTAGTGACAGCCATTACTATCGGTACTTTTTATGTCAGCAGTTACTAATATAAGTACCTAGTACCGGGGCACATTCCGGCTTGCTTCTAATGATCTAATCCGATCCCTGTTAGAAACCCCAAATCAAAAGCTAACACAAACTATCTATACAATCTCTAAATAAAGAGTAGTAACAACTTATATAGTATTAAGACACATTCCAGTTTGCTTCTAATGATCTGTATAGTAAAAGATGTCACTATCTGGACTTTAGTATATCAACTGTTACTAATTCAACTACCTAGTATCGGGGCACATTCCGGCTTGCCTCTAATGATCTGATCTGATCCCTGTTGAAAACCCCAAATCAAAAGCAAACACATATCTATCTAGTACTGAGGCACAATCCAGCTTGCCTCTGAACTATCACTAGATTAGGGTTAACAAGAACTCTCTAATTCCATCATACTAAAACAAAGGTCACGACACGCGTTTCGTGCTATCAATTTTTCAAAGCATAGTATATAACGCTGAGGCTCTCAACAAGCCTCTTTTTAAATTCCAAAACCAGGAAATTCGAGCAGAAATAGCCAATCACAAAAAACATCTTCAAAATCAGTGAATGGTCTTTCCACTATGAGTGACAGCTAAATAGACTAGTCCCTCTAGGTAAAACAATACCTGAGGGACATAAACATGGAATTAGACAAACATAACTGAGAATCACAAACCAATTATATTGGAATATTCACTGATTAAATTATGACTAAAAATATAGAAATAATATTATACAATATAAATGACATTTTAAAACGCCATGTGTGAATAAATTATTAATATGGGATCCCATTCAAGACAAAGATTCAAATTGTCCAACAGCACTAAATTATTGTCACATAGCAGGAATTCTTTATATATTCATAAATGAGCATGTAAAGACCATTCCTCATTAAGACCCTTTGGAGACAGCCGCAAACGGGTGTGCTGGTTCAGCAGGGTTTCTTTTTCTCTTGTTTGTGCTATATGTTATTCCCCTGTAGCACCCTGTTGGCAGACTGTGATTAATATATAAGGTCTAGGTTCGTTTATGGTGTGAGTGCGTGGGTACTATTTTCTGTTTCAGTTTCTGTTTAAGTTTTCTGTTTAAACTGGGTTTCTTTACATTGGAGAAGAGATGTCTAAGGGGCGATATGATAACCATTTACAAATATATTTGAGGTCAATACAAACAACACTCTAAGGAACCATTTACTCAAAGAGCTGAGCTAAAATCAAGAAGTCATTCATTAATACTAAAGGAAATGTACTTTACAGTAAAGGCAGTAAAGTAAAGTAATGGCATTCTTTGCCTCAAGATGTTATGCTTGCAGATACTGTAATTGCTTTAAAAAAGTAATGGATACATCATATCTAGCACAGAACATATTGATAATTATAACAGTTGGCTTCAAAGAAGAAAGGATGTTGATCCAGACAAATATCTGACTGTCATTTGGAGCCAGGAAGGATTTTTTTTACCCACTTGGGGCTTAATTGGAAATGGCTTTAATGAGTTTTTTTGCCTTCCTCTGGATCAACAGGGATGATATGGCACGGTCTAGACTCAATGAACTCATGTCTTTTCTAGCCTCATCAACTATGTTACTAATGTAACCCCTTAGTGGCATGATCTTTTTGACACTAGAGGACAAGAGCAATTCTGGCCTTTTTAGTTGCTTTTTTCAACCATATTTGTC
This sequence comes from Rhinophrynus dorsalis, assembly GCA_037306005.1. NCBI lineage: Eukaryota > Metazoa > Chordata > Amphibia > Anura > Rhinophrynidae > Rhinophrynus > Rhinophrynus dorsalis. Next base: position 444,882,677 of record CM074719.1, read on the forward strand.
ATTTAATTAATTTAGTCCACCAGCATAAATTATATAGCATTTTTTAAGCATTAGTAGGGCTTTCTATTGATAGCAAATTAATTTCTACTGCCCAAATGTCCCTTTTTAGGAGGGTACTGTCCTTCTGTGGGAAAAATCCCTATATCTGGCTTGCCCTCCTTGGTGTCCCACTTTTTGGAGATCTGACCTAGTGGTGTGCATATAAGTGTATCATATTGCTTCACAGTTATAACATTTACATTAATGTTTCTTTATGCCTCACTATATGTGTGATTATAAATTAGTCTGTGTGAAATAAATCATGTGGACTTGCTCTGAATTATTTATTCAGTAACAAAAAGAGGGGTTAAACTGTCTTACTTTCTTTTTTCTTTCTTTTAAGCCCCACCCCAAGGCACTGAGAGCTCTGTTCTCTGCTTCTCTCTTCCTCATGATCACAGTGAGGAACAGGAAGGCAGAGAACACTGACAAAGGCAATGTTTACTTTACACTGATTTTGTCATGTGGATCACTGTAGTAGTACATATTGCATGTGCAGAGCCCCCAGAAAAAGGCTGGAACTGACCACTTAGGTCCTGGAGCAGTCAATTACAGCTCCCTGACATGATCACAGCGAGCCCTGAGCCCTGATCATGATAGAAAGTCTTGAGGTGCAAGTACAGTCAAGTTCTTAAAGGACAGAAGTGTGTGATGGTTCGGGCATGTCGCTCATCCCAATGGGGTTAAGTTGATATATATATATATATATATATATATATATATATATATATATACAGTTAGGGAAAAAATTATTTGATCCCCTGCTGATTTTGTACATTTGCCCACTGACAAAGAAATGATCAGTCTATAATTTTAATGGTAGGCTTATTTAAACAGTGAGAGACAAAATAACAAAAAACAAAATCCTGAAAAACACATTTAAAAAAAGTTATAAAGTGATTTCCATTTTACTGAGCGAAATAAGTATTTGACCCCTTTGCAAAACATGACTTAGTACTTGGTGACAAAACCCTTGTTGGCAATCACAGAGGTCAGGCGTTTCTTGTAGTTGGCCACCAGGTTTGCACACATCTCAGGAGGGATTTTGTCCCACTCCTCTTTGCAGATCCTCTCCAAGTCATTAAGGTTCGAGGCTGACATTTGGCAACTCGAACCTTCTGCTCCCTCCGCAGATTTTTGATGGGATTAAGGTCTGGAGACTGGCTAGGCAACTCCAGGACCTTAATGTGCTTCTTCTTGAGCCACTTCTTTGTTGTCTTGGCCATGTGTTTTGGGTCATTGTCATGCTGGAATACCCATCTACGAACCATTTTCAATGCCCTGGCAGAGAGAAGGAGGTTCTCACCCAAGATTTGATGGTACATGGTCCTGTCCATCGTCCCTTTGATACAGTGAAGTTGCCCTGTCCCGTTAGCAGAAAAACATACCCAAAGCATAATGTTTCCACCTCCATGTTTGACAGTGGGGATGGTGTTCTTGGGGTCATAGGCAGCATTCCTTCTCCTACTCCAAACACGGTGAGTTGAGTTGATGCCAAAGAACTCGATTTTGGTCTCATCTGACCACAACACTTTCACCCAGTTCTTCTCTGAATCATTCAGATGTTCATTGGCAAACTTCAGACGGGCCTGCACATGTGCTTTCTTGAGCAGGGGGACCTTGTGGGCGCTACAGGATTTCAATCCTTCACGGAGTACTGTGTTACCAATTGTTTTCTTGGTGACTATGGTCCCAGCTGCCTTGAGATCCTCCTGTGTAGCTCTGGGCTGATTCCTCACCGTTCTCATGATTATTGAAACTCCATGAGGTGAAATCTTGCATAGAGCCCCAGACCGAGGGAGATTGATAGTTATTTTGTGTTTCTTCCATTTGTGAATAATCGCACCAGCTGTTGTCACCTTCTCACCAAGCTGCTTGGCAATGGTCTTGTAACCCATTCCAGCCTTGTGTAGGTCTACACTCTTGTCCCTGACATCCTTGGATAGCTCTTTGGTCTTAGCCATGGTGGACAATTTGGAATCTGATTGATTGATTGCGTCTGTGGACAGGTGTCTTATATACAGGTAACAAGCTGAGATTAGAAGCACTCCCTTTAAGAGAGTGATCCTAATCTCACCTTGTTACCTGTATAAAAGACACCTGGGAGCCAGAAATCTTGCTGATTGATAGGGGGTCAAATACTTATTTCACTCAGTAAAATGCAAATCAATTTATAACTTTTTTTAAATGAGTTTTTCAGGATTTTTTTGTTGTTATTCTGTCTCTCCCTGTTCAAATAAACCTAGCATTAAAATTATAGACTGATAATTTCTTTGTCAGGGGCAAACATAATTATATATATATATATATGCACTCACAGGTCTTTTTGCGTGAAGAAACAAAGGCTGATTTATTTAATTTTAATACATTTGATTAAATAAATCAGCCTTTGTTTCATCACACAAAAAGACCAACAAACAAAACCAGCCTTATACACACACACACACACACACGTATATATATATATATATATATATATATATATATATATATATATTAAACAAAATAGATCAGGACTTTTGGTCCTGGTGTGTAAACCCCACAAAGGTTTAGAACGACTAGGGAAGAATGATCATTAGAAACATGGACTGTCCCATGAGAAGTGCGAGGAGAAAAAGGGAACCTTGAAATCAAACTACTGAGAATGATCCCTGTGTTCTACAGTAAAGTTTGTAGGGTCTGTAGCACAATAAAAATGGCAATGCTTACTACCTGAGGTATGACATGACACATTGGTTTTGGTGAAGGGAGAAGGAAGCTGTGAAATTTTAGATTTCATGTCCTACCTAAAATTGAGTAATCTCTAAAGATGTGCTCCTGGAGACATGAAGGAAATAATATGCATGTTAAATTAGCACAATTATTACATTTTACTAAGTCTGCTTTTAGACTTAGGACAAAAGACAAAAACAGCTCCTTTCAACCATTTGGGGGGTCAGCAAACTGATCACCTCAGCTGGAAAGCAACCCAGTAGACGGTGGCTGTCAGCCACAAACTGCTGGATTGTTTGGGCATAAAACAGCTATGTCTTGCTTTTAATAGGTACCTGCATTACACAAGAGAGGCACCAGGAGAGCATTTGGGGGTCTCTTTACAGGCCTAAGTTATGTCACCTCCCTAGATGATCTACAAGGGCTCACATTGCAGCTTTGGCTTCATCAAGTGTTCTGCTAACCGGGGCAGAAGTTCTGCCAGTGTTTCAACTATTACATCACAGCATCCCTTAAAGACTTCATGACAGTTTAGAGTGCAACTTAAAGTGATTCACATTATATCATTAGAATCAGGGAGGCTCTCATCCCAGGCTAACCTAGACATTGCAGCTTAGGTGCCCTTACAGCACCCATGGCCAAACACCCACTTCTCACCTGACCCTCCCCATCCACTGTTGCATGGTGTACAACATTCAATTAGGCTATAACATTAAAGCTCAAAAACCTTTTTAACCCCTTAAGGTCCGGCCGTGCACGTACTCGGCCGGCACTTAAGGACCACGGACCAATTTTTTTTTTTTTGCAATCTGATTCAGGGCTTCCGAATGGAGCCCTGAATTCCATGACATAAATGTATGCCCTTGGTCCTTTAGAGACATACACCCTGTGACGTACTTGTACATCATGAGTCGTTAAAGGGTTAAGCTCACTGGGGCTAGATAGTTCTATAATGTTTTGTGATTTGTTGCAACCTCTCTAGGAACCAAGGGGTTAAATAATAAACATTAAATGATTATGTAAGATGGTAAATAAACCAGCCAACATAAAACAGGAGATGGTGTCTTTTGAGACAACAATGGCTTTCTTCTGGTCACGAGCATAACTTAGAATGAGGGTGTGGCCAACAACACTGAGGCATCCCTCAAAATCTGTATCTCTAGGAAGTTGCCTACTCTACCTATTTGGAAAGCTGGGTCTGTATAGAACAAAACCTGTGAAATGTATTTAACAATGAATTCCAATCAGCTTCAATATAAAAGAAGTAGCAAAATATTATTCAGACAAAATGCTGGCATCTAGTTAAAGTTTAATGTTGAATGGATTGACTGATTTTATAGACTGCTTTAAAGCATTGTAAATGTAAAACAGCATAATATAACAATAACACACCATAAAATAATAAAAGTAGAAACAACAGAACAAAAATGATTAAATATACAAAACACCAGCAAGAAATAAGTGAAAGAAAAAAGGATATATACTTTTGATGTCAAAAATGTGCAGAATCATTGAGGCAATTGGTATAATTTACCTGTTGGAGACTTTGAAATAATCAAAGCAGCATAAATCAAATGTATGGCATCTCTGCTTGCACCATGAAAATATTATTACCATACCTGACATTAATGCAACATTCTATCCGGCATCAACATCATGTATCTAAAAGTAAGACATGCAATCCTGAAGTACACGTGGAAAATGAGTCAGGATAAAGTTCCTTTATTATGTATGCTTTTTCATGCTTTCAAAAGGAATATGGGCCAAATCTATAAAATTAATTGTGAGCAATTTTGGGGCAAACAAACTGCACCATACAGGAGAAATAAACATTGTCAGAATTCCCATTGATTTAAATGGTGCTTGCCTTTAAACCCTGTGAATGCTAGAGACATCTATAATGCATTGCAAAGCAAATCAATGTGAATTTTTCTTTGATTTGCATATGGATTCTTATTCCAGACTGCTGTTATACCTACGCACAGAAGTGAAAGTGGAGCAGCTGTACCATGGGATATTAACCCTTTGAGTGCTCTGCAATGCATTGCATACCACTTTGACACTCAAAGGGTTAAACTGACAAATATTAGCAAGGTCTACAACACAATGCTTTGCAATGAGGCTGGTGTACTAAGAAAAAGTGTTTCAGTTCTGGGGCAAGTCAATAGCAGATGGGGACAAATAAATAGGACTTAACTTAACCCCTTGAATACCAGAGAGTTCTCCAATGCATTATTAAGAAACCACAATGTCTAGCATTCAAGGTCCCATTCAAATCTATTGGAATTGTGGGAGATTTGTACTTGTCTTGTATGCTTCAGATGATGAAAGGGTTACTATCACATGACCCATCTTCATGCTATACATGTATCTAGTCCATGTCCTGACTGAAAAGTGAAATATGGTTATTACCATAGGTGGAGATTTATACGGTCCCACTACCCCCCACAGTCAGTTGTTGTGTACATGTGAGAGAGCACTCATGCATTTGTTTTTACATGTGCTAGTGTGCATATGTGTGTGAATATTAGAAGTGTATTTGCCTTGTGTTAAAGGGAAGTCTGCATATCCTATATAATAATTTGCTAGAATGTTTGTCAGAAGCCATCATGCACAGTAGATACTGTCCACGCTGCAGTCATGGGCGGTACAGACTGCCTGAAAGCACCACGGCTGATACGGAGCGGCGTGCTCCGAATTCAGACTGAAGTCCTCTCTGTGCACCTTCCTGGGACCGCTTGGTGAGCAGAGAGGCTCCGGGCACCAGCCGAGGCTGCTGGGTGGCACTGTGGCCCATGTACATGGGCTTTTAAACTAGTATAATAATAAGAGGTTCTTAATTTATTTAACCTCTTGAGTGCTAAAGATGTCTCCAGTGTTAACATCTACCCAAGGAAGGGTCAAGCTCTAGAACACTGAGTTGGGATAACCTCCCTGGCACTCAAAGGGTTAAACTGATGTTAGCGTCTGTCTAGATTCCATTCCATTCTACTGTGAATAGCACATAGAGAAAAGACCAAACATGGTTATTTATGTATTTCCAGGTAATAGCTGTTATAGATTATAACACAGTTCATATAGTGAGAACTCTATAGCAAAACCTATTTGATGTATGAAGGGCATCAATCTAACTAATTCCTTCCATTAAGCAAATCAGGAACCACTTCTTATACACTATATTTTGCCCTTATTACTAGTATTTCCTGCATTTTTTCCCAGTCCCACATATATACCCTACTCTACTAGGTTATAAGAAAGATGAAAATTTAAGTGAGGTAGAATCTGACTCACTCTATCTCCAGGGTATTTGAAAGTGCTGGTCATTTGATTAATTTGTCCATCCCGGCACCATACAATTGTTTACTCCAATGCCATGAACTGAATATTTATATAGCGTCACAAGTTACACAGTTAGGGTCAGACAAGACAGTGTAACACAAGTGCTTTACAAAATGAAACAGTGAGAGTAACATCCATGCTGTAGTGCTTAAAATATAAAATGAATAAGGTAGACTTACAAATTTCATAAGGTGAAGGGCAATATGCAATATTGGGGAAGCTTAGAGTCAATAGTGCCTTGGGTACATAAAGAAGGTGAGTGCTATCTAGATGGTGATAGAAGTGCCCTACAATTGTCAAGTAGGTAAAGAGTTCCACAGATAGAAAACAATTAAAGCAAAGGGTTTGAATCAAGATAGAGATATACAAAAAAAGAAGATGTGAGGTGAGTTTTCTTGCAGAGACAGGTTGCCCTCGAGCTACTGCCCCAAGACAGGGTAAAATATGTTCCAGTAGTCCAATAGAAAGCAAGGCCATTTCAGTAGAAGGACCTTCTGGAGATTACTTTTTAGTAACAGTAGTTCCATCTGTCAGCAATAGGGATGAGCGAGCACCCCGATGCTCGGGTGCTCGGGTGCTCTGACCGAGCACCCCCTGATGCTCGAGTGCTCGGCCGAGCACCCGAGCCCCATTCAAATGAATGGGAGCACTCGAGCATTAAACCAGGCACCCCCTGCTCTGATGAGCGGAGGGTGCCTGGTCAATGTCCCCCTTCATCTCCGCTATGCCCCTCTTCCACAATGTCCCCCTTCATCTCCTATGCCATAGAGGAGATGAAGGGGGACATTGTGGAAGAGGGGCATAGCGGAGATGAAGGGGGACATTGTGGAAGAGGGGCATAGACTCTATGCCCCTCTTCCACAATGTCCCCCTTCATCTCCGCTATGCCCCTCTTCCACAATGTCCCCCTTCATCTCCGCTATGGCATAGGAGATGAAGGGGGACATTGTGGAAGAGGGGCATAGCGGAGATGAAGGGGGACATTGTGGAAGAGGGGCATAGCGGAGATGAAGGGGGACATTGTGGAAGAGGGGCATAGAGTCTATGCCCCTCTTCCACAATGTCCCCCTTCATCTCCGCAATGCCCCCTTCATCTCCGCAATGCCCCCGTACCTCCATTCCCTGGTGGTCCAGCGGAGCGTCTTCGGATCTGTGCCTCTTCCGGCACAGATCCTCTTCACCCGAACATGTCGGGCGAGCACATGGCGGTACTCGTACGAGTACCGCCATGTGCCGAGCAGAGCGATGCTCGAGCCGATCCGAGCATCGGCCGAGCACGCTCGCTCAACACTAGTCAGCAACCATTTTACATACTAAGGATCTATGCAGAAATTTGCTTTTAGTTCACACCTCTTCACAACAAATTGTAGACTTAAATATACTTATATGGCTCTTCATGGCCAATATTCTGTAACAAATTCTAAATTAAAACTAACTCCCACATATCAAATGCCACAATAAATTGTATTCAGATATTCTCCTGAGTGCTATAAGGCGGACTCCTACCTAGGTCCATCCCAGTAGTCAATCACTGTGCAGGAGAGAGGGTATGTCCTGACAGCGAGACTGTGCTACCTACCTCAGCCAGCAGGCTATTTGCTCCATGGAGAAGAATGTGTGGAAAAAGGATGGAAGAATTGAGGATTTCCAAAATCTAGGCCGAGGCTCTGAGGCCTCAACAAATACAAGAACTACAATACCACCTACAAGCAGTGCTGTTTCTTCTACAAGAATGCATGGAATGACAGAAGATCAAACTCCCACAGAAGATGAACTGGGTTATAAGAAAGTGTTTTATGGTCTACGCCGGTGGATTTATGCTTACAAAAGCCTTTTTCAGCATCTAAAGTGGCACTTTCGAGAGATTAGGGTGTGCAGACAACTATTCTTATCCTGATGCCGGGGAAGAAGAAACGATTATCCCAGATAGGGAATTATTTTGGACCTTTGGCGGCCAGCCAGCAGTTTCCCGCCAGTGCTCAGACGCCAGACTCGCTGAAGAGCTTAGCGAGCACGCCAATGCCTGGCGCTTCGGCTCCGGTTATGGATGGTGATGGCGGAGATTCCTCCAGGGAAAGCCTATCGGAACCCCAGGCTTGGGGTGACCTCCCCACGCGGGCTGATATGACGCAAATGCTGGCAGCCCTGGGGGACTCTATTAAGGGAGATATCTCCGGCCTACGGGAGGATCTAAAGGGCCTGGGCTCTAGGGTTCAAGACTTAGAGGACTCGCACGAAGCGATAACTGCTTCGCTCGAACAACACCATCGCCACCTGGAAATACAGGATGAGACTATTGATCTTCTCTGGGCCAAGCTGGATGATTTGGAAAATAGAAGCAGGAGATCTAATATCAGACTGAGGGGCCTACCCGAATCTGTTGCCCCCAAGGACTTAATGTCTACGCTACAGGAATTATTTGGCAAGCTATTGGGGATTCCGGGCCATGTGGTGGAGCTTGACCGTGCACACCGCGCTCTGAGGCCTAGAACCAGAACTGATGCGGAACCCCGAGATGTTATATGTTGTGTTCGCTCTTATCCTCAGAAGGAACGAATAATGCAACGGGCGAGAGAGGCTGGGACCCTTCTTTGCGAGGGAGCACAGGTCTCCCTGTTTAATGATCTATCTGTACGTACCTTGCAGCAATGGAGACAGTTGAAGCCTATCACGGATGAACTGAGGAATAAGAAGATTCCATACAGGTGGGGTTTTCCGTTTTCCCTGACCCTCACTTATGAAGGACGCACTTACACAATTAAGAAGGCTGAGGATGTAAAGGATCTCTGTGCTGCTATTCGGTTCCCGGTTCCGGAGTTGACACCCTTGGGCCCGGCATCGTACTCCAGCAACGCAACCCTTCCCCGTTTGGGAGACAGGTGGCATCTGGTTTCTGCCAAGAAAAGGCGCACCCAAGGCTCACCTGCCAAGCAAACTGTTGCGGACACTTCTTAGGAGGACTTTCCTTAGATTCTTCATCATCCAGTAATCTTGTTGGACGCTGCCCTGGAACAACTCCCCTCCTCTGGTGTTTCTGTTGAGGACTATTGATGTATCAAACTCCTTTCCTGACACTATGAAGGACTTTGTTCTGGAGGTACTTCCCTACCTAGTTTTTAGTTTTAATCTTACCTACATCAGTATTATGGAGGTTTGGACGTTGCTTCCTATGGACTATTTCCATGCGGGAGCTGTGCTGATCACCTTGCCTGGGCTCCTGGGGTTGTGTGCTTCGGGTCGTGGCCCTACATTGGGGCTGCGGGTTGATGCATGCGGCCCGGGACTCAGATTTTACACTTAGAATGTATGGGGGGTTTTTTTCACTAGATTAACCTGTTATGTCCCTCGTTCCCATTTGGTCCTGCGCGAGGTGGGCGGTGCGGTGCCGGCATTGGTGGGGGGGCAAAACCTTGCCTGTCTGTGCTGCTCCGCTCAGGTCGCGCTATGGGGTGACTGAGGTCCTCACCTGTGCTCCTGCACTAGCTTTCTTATATCTATGTTTTATTTTTTTTTCTTTATATTGCATGAGTCTGTCAGGGGAGGTGGGGTTTGCTTGAGTGAGGGAGGTGTTGGCTGGGTTGGGGGCCGTGGCCTCCTGCCTTGGTCTCCGGCCTGTAAATGGGCTACCGAGGAGGAGGGGATGATTTAGTCATGTTCTTTATTGTTTGGATGGTGGTCTATGGTGGCGGGCAGGAATAATATGCGGGATCAGTAGAGGGTTCTAATGAGGGGGCCTGCTTTTATTCGATCCTTTGTACTGGTTTGGGGGTTAATCCCCTCAGGATCAGTGCTTTGATATACTGTATTTGTGCGCTATGTTGCATGTATTTGATCCCTGCATGTTCCTGGGCGCTGCTCGTGGTCTGCCGTCCTTTTCTGATGTTACCTGTTCAATTTGGGGGGCAGGTTTATGCCTCCCTTGTTTATTTGCCACTTGCTGTATCTGATCTTTTCTCCACTGACGTTTACACTTTTGCCTTCTTTACTTTTTATTTTGCTGATGTTCTCTCTCCCCCTCTTCCTATACCGCTTTTGCTCTTTTGATTTACTGTTTCAACTTCTACTTGCGGTTCAAAGTTCAGTAATTTTGGCCTTCTGGCCTAATGCTACCTTCCTTAAAGGTAGTCATTCTCCTCTCTTTCTACCTTTTCTGTATCTCTCTCTTCCCTTAACCTCCCCTGTTTTGCTTTGTTTTGTTTTGTTTTGTTTTGTTTTGTTTTGTTTTGTTTTGTTTTGTCCCACCCAGTCCGGCCTTTTCAGGGATTTTTCCTTAACACTATTGATAGATGTCCTTTCAATTTAAGATAATTTCTATTAACGCGAAGGGTCTTAACTCTCCCCAAAAGAGATCCGTATTATATAGGGAGTGCGCCAGGATGGGCGGTATGGTTTGTTTTGTTCAGGAGACACATTATTCTTCCTCACGTATGCCCCAGCTGGTTTCCAGGCTTTACCCCATTCAGAAGCATAGTTCGGCTTCGGTTAAGAGGTGTGGGGTGGCCATTCTTTTCCATAAAAACTTTAATTTTACCATTACTGACTTTTTGGCGGATACTCATGGAAGATATCTTTTTGTGAAAGGAAAGTTTGGAGATTTATCCTTTACCTTTGCTACTCTATACGCCCCTAACACATCACAATTATCCTTTTTATCTGACACTCTGTCTCTACTCTCGGACTTTACAGAGGGATTTTTGGTATTGGGGGGGGACTTTAATTCTGTAATCTCGCCATCTTTGGACTGCTCAACTGGGAGATCCTCTTTGCCTCCATCTCACTTTTGTAAATTGCAAAGGTTGTTTTCTGATCTACATCTGGTGGACGCCTGGCGGGTTTTACATCCTAAGGCTAAGAGTTTCTCTTTCTTCTCACCACCCCATGGGTGTTACTCGAGGATTGATTTTTTCCTTGTATCTCAATCTTATTTGCATTTTGTATCTGCAGCCAATTTACATCCGATCACGTGGTCAGACCATGGACCGGTTGAATTGACGGTCACTCTTCCGCAGCATCTGTCCCGCTCCCCAATTTGGAGATTGGATGACACTCTTTTAAAAGAGCAGACCTCATTTGTTAGTTTGAGGACGGCGATACAACAATACTTACAATTTAATGATCATCCTTCGATGTCTGCTACCACCCGGTGGGAGGCTTTGAAATGCGTGATCCGAGGTGAATGTATTCGTTTGCTCTCTCATCGCAGAAAGATGGCGAGGGAAGAATTGGACACCCTTTTGACACAGATCACCTCCTTGGAGGCTGATCATGCTGCGTCTGCAGATGAGGCTCACTTGGCAGCCCTTGAAACATGTCGTCTTCGAGTGCGCTCCCTGATGTTTGCCAAGGTCGACAAGTCTATAACCTGGGCCAATCGCTTTAATTATGAACATGGAAATAAATGTGGGAAGTGGCTCTCTAGGCAAGTGGCGCCTACCCGAGCTTCAGCTGCCGTTCAAGCTATTACGAGACCAGATGGTACTCGAGTGTATGACGTACCCTCGATTTCTTCCGTTTTCCGAGACTACTATGCCTCTCTTTATCACCTGCCTAGTCCCAGCTCCCCTAACCACCCAGTTTTGCAAGATGGCTATGTCCGGGAGGCAAACCTTCCCACTCTTACACCATTGCAGGCGGCTCTACTGGATGAACCCATTTCTGCTGAAGAGATACAAGCAGCCATTAAGCAAATGCCTGTGGGCAAGAGTCCGGGGCCGGATGGCTTCACGCTCTCGTTCTATAAAACCTTTTCAGACCTTTTACTCCCTCTACTAACTGACACATTCAATGAGCTTCCTGATTCCATTTCTTCTCACCCTTTTTTTAGTGAGGCTCACATCACGATACTACCAAAACCGGGTAAGGACCCTTCTGTCTGTTCTAATTACCGCCCAATTTCTTTATTGAACATCGATATTAAGTTATATGCCAAGGTTTTGGCAAATAGAATTCGCCCATTTCTGGCGGGACTCATTCATCCTGATCAGGCGGGATTCGTCCCGGGACGCGAATCCAGAGACAACACGATCCGCCTGCTTTCCCTCATACATCACGCCTCCTCTCTCTCCCTGGATTCCCTTCTGCTCTCTGTCGACGCAGAAAAGGCGTTCGACAGGGTTGACTGGAGTTTCATTAAAGCTACTCTGCGCGGCTTTGGCTTCGGGGATGGCTTTATGTCTTTTGTTTTTGCCCTCTACTGCAACCCCTCGGCGAAGGTTAAGGTTAATGGTTCCTTGTCCCCCCCCTTTTCTCTACGTAATGGGACGCGTCAGGGATGCCCTTTATCACCGATTATTTTTATTCTGGTTATGGAGACATTGGCGTGCCGTATTCGTGCTCATTCCTATATTAAGGGGTTGCGGGTTGGCTCAACAGATCACAGGATCGCACTCTTCGCTGATGATGTGATCTTTATGATAAGCGATCCCACGCGTTCCTTACCTCACATTTTAGCTGAACTAGACTCCTTTGGGACGGTAAGCAACTTTAAGGTCAATATAACTAAATCGGAAATCCTGAACTTGACTGTTCCTCCTCTCGATATTTCTCAACTGCAGGCCATGGCCCCTTTTCGGTGGGCCTCTGCGTCTATCTCCTACCTAGGAGTTCGTCTCACCCCTTCTCTTTCTTCCCTATTTCAAGTCAACTTTGTTCCTTTATTGTCCCAAATTGCGACTGATTTAGGGAGATTGGGATCGAAGTTTTTATCTTGGTCAGGCCGTATTAACCTTTTGAAATTGGTTCACCTCCCGAAGGTGTTATACCTCTTTCAGACCTTACCAATCTTCCTCTCCCGGTCTTATTTAAAATCTCTACAACGAATCTTTAATTCCTTTATTTGGAACGCTAAACCAGCTAGGGTTCAGTTTTCTATTCTCTCTAGCTCCCGTACCACTGGAGGACTGGGTGCTCCGGATGTGACCCGATACTACCAGGCAGTACAATTATCCACGATTCTTTATTGGTTCCATGCCCCTGTCTCCAAACAGTGGGTGGGCCTTCACCAATATGCACTAGGCGTATTGCCATTATATCTTCTTCCCGTCCTTCCACCATCGGGTCGCCCGGTGGCAGCTTTGTCGTCGCCCCTATTAGCTCCAGCTCTTCGGGTTTGGGATGCTCTGTCCGGAGCTTTGTCCAGCATCCCTTCTCCCCTTCTCTCCCTCTTGTCGAACCCAGATTTTCGACCTGGTTGTTCCCCACAAGCACTGATTTATTGGCGTCAGGGGGGTCGACTTCAGGTGGCGGACCTATTGGAGAAGGGAGACTTAGCTTCCTTTTCCCACTTGCAGGATAGGCTAGATTTACAGTCATCGGAATTTTGGCACTATCGCCAGATACATCATTTTATCAGGTCCCACCCTAATAGATCTTCTTTATTACGCGAACTTACCCCTTTCAAACTTCTATGTAGACCTGTGACTCATCAGGGGCTTTTCCCGCCGCATTCTATTTCAAAACTTTACAAACTAACCCAGACTCGGACTGCTTCCTTTGACTCTTACCGCATGAATTGGGAGAGGGAACTGGATGTAAAGATATCTGAAGTGTCTTGGGGTGCTGCGATTCGACATGCTCTTCGCTCATCTCGTAACTTGACGGCTGTTGAGACTAACTACAAAATTTTTATACGATGGTATAGGACTCCAGCACTTTTACACCATTTTTACCCTTCGATGCCTCCGACGTGTTGGAGATGTGATGGAGCTGAAGGTACTATGGCTCATATCTGGTGGCTATGCCCCAACATCCAACCTTTTTGGAGCGCGATAGCGAAGGTGGTGGGTCAGGTGCTTTCGGTCACCTTCCCAGCCGATCCGGTTCTGTTCTTATTTTCCATTGGCCTTGATCGGATTGCGAGAACCGTGCCTCTTCGCTCTCTGTTGCGGCACTTACTTAATGCTGCCCGTATGTGTATACCTCTTAAGTGGCGCTCTGATCAACCGCCCACAGTGGGAATGTGGCTTTCGAAGGTACATAATATTTTGCTCAATGAGCGACTCACTGCTTTGATATTGTCTATGTCCCCTTCATTTGAGGACACTTGGTCCCCATGGTTGCTGAAAATGGGCGGTATGGCTGATCCACCCTCTGACATCATCTCCCAGTCCGATGTGGCTGATTATTGTGTATCTGACCCTGGACCTTCTGGGGGTGAGTAGTGGGATCTCTTGGACGTGGTTCTCTGTCGGGGGCACTCCATGGTTAAATCTAAATCTTTTTGACCCTGTTTTTAGACTAGCTGTAATCTTCTCCAATACGTGGTGATATTTCAATAGGATGGATCGGACTGGGTATTAATTAAATTAATTTTTTTTTTTTTTTTTCCCTCCCTCCCCCATCCATCTCTTTTTCCTCTATACTTTACCTTTCTAGTATATAAATGTGGTTCTTATTGGTTTTTTATTACTTACTATTTGCTACTGAAACTGAATTGGACAGGTTGTGGAAGAAGTCCGGGGGCTCCCTTGGTTGGAGTATGTGTATCTCCCAGAACTAGCTGTTTTACTCTCTTTTCTCCTTTTCATTCACTGTAACGCCACTTGAATTGCCTTGTATCATTGTACCATATTTCTGTGTACTACTTTGTATGCTTATCTTTATCTCTCAATAAAATTCTTTAAAAAAAAAAAAAAAAAAAAAAAAAAAAAAAAAAAAAAAAAAAAGAAAGTGTTTTATGCAATTTATTGGAAATTCTGGATATGAAAAGAAAGAAGTTGGAAACTGTGCTAAAAAGGTAAAGAGGGTGAATGAAAAATAGCCTGCAGTGTAGAGAGCAGAAAGTCTGAGATCTTAAATTGAAGCTATGGAAACCTTTGTTGAGAGGGAAAGGATAGAAGTAGTTGCACTAAAGTGGCATGGGGTACACCAGTTCCTTGTTGCTGTGGATGTGGGAGAAGTAGGAAAAGGTGCAGGCCAGAGGGTCGCTGAGGCCCAGAATCCTATGGGACTCTCAGCCTGTAACCCTCCAGTTAAGTGCCTGACAGTCTATGGGCCTCACTAAGTCCTTCCCCCACAGATGTCATACAGCGTACAGCCAAAGACCCATCACATGAGTTACAGCTTCTGAAACAAGTGTCACCCAAGAACACAAAGCTTTTGTGTGCCAAATACACATTTTCAGTTACTGAAACCCTAATACACTAAGAAGTTAATACGTCAAAATATGCAACTTCTAATATGAATACCATCTTACAGCCATCTGTATTTTCACCCCTATTGTGTTTCCCCAGCATTGTCATCTTCTTATGTAACAGTTAACTTTGTGTTACAACATTTAGAGGAGGCTGAAATAAATAATGCTAATTCTACCTTGCATCCAGTGACTTCAGCTTCCTCTACAGCAGTGAATCCTTTAGGAGCCAAGATGGGAAATTGCCATGGAGAAATGCTTAATAAATGTGGGTAGAGGAGCAATGCATTAAATTCCTCTCTGGCAATCAAAGGGTTAGTTCATATTGCTACTGGCAAAGAAGAGGGAACCAGCAGGCTGCCTGCAGCAGAATACAGCTCACCAAACAGTGGTACAGTGTCATGTCATGAATTCCGCTACCCTGTATCTGATGCAGTTGCCATCATGGATTGTGCAGAAAGTTCCCAGTCTGATCATGAATTTGCTCTGGGGGGTTGAGGGTGGTGGGAGGGATGTGAGAGAACCCACAGGTGCTGATGCTACAACCCCAGGACCAGAGGTTCACAGTACATCCAGTAATTCCTTTCCTGCATCATTAGAGCCTACAGAGACAGGTATGCTTTCAGCATATAAACGTGAAATTTGCAAATAAAGGACATGCTTGTGCTCCCCATTTATACCCTATTTTTTTGCCCCAGAGAATACTGAGGAATAAAGGTGGGTATAAAAATGTTGAGGCCTCTAAGGTAGATAGGTTTTATCCAGGTCAACCCCTTTTCTCCCCCCTTTAATATGACCCCTTTCATTGACTATAGAGGAATAGGGACTGGGTCTACTCATGTCAATAATATAATTTCTGGTCAGACATTTTGTCAGAAACTGTATCCCAAGCCCAGCTAACAATACCATAGCCTCCAAGTGTTAGTAAGGGGCAAAAATATAATGCTTGCAGTACAGAGACCCTAAACTTTTCCAGTAACTAAGCAAAGAAAAGTGGTCCATATAAGATACACTGAAGGAGAAGTGTTACCTGAAAGAAGACTTCTGAGTGGGGAATGGGTTCTTAAAGTATTGATTTTTATGCTCTGATACATGCAGGGGCTATGGAGTTTGATGTCAGTTTTGTAAGACCTCAGTCTCTTGATATGTTTTAGAATAAGCTTGGTGTGGAGAGAGAACTAAGTCAGGATCTGGATGAGCTAAATATTTGGACTTACCAGTGTCAAGACCAGAGAGTAAGAATGGGACTGTGGTATAGAGGAATTAATACTAGAGTCTTGCATTTTGGTCTGACTTAACAGGTATGGGGAAGTAAAAGGTCCTTTAAGCAGGATAACTGATGAAGAAGAAATTTGGATGGAGATCTGGAAGATACAAGTGAAGTTTTGCAATTTAATAACATCATGCAGCACTTATCAAATACCTTTTTCATTGGTAGGGATAGATTGCAATACCATGCCTGACATATGTGTTTCATCCTAAAACACTTAAATATTGTTTGTGATGTCTTAAAATGTTCTTTGTATGGTGGGACTGGACAAGACAGTTCAAAGTGTAGGGAGGTTAGATGTAATTTGTGTTGGAATTTGGGGCATTCCTATAGGAGGCCTAACATAATCTGGACTTCTGGCTTATATTGATAATGAGCTAGCAGTGCCAGGTCCTTCTGGGCTCTCTGTCCCTGATAAGGACCATCCAAGGGGAGACACCTCCACTCATCAGTCTAGATCTATAGTCCAAACTACCCTCTCAAAGAACCTTCCTGTTGTTTCTCTCTCCCACCCCATCCTCCGTCTTGTTATACTTCCTCCTGTTCTCCAAATTTAGCAGATTTTATACCCTCACCTCAAATTATGAAAGAATCTGTTTCAGGTTCATAAACTGAAGATACTGACATCACTGACAATAAGAGATCCTCTAATGCTTGGTCCTATGTAATGCGCATACCTGGGAACTTTCCAGTTTTGCCCAGGAGACTCCGGATTTCACAGTGAATTGCCGGGTCTCCGGGGCAGTCTCTCAATCTCCAGGTTTTTCTCCATCCCGCCCCAGTTCGTCCCACTCCCCGCCCTCTTACCCTCATTCAACATATATTTTGCACTTTTTTTTTCTTTTTTTGTCCCACCCTCCCTCACGAATAAGCCTCGCCCCTTTTATGACGCAAATCACGTCATTTTCCTCCCAGATCACAAAGACAGGGCTGCTGTCTGGGTAGCCCTGCCTGTCAGGTTCCCAGGTATGGTAATGAGGAAGAGGAATGGTTTGGTGGTGGGGGAAAGATAAGGTAAGCACCTAAAAGAAATATGGAAATTATACCTCTAAAAATCATCCTATTTCTAGTCTGTTGTCACTGGTATGTCCCTCTCTTCTTCTTCTTCTGTGTTTTCCCACTCTCCTCATATGTCTAAGGCCTCAGAAACAGTTTTGAGCACTAGCAGGAGATTGGAGTTATAGAGTAGAAGAGGAGAGAGCATGGAAACAAGAAGATAATGGTGAGTTTATGAGTCTCTAGTTTTTAAGCATATCTAAAATCATCCCATATGGGGCCATTGATTGTACATATATATGGTTCTGATGATTATTTGCCTAATAAGAGTGTACTTATGAAAGGGAAAATTTTCTAATGGCAGCACACACCCTGATTGGCCTTGTGATGCTTAATGTTGCAGGTTTAAAGTCTAGTAAGGCCTGGTTTCTAACTTATGATTACTTTGTGTCACAGTGTGACTGACCTTTACGACCGGCAGTGGGAGAGCCGGCCATGTACATGTCCCCTCGCAGCAGTTCATGCCGCGTCTCTGTGTCAGGCAGCTTCCGCATTCTGTTTCTTCTCAGCGGGCGTGCATTAGCTGGCAACCGTCCAGTGATGTGCATGCCACTCTTAAAGTTATACACACTGCGAGAGGGCTTGTTTTGTGCTCCACCTCCCTGCTGTATTCTTCTGTATAAACTGACTGGACACCATCTCAGTTGCCCTTAGGTGGTGTCCAATGCAGTAGCTTCTTGTATCCTGTGTTTGATCCTCCTTTGACCCTTGCTTGGCTTTCGATTACTCCAGTGTCCGTAACCCCTGGCTATAGTCTGACTACCCACTCTGGTGCTGACCTGTGCCTTTTTCTGACTACCTGTTCCGTTGTCTGACCACTGTTTGGGATTCTGTTTGTGTCTTGATTACGCAGGATCCGCTGTTGAGTAGTATTCAAGTATCAGTGGAAATTGCTGCTCTAGCCCTGATGCCTGCCTCACTAGGGGATCTCATTTGAGGTTTGTTTACACTCATACCTGTACTACCGTTAAATAAAAGTGGTGTTCATTATACTGTACCTGTGTATTGTCTCGTTTGTACCACTACCGTGGCAATATGTTAAAATGGATTTTAAAATTGTATTTTTGCGAGAGACTAGATTTGACAATCTAGCCATCCTGCATAAAGCTAAGGAGGAGTGGAGATGTGTACCCTCATCCTGGTCACTTATAGCCGAGCCTTAAGAGGGAATAACCATTCTTTTTTTTTTTTTTCAAGGTTACCTGGGTTTTGTTTTGAGCACCATTTTTGTAACTGGTACTATAGTACTTTACTACACTGTAGCAACATTTTAACTGCACTCTTTTATTAGATAACTATATTGGGGGTGATCTCCCTCCGCCCATCTACTTCCAAAGCAGGCATCCAATATACAAACAAGAATAAGTGAAGCACTCACCCTTAGTTGATAATCACCAAAGTTGTTTATTCAATTCATTAAGCGAAAAGTCCTCCCTGTCAGTTGGTGGTGAAAAATATTCTGACTGAGTTGGGTAAAGTTCAGGATCATTAAATACACTCCTTGGTAGAGGCAAATTGGTAGGCCTTCTACAGGAACATCAGATTTGATCCCATATGATATTTCTATCTGATATGGCTTTCTTAGTGGTATTGCTGTCTATTTATCCTTAGATTTGTCTTCTTCTGTTCACTTTTACAGCAAGGTTCATCCACTTTTAAATCCCTAATTTTAGAAATATGTTGATATGTAAATATGCGGATTCAATATGTCCTTGCTTTAAAATCATGTTTCCAGTATCTATGGTATTCAGAAACATGAATGTTTATGATGCTTTTGACAACAAATAAAAATATTTTACCTAGGTAAATCCTTCGGCAAAATAAATGAAGATTCCTTTTCCTGAAGTATAATTACTAATTAAGTGTGTTACAAAAAGGGTACCCTAAAGTGGTGACTTTCTAGAAAGCATTTGAAAGTCTTAAGGCTTGGGGAGAAACTGTCTTTAAACCATGCTTGACACTGCCAACTTTACCACAACAATTTATGCTATCTTTACGTACAGTATTGTTTGAATACATAAATGTATTGTCCAGTACTTCATAACAATCCCTGTTTATGTACTGATCATCTCTCATGTTGAATAGAGTAACTTTCTTCTACTTGTCATTAATTCCACCACAGTATGCCTACTATAATCCTTCCAAAATGTTGCTGTCATTCCTCAGATCTTACAGATTCAAGTCAATATTTCCCTATTTCTTTATCCCATCTTTGGAATTTACTACCATGTTCCATCAATGACCCTCCAGTTTTCAAACAAACTGAGACCATCTTACATTTGACTTAATTTTACATTTTATGCACAGCTAATAATGTTATACAGCTTTTCATCTAATAAAGCCAATTAATTTTTTTCCGGAATATCCCTTTACATAATTATAATATCCCTTTAATATAATGTGAGCCTAACCCTCACAATTTCCGAGGTCAAATATTTTTGCCATACATCTCTCCTCCAGTCTGGCAGCAGCAGTAGCAACTGCCAGAATTGAATTCAAACAATAAAACCATTTTAGATGTCAGGTGGTTAGGAAGGGTGTTGAGAATCATTTAAATGCTCAATTATACTAGCTTAATTGCATAAGTGAAATTTAAGGTGCTAAGATTGTTCCATTCTTTTAACAGGAAACATCTACAAATCCACACATTATACTTGACTGAACATGAAGAATGCACTTTACTGTGTTTATTGTCTAGATGACAAATTGAGCTTTCACTGAATTGTAATTTTAGAAGAAAACAATATGGTGTATGTAATTACAAGAAAACAAAGTCATTAAAACTAATCAAAAGCCTTATAAGTTGAAGATGCCTCTGGTATTTTCTTACTTTTTGCCCCAATTGACAAAAATGCCATGAAGTTCCATAATAAAACATGTTATTCCTGCTTTTAATTCCCCAAGGAAAAAGTCAAAAAGCACAAATCCTTTGTATTCATGTGTCACTGAACAAGCAGGTTTTAGTGCAGCTGATGAAACACTGCTTTATGTAGTTTTTCAGGGAGTATTCACTATTTCTCCTATTACAATAGTTTATCGGGTTGCTGAATATCAAGGACATACAAGAAATCATAATAGAGTTGATTTAATCATTTATGCTAAAAGACATTTGAATGGAAGGGAGCATATCCTGCTGAACAATGGTCCACACTGGATTGTGAAGCAAATAAAGTATCCTGTACCTGGCGAGGCATAAATGAAGATAAGGTAAAGCTTCAACAAAAAGCTAGAAGAACAAACATCCTTTCACATAATTTAATTTTGAAATGCAGTAATCCACATGCCAGAAATATTAAATTTTGTTTATAAGGAAAATCATATTCAATAATGTAGTCTAACCCTCAACTTTTTGACCAAATAGCACATGTGCAATACTGGAGGCAAATGTTTCTTTATTAGTCCAGCATCGAGGGGAAAAAACAGCCACATATAAGTGGAGCAATTCTGGGGTAAAACAGCTACATTATAGGGGATAAATAAGCATTCCCATTTTAATCCCATTGAATTCTGTATACAGCTCTCAAAGACATTATGAAGCAATCAGTGTGAGCATTGATGGGATTAAAGGCACCTTTTAAATCAATGGGATTTGTATTTCTCCCCTATGGTGCAGATTAATTGCCCTGGAATTGTTCCACTTCAGTTTAGTACATGAGCCTCAAAGATACTTACAGACAGATACACATGTAAAATAATGATTATACACACACACACACACAGGATCCCAGGTTTTTCTATAGGGATAGTGAATAGCAATAGGCTATAACATTAATTTAAAGTTACTTCTTCATAGCTTTTTGCAGCCTAGAGTGAAAGGTTTACATAAAGTCCTCGGAAAAGTTTTAACTATTCCCAAGACTTTCTGTGGATTTTTCTCCCTAGGCCAGAAAAAAAAGTCAGAGATGCTCAGCTAGGCACATGATCTTGCAAAGGTATACAAAGAGCTCACTAGGACTGTGTCCTGCGCAAAAAAAGAATAGCAAAATGAAAAAGAAGGCTATAGCACAAGGGCCAAAACACTTTTATGAAATTCTAACTCTCAAGTCCCCATCTTTCAAGTCAGTTGGTAAAAGGCACTAACAAAATAATCATGTTACATTTTTGTAGGTTTGTAGGAGATGAATGACCCATGGGTCTCTCTAGAGAAGTGGTTCCCAATAGATGTTACAAATAACCAAGCTTCACACATCACACCTTACCAAATACATTCATTAAAGGGGCCATGTCTCAAAATACAAAATGTAAAAACTTTTCATGCCATGTTAACCCTTTGAGTGCCAGAGGGGTACGCAACGCATTGCAAAGCAATGCGTTGCGTACCTCTCTGGCACTCAAAGGGTTAAGGGAAGACATTTCTTTGCATTTTTTTAAGTATTTTGTTTCCATAAAAAATGCAGAAACACTTCAGCAGGCTTCTTTTGTTGCTATAGCAATGATAGGGGACCGATGCTCTCGAGCCCTCCTGCTATAAGCTCATGCTGCTCCTTGAATGCTTTAAGGACCAGAGGGGTTTGTAACACACTGTTAAGCAATGTGTTGCACACTCCTCTGTTCCTTGCAATTGATGTCAAGAAATGGAAGATTAGTGGTAGAAATGACAAGGAGGAAGAAGAAGAGACCAACCACAATTACCACACCTTGGATGAGTGAATATATAAAATTAGATGAACTACATATTTGTTATGCTATGTAGAGCCACTTGCTGTTCATAGTCTATATTCATTGCTGATACTACACCCTGTAGGAAGTGCAATAGGAAATGTTTATTGAATGTTATGTGGATAGGCTCCTTTATGGGATTGGACATGTTGGCTCCACCAAGAGCTGACAAAGACTGTACTTGATAGTTCCTAACCCTCTTCAGGTGGTATGGGGATTCATGAAGATCTGTGTTTGAGGGCCACAGGTGTGGTGAGCGACTTGCACGCAAACCCCATCACAAGATATCCATAACTGGTGCTAGCACTCAGAATATATTCACACATTAAAGCTGTTTACAGCAACTGACATGGTTCCCAGGAACACAAACCATGAGTTTGAATATAATTGGAGATTATTCTAACCTGTGACCGAATAATCAGAATTTTGTTAAACACAGGAGGTGAATATTTTGCACATCTTCCTTTACTAAAACCTCATAGCAGCAAAGGAAAAAACAAGTAAACTTAACCAATCAGAAACAGTCCTAGTAAATATAAGACCACCCTCAATTAGTCCTCATCCTTTTCCTGCAACACTGCACCGAATGCAGCAAACAACACCAACTTCAATGTAGAAACAACATCAACTTCAACTGGCATGACAACTGCGGTCCTTGGGAGGAAACAGTAACCGGAACTCTGACTCCAAGTAACCACCAGGAACCATCAACCATCAGGCTCAGGATTGAGGAAGGCTAGGACCGCAGATCCACCAGATCATTAAAGGCACCAGATCTTTGAAAGGGTTAAGCTGGGAAAAAAAGAGAAAGAGAGAAAACCATAACAGTAAGTGAAACTGGGAAGCAGTATAGAATACAACAGTATATTAACAAACAAAACATACATATAATAATAAGAAAACATACGTATAATAAGGAAAAACTCTACATGGGTAGGAGGCTGAATGAGAATAGAACTAACATAGAATCACAACTAAATAATGTGACTACTTGCTGAATGGAACAGAACCAAAAGGAAAACAAACAGAAAATAGACAGAGAGTGAAAAACCAGAGAAACACCAGGGAGGGACATAGCATGGGTGGGAAAAATATATGCCTCCTGTCTTTAATAAAATTCTGATTATTCAGTCACAGGGTAGAATAATCTCCAATTTTATGGCATGACAGGAGGCTCATATTTGGCATGTTTAATGCTAAGGAAGAAGAGAATCCGCCGCATGAGCCACCGGATGACAGTAAAAGCGATGGAAAGTTGACTCTCTGGACCAGTCAGCTGCCCGCATAACGTCTTGCAAACAACTCCCCATACAGAAGCCTTAGACGCCGCTGCAACCTAACAGAGTGGGCCCCAAAAGCAGAATCAGCACCTGCCAGAGAAAGAACCTACTGAATCCAACGAGCCAAGGTCAGGGAAGAAACCGGGCAATGTGGACGAACATAGGAGATAAGCAATTGGGAGAAGCGGGTGACCAGATGCACAGCTGTCCAATCCAGGTATGTCCGAAGACAATGAACCACACAAAGAAGTGGCTCTGCCAGGAAAAAGGGATAAGAAACAGAAGTGAAACAAGTCTTAGTCCAACGAGAAATCCAATACTGAACCTTGACTGGGGAGAAAGTAATAGAAGTGAAGTCAAGAGCCTGAACATCAGAAACCCTGCAGAAGGAAACCAAGCAGAAAAGAGTGGCCAGTTTAGCGGATAACTGGAGAAGCAAGAGGTACATATAATCTGACCAAGACTGAACGAAAGTCAGCACCTGGGAAACATCTCATAAAGAAGAATAGCGAGGAGAGGGGGGTATGGAGAGCCGTATCCCATGAAGGAGTCGACAGATCAAAGGATCCTGACCGGCGTCAGACGAGTGAGAGGCAGAGATAGCAGACCTTGCCACGTTGACGGTGCGATAAGACTTCCCCTCCGAAAAAAGAGAGGACAGGAAATTAGCAACATTGGTCACAGGGGCAGTAAAGGGCTCACCCTGCCTAGCCACACACCAGCGACGCCAAGTGTTCCAGGTGCTTCGATAGGCACGTCTGGTACACGGAGCCCAAGATTCCCATACAAGCTCAGCAGCTGACGATGATAACCCTGACAGAGTCCAGGAACCCCTGAAATCGACCACGCCACCAAAGAAAGATGGTGATCAAGGATCAGAGGCTGGGGGGAACCCTCTGGATCCTGAAGGAGGAGAGGGATCTGGGGAAGAGCCAGGGGATCCATGTGAGACATTTCCAGAAGAGGGGGAAACCAGGGATGCGCGGCCACAGGGGCAGAATCAGCAGGACGGAAATCCGCTGGTGACGGACATAATGGATCAGTCACAAAATCATTGAGAATGGGGGAAAAGCATATGATCCCCACTGGGGCCAGGTCTGGGAGAAAGCATCCGTTGCCGCCAAATCCGGATCCGGGAGCCAACTGAAGGAGGTTGGGATCTGAAAGTTCCATCTGGAGGCGAACAGATCCACCGAGAAAGGTCCCCGTAGGTGAGAGATGGTCGCGAACACCTCTCTGTCCAGCATCCAATTGCTGGCTTCCCTCCAGGATCGGCAGAGCCAATCCGTCATGGTATTGTCCACCCCCGGGAGGTACTCTGCCAACAGGGAAATCCGTTCATGAAAACAAAACTGAAAGAGATCCCTGGTCAGAGTGGACAGATGTTCTGACTTCACACCACGCAACTTGTTGATGTAGCGCACCACGGAAACATTGACCATACACAGAAGGATGGAACAATGCGAGAGTTGTTTGGAGGAACTGCGGACCGCGAAAGAGCCCTCAATAAGCTCCAGGCAATTGATGTGTGGATAACTCTCGTCCCAAGACCAAGGCCCTCCGGTAGCGGAATCAGCACAAGAGAAGACCCAGCCCCAAAGACTGGCATGGGATTCCTCAATAAAATTGGGCCTGGTCCCGAAAATCGCTGTGCCATTCCACACCTCCATGTGTGTCAACCAACAAGTGAGTTCCACACGCATATCCTTCTACAGCGGAACCAAATAGACATACGACACCTGGGCACGAAGATGTCTGGCCTTCAAACGTTGCTTGTCCGATAATAAAGAGGGCCAGGTAAGATCACCTAGATTGAAGAAGATAGAAGACCCATGATCCTGGCAAGATGTCGCAAAGAGACATACTCTAAGTGAAGAGTCTTCCTCAATTCCTTCTTGATGTTGAAGATTTTGGAGGTGGGAAGCTTGAGGAGGGAGTTGATGGAATCTATCTCGAACCCCAGAAACTGGACGAGTTGAGATTGGGAGGTCTCCGACTTCTGTAGATTGACAATGAAACCCAGCGCTTGCAGCCAACTGATAACCCAGTCTGTGAGGTGGCGTAACCGCTCCGGGTCAGTTTGGAAAAGGAGGATGTTGTTGAGATAAATGATTGACTGGACCCCCCGCGAGTGGAAAAAGGCCATCACAGGTTTCATCAATTTGGTGAAACACCAAGGGGCCAAACGTAAACCAAAAGGGAGGCGGGTGAACTGCCAAAGTTGGGAATACCACAGAAACTGTAGAAATTTCCGGAGGGCAACATGAATTGGAACTGTAAGGTACACATCTTTGAGGTCTAACCTTCTGAACTAGTCCCCTTCCCTTAAGAGGTCCCGAAGGAGATGGATACCCTCCATTTTGAAGTGGTGATAGACCACAAACTTGTTCAAAGATTTATAACAGTTTGATGTTCCCCTGACTTCTTGCGAACAAGGAAGATATTGCTGAGAAAGCCTGTGGGGTCTGAAGCCCTTTGAATAGTGCCTTTGTCCTGCAGAAGAGATATCTCTGTGTCTATGAACCGATTAGTCTTTCGATCGGCAACAAAGGGGGCGGGGGCATGGGGTTGAACTGGGGTAGACACGAAGTCTATGGTAAAGCCCTGAACCATCTGGAGAACCCAGCTGTCTGAAGTGATTAGGTGCCAGCAGTGGGAAAAAGCTGCGAGCCGAGCTGCAGGGGGCAGGGGAATAAAACAGAATTGGTGGACTTACCAGATGAGAATCTTGAGCGACCACGACCGCCTCTAGCACGCCCTCTCTACAATCCTCTGGGCACCGGAAACGGGGTTCGGAAGATGGGGCTGTATTGGACGGCAAGGGTATTCCCCAGTTAACTCTGGAGCCAGAAAAAGAGCTGCGGCTGGCAGGTCGGCCCCGTTGTCTGCCAACCCGGTGAAAAACACCCTGAGGTTGGAAGACTTTTTTACGGGAAGTCTCCACTTTATTCATTGTGGTGTAAGTACCAGCACGTTTGCGGAGTTCCACAATAAGGGGATCCCCAAAAAGCTTGCCCTCTGCTTTAGGACCAAGTTCTTTATCAGCCATGTCAGCTAAACGGACATCAATACGGGCAGCCTTGCAATGTTTCACAAACAGGGCAATATTGGCGTTACCTAACAGGCACAGGCCCTGCTGCACCCAATCACGCACAAGGCCAGCATCTAGGGCGGAGTTTTGGGCCAACTCCTCATCCGCTAGGACAAAAATTTGTGTCAAGGGGCCAGAGACGTCCAACAATTTGTCCTGGGCCGATTTGAGGCCCTTCTCCATACCCTTGCGTGTGTCTTTTTATTCATATAGTTAACCATAAAAGAGTCAAACTCCGGGGTGGAGGTGACCTTACCTGGGATAGTGGGGGGAGGGCACTACTCAGCCCTAAGTTTATTGTGCACCTCCTTGTCGAGGGCCTTGCACATCCAGACCTGCAAGTAACAGGCTATATGGTCCGGCAGTGTCCACTCAGCAGAACGGGGATGAGGATCAAAGAGAGCTTCACCCAGAGGAATGAACACCAAATCAGCCTCAGAAGGGTCAGTGCACTGAGCAGTCATGTCAGACATGGAAAGAGGCTCACCCTCGCCAAATCCATGTGCTGTATAGGAATCTAAGTCCTCATCAGAGGAGCGATCAGGTGCATGTCCTGAAGGAGATGCATGTTCAAGGACATCCCCCGAACGTGGTGCATTTTCCGAAGGCCCATATGAAGCATGGGACCCATGACACTTGGTGCATTTCCACAGGCCTTTGCCCTAATGGGCCTGAGTACTAGACCCTTTCCAAGGTCTCTTGTGGGGGGGAACCAACAGAGCTCTCTGAATCAGAGCCTGGGGGGTAGGACCCTGGAGGGCACAGGCGTAGGTTGAGCAGGGGAAATATTAGCCAGTGCCTCTTTAATAGCAGCCTGAATCCAGGCCTGAATATCAGCAGGAAGGGAGCTAAGGTATTCAAGGGCCACAGACATGATGAATGGGCTTAAGGCAGAGGTCTTTGATGGGGCTCACCCAAAGGTATAGCAATAGCCAAAAATACCTGGAAGAGGTATGGGGCTCACCCACAAGGACAAGGACTAAAAAGTGAGAAACAGAAAAAAACATATATAGACTGAACAGTGGGAACACTTCAGGGCTCACCTGCAGTGTACAGGAAAGGCCACAGAGACACAAAATAAAATGGGGCTGGATATGGGCAAAAAACAAGCCCCACCGGAGGCAGAGGAGGGAGGGATAAGGCAAATCGCCAAGAGAAGATGATGGCAAACAGGGACAGAGAGCAGAGCAACAACTGGTGAAGCTTACAACGAGAGTAGCTACATGGCCGCCGAGATCTCGCGAGATCCAATGGATACAATGGGGAAGACAGTAGAGGTGAGCAGGGGGCCGGGGTTAAGCAGGGAAAAATCAAAAGGGAGGGGGAGAAGGCACCAAATCCCAACGGGGACGGAAAGAACAGCCACAAAAGGCACAGAGCGGGCAGCAGTGTGACAACAACAGTACAAAATATGCACACAAGGGAAAAAAACAAAAGAGTGAAGAAAATAAGGCAGTAATAAGAGCAATAATGCACAAACAGCAGGAAAACTACAGAACAAGATCACACACAGGTAGAAAACAGTAGTGTGAGGTAAAAAAGGCAATAATAAGAACAATAATGCAAAAATAATAAAAATAATGCACACAACTGTAGAGAAGTGAACTGACCTGCATATGGAGCAGCAAAGGAAGAGGATGATGACTGATTGGGGGTGGTCTTTTATGTACTAGGACTGTTTCTGATTGGTTGTTTAAGTTTACTTGTTTTTTCCTTTGCTGCTATGAGGTTTTAGTAAAGGAAGATACGCAAAATATGAGCCTCCTGTCATGCCATAAAATCAGGGCTTTACATTGAATTAATTAATTGTAAGGCTACCAGACAGAGTAATTTCTGGTGCTTGTGATTAAGTGTTGTGAAGGAGGAACTCACATGTTGGTTTATCGCAACCTTTTATTAATCTACACATTTAACTAATAAAATGAATAAGGTACTACACATTAATTATCTGACATAAAATTAAGTCTTGCAATGTAAATGTAAATTAGAATTTGAAACATGTTACCAAATGATGGAAATTAATGCTAATAGTGTCTTAGCTTATAAACCTCATTCTATCATGAATATTTTATAGCAATAAATCTGAAATGCAGTGCATGGGGTTTGTATAACTCTCTCTTTGTGTCTTTTTCTCTTTGATTTAATATTCACATTTTTGCACATTCTCCGATATACTACTACAGGTGTGATAAATGATAGATTGCATCTTGATTTTTGCTTAGTTGGGTATCAATCTCGATCAATTCACCTTGACAAGTATAAAGGGGTAACATAAAAAATAAAAGATAAAAATGCACAAGAATCATAAAATGTATTTAAAATGCTCTTAGACAAATATACACGTCAATATATACCATGGGGGAATAAGCACAAGAGGAGTAAAGGGAAACCAATGTGGCTTAATTATGAGGTTTGCAGGGAAATGAAAAATAAAAAACAGTCTTTTAAAGTGTTTATGTCAAACGGTTTAGATGCATCATTTAAAAGATATAAAGAATATAATAAAATCTGCAAACAAGCAATTAAGCTAGCTAAAATTGAAAATGACAGAAATATTGCTAATGAGAGCAAGACAAACAATAAACAATTCTACAAGTATATTAATAACAGAAAAGTTAAGGTTGATATTGGTCCTCTTGGGACTGAGACAGTTGAAGTGAGGATAAGGCTATGGCTGACATCCTAAATACATTCTTTGCTTCAGTACAAAGGAAGCAGCAATGATGGGCTATGGGCAAACAAACAAAACAACGGAATTTCCTCCTTCATGTACATGGCTTACTGAGGACAAGGTCCAAAAGTGTCTGGAAAGGGTTCTGGTGAATAAAGCACCTGGACCTGATGGCATACACCCAAGGGTACTTAAGGAACTTAGATCAGTAATAGCAAGACCATTATACTTAATATCTATTGATTCACTTTCATCAGGAATAGTGCCCTGTGATTGGAGAAAAGCTGATGTATTTCCATTGTTTAAAAAGGGAGCAGGATCCAAATCGGGAAATTATAGACCTGTGAACTTCACTTCTATAGTTGGTAAGATACTAGGGCCTAGATTTAAAGGCAACCGTTAAACCAGCCGCTAAGTGAAAAAGGCACATCGCTCGCAAATAATACAGGAGTTACGGCAGATTCAATAACTACTCTACGAGAATAGCTATCGAGCGTAGGCACACAAAAAACACGTAACACAAAACCCGTTGTCGCTCATGTTAATGCACAACGGGCGGACAAATCACACGATAACTGAGCTCCAAACAACATGTAACATAACGGCTGCCGTTGTCAAGCAACCATGATTGATGCCAAAACAAATTCAAACACACATCCAATCCCAAAGCCCCAATGTATCAAATAACTTCAAATACACCTATATATACCCAAAAATAACCGCCACACACTTTCTGTTATCGAGTTCTTCAGAGCCAGATATCAGGACCCAGGAGCGGAGGATAGTGATCAGAGAGAGGGAGACAGGAGCGTTCATTGGAGGTAGAGGAGTTTTGGAGTTTGGAGAGAGGAGAGCATTGCACAGAATACGACACATAGCACACCTTTGCACATATTACATACACACATACAAACACATACACATACATACACATAGTCCTTTTATTTTATAACACCTCACACATTTTACTTTTATTTTTGACAGTGTGAATCTGGGAGTGAAAGTGTGTGACAGAGAGTGACTGGATCGAGTGTGTCTGTGAGGGCCTGTGGGAGTGCCTGGGTGTGACTGGGTGAATGATGGCGAGGAGAGGAGGACAGGAGAGAGGGATGGGGAGAGTAGTGGAGGAGGAGGAAGATCAGGAGGGGATCCCTCAGCAGAGCAGGGGTGGGAGAGGGAGATCCGCAGGGCGGAGGGGGACCCGGCCCACAAGAGCAGGAACACGCAGGACAGGGACAGAACCTGCAGTGGGACGAGGGGTAGTTGCTGGGGAGCACCCCACACAGTCAGGGTCAGACCAGGCAGGGCACTCCGGCTCTGAGTCATCCCATGCCGGAGCTGATGAGGCCAGGATCAGAGACCCAAAGTATACAGAGGAGGAGAACACGGCTCTTGTGGAAGCTGTCCTGGAGAGGCAGAGTGTTCTCCACCCGACAGCGAAGGTCCCTGGCCTGTCAGCGAGGAGGAAAGCAGCCTGGAACCAGATCTGCAGCCGGGTCAACGCGGTGGCTCCATGCAGACGGGACGTGGAGTCCATCAAGAAGCGATGGGGCGACTGCCGGAGGGTGGTCAAGAACAAGCTCTCCGAACTCGCCAAGCACGCCCGAGGCACTGGAGGTGGCCCACCTGTCCCTATCACCTTCTGCGGCTGGGAGGAGATGGTGCGCCAGAATATGTCCCCAACCCTGATCGAGGGGGTTGTTGGAGGAGCTGACACAGGATGAGAGGACCCTCCACACTACAGGTAAGTGCAACACTACAGAACAACACACTACAGCAACCAACACCAGCTGCACACACACTCACACCTCAACACATGTCCATCATTCATGCACACAACTGCACCAACACAGCACCCTGAGGGTTAAAAACAGGACACAACACAAGGACAAATATCAAGGTCCAACTTGGAACAAACCTGTCCAAGTCCTACTTCAACCCTCCTGTTGCTGTGCTCATCACACACAATACACAAACCATGCAGTTCCAAATGTCGACTGTCATCACTGTTCACACACAATGTCACCCATGTCCCCACTGGGATGTCAGCACTTAACCCCTCGAGTGCTAGAGGGATCATCAATGCATCGATCAACAATGCTTTGGCAACCCCTCTGGGACTCAAAGGGTTAAACAGACAACAATCAAGTCAATAGGCCAACGATCACATGCTACACAGGGGACATTCACTAAGCGGTGACAAACACATGGTGGAGAGAAATTCACCCTCACACATCCTCATTTCACCAATACCAGTGTTAGCCTATGGAGAATATGCAATAACATGAATCAAGTTGCTAAGGTCCCATCGTATACACTCCATAGAAAACACTGGAAATGGGGAAATGAGATCACTGGAGAAGTCAGCATTATGTACACTCCATCATGTCAACAACACCGCTTACTGAATCACAAAAAGGATGGAGCAGGTCACACATCACAGTGGCACTGAGAATAACTGCTTGTATGTGCAACACACAGGCCCCAAACAATACCCCAGAATTAAAGGGGGAAAAAGTAGGCCTTGGTGTTGTGTCTGCAATCATTTACCCTAACTTCAAATGACATATCTCACATCTGATTCCCACATGGATCCTCAGGGGTGCTGATGCCATGGATGGATGGTACACCAGACACTGTTTGCAGGATACACATGGGAACCAAATATCATCCATTGTACCTTGGTCACCAACAGGCCATGAATGATAGATATCTCGGATTGAGTATGGTTGCCTCACTCAGAAGGATGGATGGGCTCATACTCAAAGAAAAACAGGCCTCAATCAGAGATATCCCTCACTACTGGCGTGATTGTTGCCCTTCAGGATTCAACTGGAACACACGACATGGACAGGATCCTGTCCAGTTCATCAATCTCTGATTGCCAGGGTGGTATCCCATGCCCTACAATGAAATGCATAGGATATGATCCTGACAACCAGAGAGTCACCTGTCAAGTAATGAAAAATTGTGAATTGGACGGGATCAGCTAAGAAGATAGGGTTGACTAACACTTGATTCCCACTGCACATCTGTTCAAACAAAGATATGCACACAAAGGAAAATGGTCAGATATGTACCTTTCAAATGGCTCAAAATATGTCCCAACACGATGTGAACCCAGAGATCATCTCACTGCCTGTGATTGCCCTACTGGCCAGATATGTGCATCCATCAGAAACTAACTTACATTGATACCATCCAAATACACATACCTAGTATATCCCACTCTACGTAGATGGGATATACGAGGTATGCTCATATCCATCATATCAATCCAATGTATATTTTGATGGGTGCACATATATAGCCAGTAAGGCAATCACACCTACTGAAATGATCTCTGGCTTCATATCTGGAAAGGATATATTCATATCCATATGAAAGGTACACATCCACATGCATATATGACCATTTCTCCTTGTATGTAACTGTAATGGCATAGCAATTGTTAATTTCACCAACATGTGGATCCATGTTAGTCCTATCCCGCCAACCCTCATGGTTAGACAGATATCGCTCTATTTGACAGCTGGAGATTCCAGTCATTAGAACACACGGAGGCTCTTCAGCAGAGCCTAAATTGCCCCATTCAGAGATGGAGACATCTTTGAGATGGTCAACAAAGTGTGCCAGGTTTGCAAGCACACTCTGTTCACCATTCCAATGAGGTTTACATCTCTGAATGGGGCAATTTAGGCTCTGCTGAAGAGCCTCCGTGTGGTGAAATGACTGTCAAACATGTCAAAATGACTGTCAAATAGAGCAATATCTGTCTAACCATGTGGGTTGGAGGGATAGGACTAACATCGATCCACATCTATCTCTTACAATGCCTACAATATTACATCATGGTGAAATTAACCATTGCTATTCCGTTAAAGGGATAGTAATACCTAACATGTGAAAAGAAAAATATATTGCAGGGTTCATCCCCCGAGCAAAACAAGGGTATTCCCACTGCTCAAAGGTGTTTCATTCAAAATGTAGCACAGCTCATAGTTGACTACTCCAGCGGCAATATCACAGTGGCCTGGAACTCTAAAATGGCGATGTTGCTAGACCATCCTATGGACAGCTTACGTCCAGACGCAATAAATTCTCATAGGATAATGTAGCAACAGTGCCAATGTACAACTTCAGGCCACTGGGATATAGCACCAAAGCAATTCTACTCTGAGCTGGGAGACTTTTTGAACAAAAACCTCCTCCAGCAGTGGGAGTACCCTTGTTTCACTCAGGGTGATAAACCACAAAACATATATTTCCCTTTCTGCATTTCATGTATTAGTATCCCATTAATCCCATCATGGCTACGTTTACTAATCACACAATCTCAATTCTCCACACAGCTTATGGGCCTCCATCGCAGCAGGAGCCCGTGGAGGAGCCGACCACACCACCCAGTGAGGAGGATACAGAGGAGGGGACTAGCCACTGGGAAGCGTCTACAACCACCACACCTCCTCCCCAACTGGCTGCATCACCACTGCCTGCCTCTCAACTGCCTGCCTCTCAACTGCCTGCCTCTCAACTGCCTGCCTCTCAACTGGCTGCCTCTCAACTGCCTGCCTCTCAACTGGCTGCCTCTCAACTGCCTGCCTCTCAACTGCCTGCCTCTCAACTGCCTGCCTCTCAACTGCCTGCCTCTCAACTGCCTGCCCCACCACAGGATGCTCGACAAATGTACAGCGGCTGGATTCAGGGGGAGAGATGGATGCATCCCACTAGCACCGGGAGCTATTACCCTCCAGCAGCAGCACCACCACCACCAGGGAGGCAACGGCTGCCCGGGAATGTGGCCACCAGCCAATATGGGCCATATTCCACCGAGATGGATCTACCCTCCTGGATGGCTCCCCAGCATGGCCCCAGGTATGATCCCAGGTGGGGGCCAAGCACTTACCACTGGCCAAGGTATGACCCTTGGCCACTTGACTACCAACACCTGGGCCTGATTGGGGAGCCCCAGCGCCCTCAGCCAAGGGACTTGTTCACCCCACCACCTCAACCAGCACAGACATCAGTGGGCAGCAGTGGGTCCCTTGATGTGGTGGGCACCCACACACCGTCTGTGCAAGCCACTCCACCAACACAAACAGCAGTAGCAGCCACAGCACACCCAGTACCAGCAGAGGAGACAGCAGAGGCTGGGGAGATAGAGGCTGAGGAGACAGCTGAACCTGTTGAAGCAGAGGCTGAGGAGACAGCTGAAGCTGGGGAAACAGAGGCTGAGGAGACAGCTGAAGCTGGGGAAACAGAGGCTGAGGAGACAGCTGAAGCTGGGGAAACAGCACATGTGTCACCGGCCACTCCCATCTGCAGCAGTCAACGCACCGCAGATCTGGAGGCTGAGTGCATGGCCCTTCAAAGAGGACAGCTCCGGGCAACCCACGCCACCAACGACAACCTCACGAGGAACCGGAGGGAATCCCGGAGGAACACGAACAGGTTGGAGACCAGAATCCAAGCTCTGGAGTCAGAGGTTGCCAGGGGGAACACACAACTCCACCAGATACATACGGGGATGATGGACATGTTTGCACAGGTGCTCGTGGAGTTGCGAGAGATTAACCGCAGGGAGAACCTGAGGATGGAGAGGGAGAACCTGCGTTCCACAGAGGGGTCCACTGCACCCACCACCCCTTCCAGTGTTACCCCAGAAGCCACACCTAGGGGACAGAGGGTGACAAGGCAATCAGCCAGGGCATCCACCTCTGGCACCAAGTCTAAGGCCCCCCCCCAAAAAAAAAAGAAATGAAAGGCCCAACCTGTCATCTGCCCCCTCAATAAATGAAAATTGTGCTTTTGAATCCTGTCTGATCTGCTGTGTAATCACTTATAGATTGGGTGGCAGGGTTGTCTCCAATGCATTGCCAAACAATGCAGTGAACTCAACTCCTGCCTGGGGGAAATGTTTGTGTGATGTTACAACATGGGTTCACACACACCCACACCGTTGTCCAAATTCACCTGGCAACCCATCCCTGTAGCCATATAACACAACAGTGTTACATGGCCATGATGTGTGTCTGATTTGATCAGAACATACCCCTTAGCACAACAACTGGTGCAACACTGAACATTCGTCTGCATCAATTGTTGTGTTTGAGGGGAAAACCAAACTAACAGCTATGCGACTTAGCAGGGAAATAACAAGCAGGACAGATTGAACATGCATCAATATGGTCTTTAAATCAAAATTCTATTGTGCAGCTGACATACTGGGGAACACAATGTACACCCTAGGATCTCAATGTGTGTGTTACACATTGTGATCCTAGGGTGAGCATTGTGTTCTCCAGAAAGTCAGTTGCACAACAGGAGTTTGAATCACAGCCTAACTTACTGCATAACCCAAAAATCTTCCTAAGATTTCATTGTGTAGCACGCACATTGGAACCTTAGGCTGAGCATTGGCTTATGTATTAAAGGGATAGTAAACCTTGAAAATAAGTTCATTCTATATTGTAGCCCTTAAAAAAACATGTAAAATGATATAAGTCTTATATCCCAAATCATATATGTTTGGTAGATAAGACTGATATCATTTTTCATGGTTTTTAAAGGGCTACAATGTGAAATAAACTTATTTTCAGGGTTTACTATCCCTTTAAGTTGTGTTGTTGTTTAACTAAGGTTATAACACACTTCACCAGTAATAACACTTGTCCACATGGTTGTTTTTGTTGATGTAGCCCATGTACTGAGATATGACAACCTACAGCAATCTCAGGACATTGATTATATTGAGCAACACACAAACCATGGACATCACATCACAGTGGAAGTGTGTCCCCTGTATCACCAGCTAATCACTCACAACACACATCAGTGTATCACTGCCATCATGTCATTGCATGTATACATCACAAAGTCCACTCATGGTCAGGCAACTAGTGGACTCCTGTGATGTAAATCATGCCTTCCTTTGTATGAGGGATACTCTAGCCTTGGGTACGGTTCCACATTGACAGGTGTTTGATCCAACATTCATTCATACAGACATGGATTGAGTAGTGATGTTTCTTGTGTATGTAGCCAATATGCATTAAACACTTGTATGAGCACAAAAAGGTACATCTGAACTAAATAGGAATACATTTGAAATGCTAGTGAACTGCTCATGTGTTGTCTACATCGTTTGGCATCTGTGTATGAGCAGTCTTACTGTACAGGTCTGATACCTGGATGTTAGTACACACATAAATTTGTGTCCATATGTGAATGTTCCAGTAGAGGTTGCTGTGAACATCAGGTCAAACATTGCATCACCAACACAATCACTTGGAACGCCAAGGGGTGAGCTTCATGGAAGTGTTGTCCAGACTTCAGTCCAGTCATATAGAAACTCCTCTGTTCAAGGATGGATCGTGCTATGGATGCCTGTGGGACAAGAGGACAGGATTTGGAACATCACCCTCGAAGTGATCGTCATGCAACAGCTACAACATCATGATCCTCTTAATCTTTCCCGTTACATAAGTCTACACAAACCACTGCTTTGTAATGTGTTGTGTACTGGTCTATGAACCATCATGGGGGGAACTAAGGGGATGTTAACCATCCTTAGGGATATTTGCCCCTGACATGGTTACACACATCAACAAATATGTCCTAATAGCTTCCTGACAACAATATATTTGGGCTGCCACTGTCAGAGACAGGCCAAATATGTTTGGTTCATGGAGCTAGTAGGACATATTTGTTAATGTGTGTATTTCTTTCTGGGGCACATATCACTGCACACACACACACACACAGGGCAGCATGGTGTCCATGGAGATGTGATCCACATTTCATGAGCTCCATGTTGTGTAACACACTATTACTGTCGATCCACCCCTCTGCTGCTTTCTTCAACTGTAGCAAGCTACTGGTCCCATGTCCCCACGAATGCCCCCTGAACCCCTTATATGACAGAGTTCTATCCGATGCATTGGCTTGGATGAGACTCCCTTGCTACAGGGGTACCATGGTTGCTATGGGTCTGATCCTAGCAGAACACTTTAGTTGGTGCCTAGGGAGCTGTGGGATATGCTGAACAAGGTTAAAGTGTTGTACCTTGGTTTCCAGGGGGGGCATGCATGATATCCTTGAGGTAGCAGTATCAACATGGACGACAGGTTGTCAGGTGTATTCGGAATCTCTAGGCCCAATCTGACTGGTCCACGGAATAGTTGATGCTGGTGGTCCATACTGCAGCCAGTGACAGGGCTGTGTCACTGATCCTGTGGGGTGAAACAGAACATGTGTGTTGTGGTGGGTGTGTATGCATGGATTGTGTGCATACATGTATTATACTCACAGCAGAAGTGATCCCTGATCAATCTGTCCCTTGTCTGCATCCCTGTTGGGGTTTCCTCACACTCAACGATATCCACAGGGTCTTCAGGTCTGGGTGGGGGATGGACATCGTCGATGAGTCTGGTGTCCACCGCGATATTATGTAGGATGGCACATGCCACGATGATGTCGCAGACCTTGCCTGGTGCATACTGCAATGCTCCCCCCGAGTGGTCCAGACATCGGAATCGGGACTTGAGGAGGCCGAAGGTCCGCTCAATGGCATTCCGTGTTCTGGCATGAGCCTGGTTATATCGTTCCTGGGCATCGTTTTGGGGATTGGCGACCGGGGTGAGGAGCCATGGCTTGCATCCATAGCCAGCATCACCTGTGGAAAATGAGTGACATGGTGTGACAAGGAGCACATATTGTGGTGAACATACTAGCACATGTGTATGTGGTGTCATTTGGTGCTGTTAACTCACCCAGTAGCCATCCGCCTGTATAGGTCCCATTTTCGAAATCCCTCTGCACAGATGAATTTCTGAGTATATGTGAATCGTGACAGCTCCCGGGAAATTTCGCACAGACATTCATTATGGCCAGGTTGCTGTCACACACCATCTGCACATTCATGGAGTGGAAGTTTTTGCGGTTCAGGAACATATGTCCCTGACGTGCTGGTGCTTTGATACGGACATGGGTGCAATCTATTGCACCCATGACCCTGGGCATGCCTCCCCTTGCATAGAAGCCCTGCTTCAGATGTGTCCACTCCATATCGGTGATGGGGAAACGTATGTAGGTACTGGCCTTGGCTTTGAGGGCTGGCAAGACCTGGGCCAGCACCCTGGAGAATGTGGCCTGGGACATGCCAGATGCGTAACCCTCTGTCGACTGAAAGGCGCCACTTGCCATGAAGTGTATGGCACACAGGAGTTTTTGAAGGCCAGTTAGAGCATGGTTATGGGTGCATATGGGATCCACCTGCTCCTTGATGACCTCATACAGGGCTATGATGCTGTGTGGCCTCAACCTGTAGCGATCAATAACCTCGTCATCGGTCATTCCAAAGAGAGTGACCCTTGGACGGTATACCCTGGGCCTTGGTGGTCGTCTATGCATCCTGGGCTGCTGCAGGGGTCCCTGTGGCAGCTGGGGAGCATCCTGTTGCTGCAGCTGTGCATCTGCAGGCAGGTGTCCTCCGGGTGGGGATGGGCTCCTGTGTGGCTGCTGAGCCAGAGCCTCCTCACTTGCAACAGGTGGAGGCTGTTGATGAGGCGTGCTTGGAGGTTGCTGATGTTCCCCAGCTCTCTCCCTTGCACGCCTTCTCCGCAGCCTTCGCAACAATATGTAACCCAACATACTGTTTGCTCTCTCTATCTGTCTCTATCTGTCTCTCTCTCTCTCTCTCTCTCTCTATCTCTATCTATCTCTCTCTCTCTCTCTCTCTCCCTCCCTGAGTGGAAAACAAGCCACAAGTGAGTGTGTTGAGTTGTCCCTTTAAGTACTTGCTAGGGCGTTGTGTAGGTGTGTTGATGAGGTGAGTGCTGACCAATGGTGAGTTGTTTTTGTCCAGGTAAGTGTTAGCAGGTGTGTGTGTGTTATAAGATGTGGTGTGTTGTGCTTGTTCTATGTGTGCCATTTGCGGACGTGCAGTTGTGGGGTGCAGGTGGCGTGTTGATGTTGCCCAGGTGAGCTTGTATTTGCAGGTGTCCGCTTTGTGTGATGACCCCCATTGTTCCGTGCCATGTTGTGTTGTTTTTGTGTGTTGTTGTCCCTGTGGTGTTGGTTGTTGTTGTTTGTGTAGTGATTTGTGTTGTGTGTGCATGTTTTTGTGTTGTTTTGGCATTGCACGGGTTAATTTTCCCATTTACATGGTTGTGCGGTAAGCATTTGGTGTGTTTTCCTCTGTAACGGGTGTTTTGTTTTGGCCGTTAAGTGTCTAACGTGTGTGAGAAGTGGGTCTTAACTTTTAGCCGTTAGGTGTGTCTTTTTTTCAGCCGTTATCAGTACCGCAAGCCTTTGAATAGCTCTGGGGTATGTTTTTCCATGCGTCTGAATGCACGTAAGTGTATCGGCCGTAAGGATTCTACAACTGCCGTTAGCTGTTGTTTAGATGGATCTTTGAATTGCAACATGACACTTAACGCACCCGTTTGTGAGTTTTTTGGCTAACGGTTGCCTTTAAATCGAGCCCTAGAAGGGTTACTATCTGACACTATTCAGAACTATGTGAAAACAAACAAACAGCATGGTTTCATGAAGAATAGATCATGTCAGACTAATTTACTTGCATTTTATTAAAGAGTAAGTAGTAATTTGGACAGGGAAATTGCTGTAGATGTAGTATAATTGGATTTTGCAAAAGCCATTGATACAGTGCCTCACAACAGGTTATTGCATAAATTAAAAGGCTTTGGTGTGGGCGGTTTTATCTGTACATAGATTGAGAACTGACTAAATGATAGATGGCAGAAAATTGTTGTAAATTTGTCTAAAGTTATAAGTTGAGTTCTGCAGGGTTCAGTCTTGAGCCCAATGCTTTGTAATTTGTTTATTAATGACTAGAAGTGGGATTTGAAAGTAGCATCTCAATTTTTGCCTATGACACTAAGTTATGTAAGGAAATACACACAGAGCTGGATGTTTTTTCTCTGCAGAAAGATTTAGATAAACTGAGCGAATGGGCAGAAAAGTGGCAGATGACATTTAATGTAGATACATGTAAGATTATGCATTTGGGCTGTAGAAACAAACTTGCTACATATACTCTATATGGTAAACAACTTGGGGAATCCTCAGTAAAGAAATATTTATGAGTACTGATAGACGATAGACGATAGACTTCACAGCAGTGTGCAGAGTCATTCAGCTGCTGTAAGAGCAAATAGGGTACTAGCCTGCATAAAAACAGGTGTAGATGCAAGGGATGCTAATATTACCCCACCTCTGTATAAATCCTTGGTTAGGTCTCATCTAGAATATGGAGTACAATTTTGGGCACCAGATCTTAAAAAAGACATTGAACTGGAAAAGATGCAGAGAAGTTCAACAAAACTGATAAAGGGATTGGATGATCTGAGTTATAAAGAGAGACTAGCCAAACTGGGTCTAAGGGGTGATATGATTACCATTTACAAAT
Organism: Rhinophrynus dorsalis; assembly: GCA_037306005.1. Classification (NCBI taxonomy): domain Eukaryota; kingdom Metazoa; phylum Chordata; class Amphibia; order Anura; family Rhinophrynidae; genus Rhinophrynus; species Rhinophrynus dorsalis. The sequence continues at coordinate 444,923,355 of CM074719.1, forward strand.
ACATTCAATGTCAATACAAAGAACTAGCCAATTAATTATTTACGCAAGAGGTCATCCATTAAGGCGCTTTTGACTAAAACAAAGGCAGGGATTCTTTACAGTAAGGGAGGTAAAGCTATGGAATTATTTGTAATTGCAGATAATTTAACTGCTTTCAGAAAAGCAATGGATGCATATCTAGCACAGAACAATATTGAAAATTATGACAGATGGCTACAAAGCAAATAGGATGTTGATCCAGGAAACTATATGACTGCCATTTGGAGTCAGGAAGGAATTTTTTTACCCACTTGGGGCTAAATTAGAAATTGCTCCAGAGGGCTTTTTTTTTGCCTTCCTCTGGATAAACAGGGGTGTTTTTGGCATGGGCTAGACTTGAAGGACACATGTCTTTTTTCAGCCTCATCAACTATGTTACTATGTAACTTTTTTTTTCACTTTTTTCATATCAAAGACAAGTATATTTTAAATTGTTTTATATCCTCTTTTGTATTTCCATTTTTGCCCTCTCCTCATATCCAAATCCACATTTAGGGAAGAATTTATCAAACTGGTAAATGTGTATTTTGTTTTATGTAGGATCCTGCAACAAAAACATCACATTTTCTATAAAAAAAAATATATTACAGATTTCACGTTACACAGGATATCAAAAAGTTATTTACATATACTAGCTATAAAGAAACCCCAACAAGCGACTATTTACAGTTCACTAAGAAAAGCTAAGAAAATGGTTCTTTCTATATGAAGTCTTCCCATAAAATCACTGACCTCATCAAAAAGAGTGAAATACAGAGAAAAAGTCCATCCCAAGGAAAAGTGTACAATTTGAGACAAATTATTGGGGAGAAATGTTGATGTCCCCACACATGGAACGTCAATCAGAGCTTCTCACTGAATGCTTTTCAAAAGCCAGAATCCTCCCAGCTTCACTCACAACGTCATGCACCACAACCTGACACTTAAAGTATCTTACTACAATTGTCACTAGGAAAATTGTGCCCAAATCAAAATCCCGGTGTCCACTGTCTGCCCCATAGTCTTACTCAGAGTAAGTGAGCCTTGAAAGACAAGAAATACCTAAGACGTGAGATACCCATTTGTAAACCTGTACATAGGAAGGACAACTCAAGAAAAAATAGTCCATATATTCCTCTTTACTGGAACATTCCAGACTAGGACATTCAAGGAGGGTGGAGCTTCTATACTAGAGATTCCCTTTAATGTAGAGTTTCCTATGGAATGAGAGACAGACAATATCCCTATACTTAGGTGGCACCCTCCTAGAAACTAGATTGGCCAACCCTACATTCAAATAATTGTCTGGTCAATCTCTCAATACAGGGTGCAACCTAGTTCCTGAAAATATATACCCAACAAGGTATTACCTCAAGATAGTGGACACTGAAGTTACATTTCAAAAAGGTATTTACTAAAGATAATACCTGGTTAATCATAGCCAACCCACCTTCTTTGCTAGCCAGATATGTTACATTCCTCTGACCAGGTTTAGTCTGTTCCCCCCTAACAGCTGGAAGAAAACATTCTAGACTATTGCATAGAAGGACACACATTAGTGACATACAAGAAGATGGGCATCAAGCCAGTCTTGATCAATCAACCCTTAAAGTCAGTTTTCACCTCTTATACCTCTCCAGCTTCCGCTTCTTGATTTCTAGAAATAGCCAAATTTAATCCCTAAAATCTTAATTTCAAGGAGGGTCTCTGGGAAACCATCCAGGAAAGGAAAAGACTCCAATTCCCCATACAGAAAACTTTACTCTTTTCCTGGTTTATTCTGCATCTGGATCTTAAAGCCTCAGAGTACTAACTTACTACATCTGCCAACATGTTTGCCTCCTCTCTATTTGGTACTACAATGGTGACAAGACATAACCCGTGTAAGCTACCACTTTCAAACCTTGCCCCAGAGCCCAAGGTTCCCCCTGAAAAGTGCTTCCTTCAATTCTTCTCAGAAAATGATTCAATACAAACATGTATAGCAAGGGACTCAAGGGGCAACCTTGCCTGATACCAGAACAGACTTCTAAACCTTCACCCCTCCAATGTTTCACAAGAAGAATGTTTTCAGCCCCTTTAGCCAAAGCTGCCAACCAATTAGCAAGTTTGAATGTCATACATTGACTTCTTCAATCAAAATCATTTTCTTTAATACACTAATTTAATTACATTAATCTTGCTTTGACATCCTTAAAACAGCCAATGAAAAATATTTTTTTGGCTCAGCTGATGTGACTGAGACTAATAAGTTGATGATAGCTGCATTAGTAGCTAATTTTCTTTGGAGAATGATGATTGAAGTCAGTGGTTCTGTCTCATGGTAGGATAAGAAAGCTTAGAATGATCAAGGCATGACCTCATACAGGGGGTATGGCCATGCACATTCTGTACTGCTACCCTTCTCCTACCATCAAAGCACTCTACTTCATCTACATACTCCTATAACAGGCAATGAAACAGTGATAATTACCATGGTTAGTTCAAAAATACACCAACTTATCCTTTGGTAAATGTATTGTAGCAAAACACACACTATATTATTTAAAGATGTACAAAGGTTCTTCATGAACTTTAGGCCATATTAGGGCTGCAGGTCATCTTTTTCCTTGTCGCATGAGGAAGCACAGCCCTCTGCACTGTTGCTAACAATGCTATGCTATATCCTTATGTGAGCCGAAGATTGCACTAGCCTGATGCCCCCCAATGTGGTTTGAGTAAAAAAAAAAATGAAACAAAAATGGAACCCTGTGCACGCTAAAGTGGGGTCCAGCAATTTGCTTTGCATGGCTTTGGACCCCCCTGTGGCACACACAGGATTTTTTTTTATTATGCCTTTTTCCAACCTCCTTGGGGCATCAGAATTGGTCCTGATGACCCCCCCCAAAAGAACCCTGTGTGTGCCACGGGGTGGGGCAGGGACATCCAACGTACCCCTCCCTGTGGCATATAGAGGATTTTTTTTCTCATTATGTTTTATTCAGATCTCATTGGGGGACATCAGGACTGAACAGGGGCTGAATAAAAAAATTATGAAAATAATTAATCCTGTGTGACAAAGAGTATCCAACTATTTACTTGACAATGATTCCCCCCCCCCCCCCCCGGCATGCACAGCATTAATTTTTTCCCATTGTTTTTTTATTCGGATGTCACTGAGATAGAGCCAAGAGGGGTACTGATGCCCCCAACGAGATCTGAATAAAGCATAATGAAAAAAATAACGTTGCCACAAGGGTGTCCAATGAAGATCCCCTTGTGGCATATACAGGATTAAGGGTTTTTTTCTTCATTGTGTCTGAATAGAAAAATAATGGGAAAAAATAACCCTGGGTGGGGGTGGATTGCAGTGTATTGCTTTGCAATGCGTTGGACACCCCTGTGGCATGCATACAAGCTACCCTTCGATGCCTTCCACATACCCTAACCCCCCCAGTCTGGTTCCACAGGCCACTGGCAGTCCCAATCCCCCAGTCTGACCTCTCAGCCTAGTTCCACTGCCCACTGATAGACACAGAGTGTGTACAGGGATATGTGCACTGATTCCCAGACTCATTCCAGTGCACGTTGGTGATCACAAATCCGCCACATGCACTGCACTAGCTGACCCTCCAGCATTATTTCACTGTGGTCTGGTAGACATATCAGGATAGACTGCCTGCCCCAGCCCCCCCCACCTGGTTCCACTGGCAGTCATAATTCTGCACATAGAATGGCTGAACCCCTAGCCTGTTTCAACTCATAGACATATGATCACACATACACAGTTTAATTCCCCATCATTGTTCCACTGGTTGCCACGTTCCTGCACAGAATAAGGTATGTTATTCCATACCAGTGGGATGCCTGTGTAGGTCCTGAATACGCTAATAAATCACATTTTAGTAACTCTGAAGTGACTGATGTGTAAAATAAAAATAGTGCCGCATTCTGGAATTGTGCACACTAACTTAGGGGTAAAACGACAAGTGACCCTTCATTTGATGTGGCTACTTGTCTACTTTTCAAGATTGTATTCTTGTTCTACCTTCATTTCTCTCTCGGTGTTATAACCATTTTAGCACAAGCAAGTCATTGTTGAAAAATGTAGATTGCAGTTGGGGTAGTTTTGTGCTTCTAGCACCCCGTACAGTATGTCAAATCATACCAATACAGTTTAATTTTTCTTGGATGAGTGGTAGCTAATGAGTATAGTCATAAATTCCATGTTTTTTCAAACCTATTTGTATCTTTGAAGAGGAAGAAATGCAAAATAGCTCAATTGTGTCTATAGTGCCAACTTTTGGAAACAGCTGTGCAGACACCAGCCTAAAGGTAAAAAGTGGTCCTTCATTTGATGCGGAAGAATGTCAAATTTACAGAATGGTATTCTTCACATACCTTTCATGCATATCTCTAATGGTTATGATCATTTAGTGAAGGAGATTAATTTTAAAAAGATAAGCTGCAGGTGTAGGTTAGTGTTCCTGGAACCACCATATTGTATGCTAACCCACATAATGGAGTACCATTTTGTCCAGACTGGTAGCAGGTACTGAATAAAGAAGAAAATTACAAGGTTATCAAAGAGGAGTCTGCACAGGCCATACATGCAAGTAAAACTATACACAACTGGTATTTTTGTACTTGGGAGACTCGGGGTTTTCAAATAAAACTTTCACAATCAAGTGTTTTTGATATCTAGTGTGTGATTTTAGCAAAATAAGTAATGTTTTGCTTTTTTATGATTATGACATCATAGCTTGTCACATATTGCCAAATTTACTTCATGTGAACTACCATGTAAAAGATCAATTCATTCTGAAAAATGATATATGGTTTTCAATATATAAGTAGAAAGTTACCTACGGGAATCATACCTCAATGGCAAAAATGCTGAAAATGTGTGTGGCCTACAGGGTCTAAGTAGTGGCCCAAATATCTTGTATTTATTTCAAGGGTTCTGCAGTTTATTTTTTTTTTCTAATCCCTACCACTTTACCCATTAGGCTATTCCATCTGTCTATCACACTTTCCTTAAAAAATTTTTGTTTCTTCTTAAACTGTTACGTTCCTTGTCTAATAATCGTCTTGTAACCTCCAGACATTGATTAAATCCCACAGTCTTTGCACAAGGGTAGAGTGACAACACCATTAAAGGAATACTTAAGGGTATGAGAAACTTCCTTGGAGCATTCCAGTTAAATTAGTTTAGGGAGGATCAACTCTATTTTAATCTTACACATGCAATTATACAATGATGTTTTGGGGGACTGGTTTTCCTTTTCATTTCCAAGAGTGTTTCTCTAGCAGATGTCCACACCACTGGTAAGGTATAGGGCTCACCAAAAATCTAAATTTCTTGGAACTTTTTTCCATCCTATAGAACATGACAGGTTTGTGAATAAAGCAGACATATTTTGAAGTTGCCATGGCAGTGTTATATACCACATTAACAATCTGTTCTCTGTTTCCCCTAAAGATAGAATATGACTCAGACTCTTAATGCAACTTAGCAGGATACATTAACAGGGTGGTCAAGTTCCCTCTTGTCATGAAGGAAGATGGCTTAGCTACAAAACCTTGTTGCAACATTGACCATTTCCTTCTTTTCCCAGTTTAGGGAGGAGGAGGATATGACAGCCACATTTGCAGTCTGAAAACTAATAAAGGTCTGGAGTAGAAGGATAGCACCTTCAAGGGTCAAACACAGGCACATTGTTGGCTTGTTGGCTGTAATTTGTCACCTCTAACTAGTATGCTCCACTAAATATGAGACCTTATTATTTAGTTCAGCATTTGTAGATACATCTTGAGGGCATTAAGACCTAGCCCCTATAAAGGATAGCTACAGCTGGATTAAGTGGACTTGTCACCAGATGCAGTACACTGCTTCCTTCTAAAGTCAAAGGCAAATCAGGAGGGAAGGGTTCAGTGGGTTACATTAAGGCCACGGATTAGCACTTGTCCTCTGCCTAGCAGGGCAGCCATTTCTTTGTGAATATGTATGGCAGAGTGCTATTAAATTTCCAATTCAGGGTAGTACTGAAGAGGACCCTGGAACTGATGGCTTTTAGACCAGCCACTTTTAGTACTCACTCCTTTTGAACAGGGTCAGCAATGGTGGCAGCTGAGCAGTCATTCATCTGGGAATATAAAGCAGTTGTTGGGATAGAAATATGTTTAAGAAATTAATTAGGCCTGAGCAAGTATTTATTTGTATGTGCACTAAGCAGTTTTTCTGCTGTGTTTCATGTGTTGCTTCAGCAGTAAAGTTACCCACACTTGTTAGTCCTGAGGCATTGCTTAGTATACTGGGCAACCAGACATGAGGCACAGCAAGCAGACAGAAGAAGATGGACCTGTCAAATGCCAAGCGCAAATCGGCTGTCATGGCAAACAGAGTTTGCATTGGGGCCAGAAAGCAAGAGAATTGATGTAGGGTAAGAAGATTCTGTGGCTGAACTTGATGTGTTTGGTATTAGTACTAGTAGCAGTAATGGTGAAGCAGACGGAGTGGTAGGGGAAACATTTGAGAGAGTCAAGACTAGAGGTCAAGGCAGCCCACACCATTCCTCTGACCCTGGGAGTCCTCCCCTTCCCTTCACTATAGTGTCCACGTGAAACAGGATCCTGAAGACTAAGAGGCCAGAACTGTTGTTGGAGAGGAGCAGGAGCACAACTAATACCACCACCACCAGCAGGAGCATAGATCAGCTGCCTGTGCCTGTTGCTATTGCTGCCAGTCTGCCTTCTTCAGGTCAAAAGGAAATGCCAAGTGTGACAATAGAGGACCCTTTGTCACACTGCTTGTTACCTCCTCCAAGCAGCAGTGAGATGTCTGTAATAGAGCAGCAGAAGCACGTAGGGACTAGTGGGAGTGGTGATGATGATGCTGGAGAAGCAGGGGAGGAATAGACATTGATGGCCTTTTTAGCAGAAACTGAGAAGGAATAGGAGACAGGGATGAGGATGGGCATCACCACCACCACTAGCAGTGACATTTTGGAGTTTGAGGAATTTGCAGCTGCTCTAATTCCTGCTGCTGCTGAGATGCAAGGGCAGAGGGATGCTGAGGAGCAAGCTAGCATGCCACAGACCACCGTGGACACAGTGGGAATGGGGTCAACAAGTGATGTGGGACTAGGACAGATTCCACTTGCCAGCTCCAGCAACACTCCTGGTCCTAGTTGCAGTGCTGAATCTGATGCAGCAGCAGCAACAGAAGCAACATTATACACTGCTACAGACAGTGAAGGGGAACGTGGAGGACAAGATGAAAGAGGCCATTCTTCTCTCCCCCCTGAAGTCAAGGGTGTGGGACTATTTTTCTCTTGTACTCCCTGACTCTCCAGAAAGGCAACAAGAGGCGAAGAGGAGATCAAAGAGAAGGTAGAAAAGAGAAACCCAGGCAGAGACTGGAAGTTCCATGACGAGTGAAACAACTAGCTCGCCATAACCTTCTAGGGTCACTACATCTTCTGCCAATCCACCTCATTCATCGTTACCTCCCCCGCCAAATGATAGCCACTCTGTTGATGTTAGGATGTGGAAGTTTGTCTTTATCCATTGCACACTATGTGGTGCCCTTTCCACAGATGCCAGTGTGGTGGAGGAGAATCACAAGCAGTGCATCAAGAGACAGCTGAGGAAATTCCATCCAGCAGAATATGTTAAAATGCTGGTTGGGAGGGTTCATCATTACTATTAAACTGTCAGCAAGTTGTCATGTGTCCTTCGCGGGGTCTGGACAAGGGGTATAGTGACAGTGACAGTACTTGGGTTCTGGTGTCATGGTGTTTGAATACAATTGTGCCCCCAGATGTTATTTACCACACACACTGTGCATATTGCACTTGCTGATGAGAGCCACAGTTCCTGCTCTCAAGGGAAAAATTTTTATTCTAATAACAACACATCCATGATTTTGGAGGAGGGGCAGGTAGAGAAGAATTATTGGCCAACTTCTTCTTTTCTCCACATAGACTGGGGGCTACTTATTGTGCTGCTACTGCCTCAGACGCATCACTGGAGCTAGTCATGGCAAGTGGAACATTCATCATCCATCATCCCTGTGACTGCTATTGTTGATCTCATTCCCTTTTAGCTGTCTAATCATCCAGCTGCTTAAACATCTCAGCAGCAGTAGCAGCACGAACAATAGTTGCAAATTCCACAATTATGGACTCAGACTCAGGAGGAGGACATTTGGCAATGGCCAGTGACCACTGGTCAACATAACCTACGGGCACTAGGCCAGTAAGGCATTTTTTTGTGGAAAAAAAATAAATACATTAAAAACCATAGTCCTACAAAAAATAAAAATGCTGGTTTTTTTTTTCTAAAAAGCCTAAGTCCTACAAATCAATGTTTCCTTAGGGCTTGTGCCAAGCAAGTCTAAGTCCTACAAATCAATGTTTCCTCAGGGCTTGGGCCTCTAACAACAAATCTAACAAATCATCCTCTACAAAATAGTCTATCAAGTCAAGTATCAGTCCACCCCAGTGGCAGCTTATGTCAGGGGGCTCCTGTCTCTATCACTTTACATACAAATTTATTATTTTATTTTATTGATTTTTTTTTATTAACTGCCCCCCAATACTAGTCAAGAACCCCCCAAAACAAATTCCTTGTTCAACTGACTAATTCATTCACCAGCACAGGCACCCTCCTCAGAACCCTTTTATACCATGCCTTATTGGAGTTTTGTTAATTGTATTTAAGATTTATTTTTTATTAACTGCCCCCAATCCCAGTAAACAAACCCCCCAAAAAACATTCCCTGTTCAACTGATTCTTTCCCCACACCCCACCAACACACGTACCCTCATGCCCACTTTTATACTAGGCCTTTCGGAAATAATATTTGCTATGAATTTTGTGTAACTTCAATGTTCCCCTTGATTTAAATGAAATGAACTAGGTGAAAAAAGAGTGAAAAAGAGGAGAATCTGCAATTTTCGCTGAAAATTATTTACCAAACAGAAGGTGCCATTTTTTGCCGATTTCAGTTTGAGGCAAAAATCTTCGCCCATCCCTACTCCCAATGGTGGAAACAGCTGGCCTCACCAAGCAAATTGAAACAATGTGTCAAGTATTCAAATCCATCTGTTCTCATGTGCAATTCATTTGGCAAGAAAATGAGAATTATATAAGCCTCCCCTACTCCTAAGTGGGTATTACTCTGTTTACAAAAACTTCCTGTTTTTCCCACTAACACACAGAATATGTTCCCTTCTGCTTGAAATACATCTTCTCTTCTCTCAAATGCATCCATTGTATCCTCCATTGCCGCATGCTTGTGCAAAGAATTCCACAATTTAATAGACCTTACTGTAAAAAAAAACCTTCCTCTGATTAATTTGAAAACTCCTTTCCTCTAATCTTAAGGTGTGATGTTAAGGTGATCAGAACTTGGAATGAAAAGCACACCATAGAGATCATTGTACTGACCTTGCATATACTTATGTAGTGTAACGAGATCCCATTATCTTTTCTCTAGAGTAAATAAACCATTTGTTAATACTTCAAGTCCTCCATTCCCTTAATTAATGTTCTTCTCTGTACTCTGTCCTGTTCTAGAATATCCTTTTTCAGAATGTGTGCCCAAAACTGTATTGCATGTTCTAGGTGATGCAAAGTTATGTTATCCACACTTGCTTCAATAACCCTTTTTATGCAAGACTGGACTTTGTTTTTGCCACAGCTATTTGACCAAGTCTGTAGTTTACAAGGACTACCAGATCATTCTCTTGCAAAAGTCTCCTAAAATGATTCCATTAAGTTAATAAATAACATTGAGATTTGTTCTTCCCAAATGCTTGTTACTGTGGGAATGAAGGGGCTTATTAAAATGTGTTGGTTAAAAAAACATTTAGAGTTCAAACAGACGTAACAAAGCTGAAACTAGTAAAAAAAGCATAGGAGTTGTTGGGCAAATAGAAAAAGTATAGAACATATGAAACCACAAAGAATTACATTTATCTTACGCAGCAAGACTACAAAAACATTAACAAATGAATGTGTGTGTGCAGCCTGCAAACACGTCTGAAGAGCAGCACTGCTATGATTATCAGAGCACTCTCCTGATAACCAGACAGGGTAGGTCTGACAACTTTTGGCCTGGGATGGAAGTAAATCAAGTGACCCCTTTCTTCTATCCCTTCAGCCTACCATCCCAGCCCACTCCTGTTTATTAATTTTATAATGACATTAATGTTGCAAGTGAGACCAAAGAGCTTACAGCTGAAATGGGGGCATACTAATGAAGCCACAAAGCTTAGCATTGAAAAGGAGCTACACTAGTATACTGTACACCACTTTAATGAGGGGAGATTTTTGAATGAAAAGTCTCCCAACAGTGAAATACTTATTTTTTTATATTTTAGTCAACTGGAAAATAATTGTCTAAAATAACTATGTTTTCGTAAAAAGGTGTTTACTGGTCTTTTAAAGTACATTTGTGATAAACATTGGGAAAGCATGAATATAAAATAAGGTGAAACAATTAAATAAGAACTAAGGTAGGTAACTGAGCTAATGGCAGACATGATTGACAACAGTGTTGTATCTGCCTTTATAGTCTATTTCAGTACCAAATATGCACTGCAAAGTCTAATGTACTAAAAGGTAGTGAAACAATTCTGGGACAATCCAGCTGTGACATAGGACACAAGTGTAACTTCCCACTGATTTAAATGGGGATTTTTGTGCATTGAGATACATCCTTCTCTCTTAGTCCATGTGTAACACATGAATCGTGGATAAAGTATCCTCCCACTGGAGGGCAAGGTACTTGCCTAAAAGGCTTTCTGAAGGTGAACACTCCATCCCTACTCTACTTTACCCAAATACATGTGTTCAGTTTTATCAAAGATAGAAATCAGAAGCAAGAGAAGAAGGGGGTAACCTGAACCAGAGAACCCAAAGGAACCCCCTGCCTGGAACTCAAATAACTAATTTCTCTCCTGGAGGGAAGGCCTGTGTTTCACAAAAACTAAGAGAAAAGGATTTATCAGTAAGTACACCAAAAAACATTTTCTCTTTCATCCAGTGTGGAATACATGAAGTATGGGGATATTTATTTATTTAGAAATGTTTCACCAGGAATAATTCATTGAGATTTCTCCCATTATCAAATGTGTCCTGGAGAGCTTTTATAGTAAAAAGTTACATATTTGCATAAATAGAGAAACAATACACACACGCACACTCACATATACACATAAACATCAATAAAAATTATATACAGTTGCATATTGTTTTTAGATGCATAGAAGCAATTATAGTTATAGTTATAGTTATTTTAGATCTGGGTAAGATCTAATCTATTTGGGTATGTGTAACGGAAGCTAGAAGGCACTGTGTCACCCTCAACCGTCGTTCCAGGTTTCTCCTTCTCGAAGGTGGATTAAAAAGCATGGTTCCTACCGGTCAAGCAATAACTGGCTCGATCGAACCTCTGCGGTGTCGTAAACACTGTGTCGAAGTCAGATGAAAAGTGGTAGCGTCATCGACTCATCGTGTCAGAGTCAAAATAAATCCAGGCAACAGGAAAAGGGTTGAAGGGATTGACAGCCAGAGTCGGGTCGCAAACTGGAACTCCAGGCAGTAGAGAGTGAGTCCTCTACTCCCGGCTGAAAAGTACGCTGGTGGATGTCGCAGGAACCCACGGATGTCGGACGGAGTCCACGTCGCCGCCTGACAGCATACGAAAGCCCAAAGTCCCAACTCTGAATCAGATCCGCAGAGAGCCGTCAGCAGACGGTCGACGACACAGGATACTCAGCTCAAATGGGCATCAGAGGGGATGCTTTAAACCACAAGAGCACCAGACACCAGGACTCTTTGTTCTCTTCAAGATAACTGACTCTTTATTGAAACAACCACAGCATATTTATACAGTTTTAATCACACTGACATTACATGGGCAGACATGACACAATGGGCTAGTTAAAGAGATAATCAAATCCAATCATAATACAGAAGACAAAGAACCCACAACAACTGGTTTAGGGAAACATAACAGGGCAGACGTGATTGAATTAACACACAGCAGGGGGTCTTTCTACAGTTCACAAACATACAATGGCTGGAGTGGCTAGAATACACATCTTGGGTACAATGGCCCAAGTTTGGAGCCTTTGTTTGACTGCTTTGAATGTCCTTCTCCAACCTTGACCAATCACTGAGCTGCCTACAGTTCTCCATGTTAGGCTATGGAAGTCATTTGCATGTCCACCTCAGGGATTCATTCCAACAAGCCTTCACCACTTGCCCCCTGCCACTGAGCATTCGACCCCATGGCGACAATCGCACACCGAGCTAGCAACCTCCGACTGATAGTCAAAGAATGAGAAAACATCAAACACGAAAATACATTAAACATAGACTATGCGACAGTCTCTCCTCCTAGAGTGTTCGACACTCTGAGCACAGGGCAGTTCTGTGTATTAAGTTATTTTTCGACACAGCTGCCTATTCACATAAAGTCTAGCTAGAGTCTTTTAGTTCATGATAAGGGCTTGAGGGGTCATATGACCAGGCACAAAGGGGTGTCCAATAGGACAAAATGTCTATAGTCTCTCGGGCCAGGGGCTGATCAGTCTTATGCCCAGACAAGGGCTCCAGTAACAGAGTAAGCTCCATTACAGTATGTTATTCCAGGAGCTGTGAAAGAGAAGGCACATAGACAGGCTTCTTTTTTGTAGTGCGCAAGACTTAGTGGATCGTTTGCAGTGGAGAGGGGTTGTAGTTAATGTGCAAAGCTGGAGTGAGCATACTGCTCAGGTAGTCTGGTAGCTTTCTAGAGAAGTGGTTATAAATTAGGCAACAAAGGTGAAGGGCATATCTAGGTTTGCGTGTTAGCCAATTTAGTGCCTGATACATATCACTATGATGGGTAGTGTAAGTAAACTGGAGGACGAAGCGGCATAATTAATTATATAGTATTGAGTTTACCAAGATATATTTGTGGCACAGAAGCATGTAGTATGTCCAAATAGTTTATAACTGCTTTAACATCTGTTTGACCAGGATTTGTTTATAAACAGAGCATATAATCATATACTAATGTATGATTCCTTCCTTCAAAATATAAACATTTAATAATTTAATATGTAGGCCAAAGAACAAATATTGAAGCTATCCTCCAAGATTCCAGGGAGGGAAAGAAAAAACCCACAAAACAGCCCAGTTCTTACAGGGATAAACTGGAACCTCAGATTTCAACAGATATCTATGCAGCAAACCAAGTAACAGGAAAAAACAGGTTACTGGCAATAAAGACATGAAAAACTGGCTGAAGCCAAAGCTAGACATGGTAGTGTTTAATAAAGTTTTAAGGGAAGACCATGTTACTTCCTTGCACAGCTGCTGCTCTATAGAGGTCTGGTTCTTATAGGCCCAGGAAGATCCTACCACTCTGGTAGAATGAGCCATGGTCATAGAGGACACAAGTTTTTCTTTTCCTAAGGATGTAGGCCCAACAAATGGTCACCTTAAAATGTATGCATACAGCCCAAAATCTTCATTTTGAAAAGGCTAACTTCAAAATGTTAACAGCATCAATGTAGCACATAGACTGGAATGAATTATAAAAAGTAAAAATGTGGATGAAAAATGGCCAGAATTTAAATATAGATTGCAGAAATGCATTAAATATTAAGTACTTGTGTAAAAGCCCTTGTGTACACAGGCCATGGTGCGGGTGATACCCCACTGCTCTGGTCCTGCTCTGCGTACTGCTGCTACCTCACTGCTCCGGTCCTGCTCTGTGTACTGATGCAGCCTCACTGCTCCATACGATGCAGTCATGCAAATTAGAGACTGCCCAAACGTGGGCAGTCTCTACTGTGCATGACAGCTTCTGACAAACATCGCTAGCATTTTATTATACAGGATATTAAACTATATACCCCTGGGGAACAACTGCAAAAGAAGTAGATCCCAGCTAATTTGGTTAAATGCAAAAGTAAAGAAGGAAATGGCAAGTTAAAAGTGCACTTAACCCTTTGAGTGCCAGAGGGGTACGCAATGCATTGCAAAGCAATGCGTTGGGTACCCCTCTGGCACTCAAAGGGTTAAACTATTTAAGTCTGAAGTAGGAAAGGATGAAACTTTTTACCTTAAAAGTGAAAAAAAATAGCATATCCCTTAGCGTGGGACATTTTTCATGAAAAGTGCATATGTACATTATTTTCACTCATAACTCATTGCATTAAGATCAGTGGCAAGTTTCACTTCTTTTCCCACATGGATAGTTTAAAAGGGGTATTAGGTTCCTGCAGCATGTCATTCAGTATTTGTGAGAGACAGAGAGAGCTATTTAGAATAGGCAAATAAAGCAAAGCTGACGTGTAGTTTAGGGAGTCTTTTAAGCAGGAAATTTTCTGTCTGTGTTTGGAGAGTATAGGGGCACTCTGGATGGGGAAGTGTGACGCGAGAAAGGCAGTTCACCCAAAATATACCAAAATCTTGGTTGACTGAGACAGGCAGCTATGATCCAAGTTACTTTTTAATATGCTATTATATATGTGTTGGGGTGTCTGGCTGTATGTGAAAGGAACAAAGAAGATTTATCCCAAATACCTCAATGTTTATATGAGAAGACACAGGTAGCCATGATCCAAGTTCCTCACTGATTTCTGTGTTAGGGGTGTCTGGTGGTGTGTGAAGGGAGCAAAGAAGATTTACCCCAAGTACCACAAATATTGTGTCATCAAGCTCTGATCCAACCCTAGGTATGATGAGTGCCTCTGCTGCTACTTGAAGTGCAGCACCTTTGACTCCTACTGCTAGTATAATTGCAGCAACATATAGCTCCAGTAGTAGCAGTAGCCCCTCAAGGACCCTTCAGCCTATGAAATCTACAGTATGTAGAGGCTTAACTCATGATCCAAAAGCTAAACATGTTGCTATCTGTTATCTGTGTTAGAAGCATGTGAGCAAGGAGAAAGCAGGCTCACACCTAGGCACTTCCACATTGAGATGCCACCTGAAGCACAACCATGGCTCTCATTGGTCAACATGTTAGAGGTGTTACAACTAGCAGCAGAAAAAGCACTCCTAAAAGTTCCTGAGGCTCTGGACCACATAATGGAAGCAATGTTATTGTGTCAGGGAGTGTGTTCCGAGATGGCATTCCATTCATTTGAAATAACATGTATGGCTCCTGCTGCAGAGGAGTATGACTGAATGTGTTGTAGGAGATGACAAGCCATGGAGTGCCTGCACAAATGCTGAAACCCACATACCTCCACAAGTCATATTAATGCAAGTTACACAGTTCTTCTGCCATGTACTGCCACCCCACATTAATTGAGTTCTTGGGAAAACTTCAAAGACTTCACAAAAATAATCTAAAATATGCCTGTGTAATGGAAAAGTTGCAAAGATGTTAGCAGTTGACATACTGCCTTATTCTTATTTAAAAAACAGAGGTTTTAAAGAACTTATATCATGTGTCGCACCTAGCTGGCATATTTCATGCACAGCTGTTCCAGAATTGTATAAGCAGGTGGTTAGTATGCCAGGCAAAAGGCTGGAAGCCTCATATGGAAAGAAATTCACCTGACAACATTTATGTGGAAAAGTGGGCAGAGCACAGACTGTATGACTGTCACTACACAGTGGGTTTCCCTTCCACAATTGGGCAACAATAGCTTGCAGCATGAGCTCACAGCCAGTACTCTTGCCTCTGGTTCTGGCAGCCTCATGGTAACTCATACAGTTGGCCTACCACTTTGTGCATAAAGAATTTTGAGAGTCAATCCCACAAAGCAATAGACATGTTTAATAAACTAGAGCAGGTTATAGAGGAATGGCTTGTACCCTGCTCCTTGAAAGCTGATAATGGCTCTAATGCTGATAATGGCTCTAACAGTATCCTTTTCAAAAATTGTGAGGAAAATTTTGTGTGGCTACTGCTAGCCGTATTAAATGTGTTGCCTTGTTGAAAATGGCGACATGAGAATCTCGCTCTGCATAAAAGCGTGAGGTCCTCATGTCGCCTCTGTAAAAGTCGCTACCCTTGTGGTCACACAACAATTTAATAGTGCAAACAAATCTGAGCTGAAAAATGCCTGACATATCCCATTTGCCTGTCAAAGCCTACCTAATATACTTCCACAATCCATTCCGGTAATGAGATCTGTCAGTCTCATGAAATCTCAGATGTCACAGCACTGCTCCGGCTCCCTGCTCCACTCCAGCATATTTATATCCCAGCTGATTAATAGGCAACACAGTGGAACAGCACAGCTCCCCTGCTTTCCTCCTTCATTCTTGAGGTCTGACAGGGTGGAGCAGAGCTGGGAGAGAGAGCCAGGGCAGCACTGTGCAAGGTTGGGCACAGGAAGATTGGGCAGAATATTGAGTTCTGGCAATGGAGACAAATGAATACCTTTGAAGGATTCCTGATGCAGAAGGAGTGCAGTACAGTCATAAGGTCCAAGCGAACTTGGAACAGGCACTGAGAATCTAAAAGCAGAACAGGACTGCTTACTAGTTGCCCCTACTGTGGGCAAGGTGAGCAGGGTAGGACTGCCAGTGGGATGCTCTAGCAATGAGCACAAAGAGCAGAGACAGCAAGAGCCACGGGCTCGAATGGGCTTATGAGGCCAGACACTAAGGCTCAACTCGAGGCTAAGTAGTGGGCTGAGACCCCAATCTCACCAGCTGGTGCCATGCCCCTACCCGATGACCAGACAGGATGTCTGCTCAATAGTCAGCCTCAATCCCCAACCTAGCTGTGGGTCGGGTAGGGTGAATAATGATACCCGTAGCCGCCATGTAATATTAATCTCAGACCCTTAGGAGGTCTAAAGGTGAGCTTAACCCCCAATCAACAGAGATCCTGTCTGTCAGTGTATCAAACCGTCTGAATGGGAACCTTAATGCCGGTGTCAGACCAGAGTCTCCTAGAATGCCCATACATCAAGGAAATAGAAAAGAGGGCATCAAAGCACGACAAGACCTGACCTCCTACCTGGACACAGGAACAACAGATTGTGGAAGGGTACACTTAGAGGAGAGACCACAAAGAAATTCTTCACTAAACAAGGGCAATGTCAGACACGCCAGAGTACCGGACGTAACAAGGACAATGGTGGAAAGCAAGTCAGGGTCAAATACAATAGCCAGAGTCTTACCTGGAGCAACAAGACCATCAGTGAGGAGCTGAAAATGCAAAAACAATCCAAGAAAGTCAGAACTGGGAGCAGTAAAAAATCAGGGGATTTTCTATGTTTAAGAATTTCTGCTGCAAAACTGAAAATCATGCTTTTCCAGTCAAAATTCCCAAGGGAACAAAACTGGACTTTTCAACCATACTTAGTCTAATGGAACAGATAATCCTTTTCCCAAATACAGGTAAATAGTAGACATGTGCGAATTCATTCGGAGACATTCGGATTTCGTCGAAAATGGGGTCATTCGGAGACATTCGGCCAATCCGAAACTCAAGGGTCATTCGGAAAAAATTATCCAACTACGAACAGCCCAGGTCCGAAATTCGTCAAAACTTTCGGAAGTTTCGGCAATCGACACATTTACAAAAGTTTTGACTACTTTTGACCAGGACTTTTTTGTACTTCCTGTGCGCGCTCAATTACTTTCCCTCCATAATTTTCCCTCCATGTCTCTAGTCCAATTCCATTCTCCGTTTCATGCACTACTTCCCTCTTTTGTCTGTATTCGAATAGCCTTCTTCGTTTCATGATGGGGGTTGGACTAATGACACAGTCACATAGACAGACAGCCTGCATTTCCTCATTGCGTTGTTGGAGCTCAGAGAGAGAAGAGATTAGAGAGTGTACAGTTGTTGTGTAGGCAGGCAGGTAGCATTAGGCTAGGCATAGGTAGGCAGCCAGCATTAGTTCCAGTTATTGCCACTGCAAGAGCAAGTAATATTTGTTCCTGTGCAAAATATAAAAGAATATTAGGTATTTGTTCGAATACAGGGCCGGCCCTTACACGGGTCCCAGTGGGTCCATGGACCCAGGCGGCACTTTGACAGGGGCGGCAATTTGCCATCCCATAGCATGTTTATTTTGTGCTCTTCCGCCAGTTCTGTGTTGCAGGGTGTCCCATCAGTGTGACTGTCAGCAGCCGGGCAGCCCTATGCTCACTCATTGGCGATGCCTGCTGGCTGCTTCAGTGACGTGAATTATGTGATAGTGAAACATTATGGCCTATTTTGTATTGTTTATCGCCCACCTAAAGTCAAGACTTGAGTAAATAGGTCTACCGTCCCAGATTTGCTAGAGAGGTTTTACAAATACAGGAGGGTGCCCCCTGTACGAAATGAGTCTAAGCATTTGGGATCCCTAGTATGAGTGCACAACAGTGCATGATGTGTCCTGAACAGGATTGCTGTGAGGTGTCTCCACCCAGAAGGTGCTGGCCGGGCTGAGCTTCAACATTGTGACGAGTGACCAACTAAGAGCACCGTGCCAGACTTAATCTGCAGCCATAGCATCACCCCCTCCTACTCTCCGGGTCCCGCTGACTGGCAATAACAGGTGAGTCACTAAGAGATCTGAAGCCTTTCTGGAAGTCCTTTCACTTGGAAAGGGGCTAGGTATTACTTGGGGGAGTTGCCTCGTGTGTAAATAATTTCTAGGTGGGAGATGAATGTGCATCACTTATGTGTTTCCTAACAGTAGTTAGAATACAACTCTCATCATCCCCTGATTATGACGTTGGGAAATGCCCAGCAATTACCATAGAGCCCTGTATTGCACACTCACGGAAAACGGTGATATTGCTATACTAAGACAATGCTGTGGACCCCTCTTCAGAATAGATGTCAAGCATTTTTTTTATTTCTCTCCTGTGTTGCAGTTTGTTCACAACAGAATGTCTCAATTTTTCTTTTTAATACATTACATCTATCACGTTACAATCATTGATGTTTATTCTTGATGTAGTATGAAACACTACAATGTATATACACATAGAGTTATCTGATATGAGGGGAAATCAGGATAGGAAAACGAGAGAGAGGAATTTGGGTACTAAAGCGGGACAGTAGGGTAGGAGGCTGGTACCAGAAAGTGAAACCTTAATCTTTACCCATGTACTAACATAGAATGTGACATGTAGTTTGTCCATGTTCGAGTCGACCACTTATGTTGAGTAGGATGTGACAGGCATGGGTTTTCGATGTTCGAGCATATGCTATATTGAAGGACAGGCATGGGGTTTCGATGTTCGAACATATGCTATATTGAAGGACAGGCATGGGGTTTCGATGTTCGAACATGCTAAATTGAATGACAGGCATGGGTTCTCGATGTTTGACGTTTGCATTGTGACTGGCATCACATGGGAGTAGAGGTGACATGCACAGACTGGCAATGTACAACAATGTCCGTTTTTGGGATGGATCTTTTTCTAAATGCACCCATTATATGGGTGAATTGATTAGGGAGGATAATTAAAAGGCCAATATTCTGAACACATTCGTTTTATTGATGTATACCAGGGAACAAAAATTGGTAGAAGAGCCCTAACAAATAACAATTACAATCAAACCATTATCAGAAATAGAGTTAACAAAAGAAGAGGTCCATGGAGGACAAAAGTAAGACTGACAAAGTACCTGGGCCTGATAGCATACATCCAAAGATTCTTTGGTAACTCATTGTATTGTTAGCAAGACCACCCTTTTTTAATCTTTAAAGACTCTCTCCACATGTTCAGTGCCACAAGATTATGTAAAGCCAATGTAGTGCCTTTATTTAAGAAGGGAACTAAAACCGAACCTGTGAAATATAGACCTGTGGTTTTGACCTCCGTAATGAAAAAGTTGATTTAACTTATAATAAGGGATTACATTCAGAATTATTCAAAGAAGAGCAAAATTATTAGCAGGAATCAGCATGGTTTTATGGGGAATACATCTTGCTAAACAAATCTTTTGAGCTTCTATGAAGAAGTAAGTAGCAACCTAGATAATGGTAAAACAGTGGATGCAGTATATCTAGATTTTGCAAAGGCATTTGATACAGTGCTACGTTGGAGGATGGTATATAAAATAAGGATATTCAGCCTAAAGGATAACCTTTGTACCTGGATAAAAATGGGTTAAGGACAGAACAACACTGTGGAGTACCTCAGGGTTCAGTGCTTAGTCCACTGCTTTTTAACATGTTTATAATAAATGGAAAGCAAAATTTCAATATTTGCAGATGACACTAAATTATGCAGGAAAATACATTCAGAGCAGGATATTTGTTCTCTACAGATCAATTTACATAAAAAGACAGAATGGGAAATCAGGTGGAATACGAAATGTAAGGTAGGAAAATGAAAGTTATGTATTTAGGACAAGCCAAACATATTGCTACTTATGAACTAAACAAAATTATTCTAGGAGACTCATTGCTAGAGTGTCAAAGAACAGTAGCAAAAACAAAGTTACTGTATCTTTTTTCAGCCTAACTTATTATGTTACTATGCTACTAATCAAGGAAGACACCTCTCCTTATATTCAGCTTGGCCCACAAAAGGGCCCTCAAGAATGACAAAAATTGTCTAATATTTACAAAGGTTGTTTTGTGATGAGGGTAGAACTTTAAACACCTAACCAACATCCAGTAAAGTTCCTGGTGCCATCTGTTAGACAGGAGCTGGAAAAAGAGAAGGAAGAACAGTTTCCTGGTTAATGTGATGCTCAGAAATAACCTTAGAGATAAACTGTACTGCAGTTCACAAAACCACCCTACTGTAAAGAAAATGGGGTTTACAGGATAAAGTAGCCATGCTCCCAAAAAACACAATCACAATCAGTCAAGGACCATAGGGGAAACAGAAGAGGGAGGCTCAAATGAAGCCTTATGAAGAACTCCAAGGACCCAGTTCAAGTCTCATGGAGTGGGATCCAGAGAGACTGTGTAGTCATGAGTCACCCCTTGCACAAAGTTTTAGAATAAGGCAGTAACCTCTGAAAATGCAGACAGAGCAGAAATTTGGACTGTGACAGAACTTAGATGAAGTCCTTTCTTAAGCTCATTCTGAAGAAAGGACAAAAGTGGTGAAACCAAGAGGAAGGGGGCATTTGTAAAACAAGAACCATATCCTTTGTTATTCTCTTGTTGAAACCGGCTTTCGTCTTCATCGTAGTAGAGGTGAAAGAATCGGTGAAAACTGCCATCAACACTAACTTCTCCAGCTCTGGGTGAAATGGAGGACCTAGAATCAGGAGGTGTCACGGTTTCACCAAAAACATTCAGGAGTCAGTACTGTATAGTTAAATGCAAAATGTATTAATAATAGAAAAGTAGAGCACACTATATACACAAGTAGCAAGCAGAGGGTTACAAGCTAGAGATCACTATCAGGAATAGTAGGCTGCCAAGCCAGACCACTCTGCTAGAGACTAGAGCTCAGCCACTGGTAGTCTCTATAGGAACCAGGAGCAGAAACAGGAACAAAGGATCTTGATGCGACTTCACTGGAGTACTGACTCACGCCAGCAGTCAGTATGGGGCGGTAACTGACCCACACCTGCAGTCAGTATGGAGCGATGACTGACCCACGCCTGAAGTCAGTATGGAAAAATGACTGACCCAAGCCTGCAGTCAGTATCAGAGCTAGTCTACCAGAGCCCCAAGTCTGCACTAGATAGGGTGTCTGCTAGGTATAAGGGACAAACGTAAGAATAGTCAGAGCCACATGTCAGCACCAGGTTGGATGGAAGACTAGCCAGGTCATACACAGAGCCAAGGAACTTCAGTCTGCCCTTTAAACCCATGAGCAGGAAGTAGCAGGGAGGAGCAAAAGGGAGACAGAGCATAAATCAGGGTCTGCGACATTCTGCCGCTTCACACCCGTAATTGATGCACCTATGCATCCTGCGTCATTTGCGTGACAATATTTTATAAATGACACATCTTGGCGATACACCTGAAACTCGCGTCACCTCAGTGAACAATGCTGAGGTACTATCACCCAGCCCGCTGACACTGGCATCATCTGATACCACATACTGCGCCCAGACCAGTCGCCCAGCAAGACCCCTAGAATGCTACTGTGCCAATCGCCAGTAGGCTTCTTATCCAACGGCACCAAGAGCGCACCGCTGGATGTTAGGTACTGTAACAATGCCCCCCTTAAAGGCCCCTCCTCCTCAGAGCCGGCCAGCTGGGGTTTGTCAGGGAATTTAGCATGGAACCTGCGCACCAACCCAGGAGCGTGAACATCAGCGGCAGGAATCCAGGCGCGTTCCTCAGGACCATATCCCTTCCAATGAATGAAGTACTGTACTTGAACCTCATATTCCTCATGATCTGCAACTATCACGGGAGCAGGACGAACAGTAGCAGAGGTATACCGGTTGCAGACCAAGGGCTGTAGCAGGGAGACATGAAAGACATTATGAATGCGCATACTGGCAGGAAGCTCCAAGGCATAGGCCACTGGGTTTATTTTGCACAATACACGGAAAGGACCAATGAATCGAAAGGCCAATTTGTTGCATGAAATCTGGAGGTGCAAGTTACGGGAAGACAACCACACTCTGTCTCCTACTTGGAAGGTAGGTGTCAGCAGTCACCTACGATCAGCCTGCCTCTTTTATCGCTGCACAGAATCACGTAGGGTATGCTGTACCCGTACCCACGAGGAACGTAGTGCCCTTAAATGCTCATCCAGAACCGGAATTTCTTGTGCTTGGAAGGTCTCGGGGAGAGCTGAGTGTTGGAAACCATAATTGACCAAGAACAGGGAACTCTTAGTGGAAGAGTTAACAGCACTATTCCGGGCAAACTCCACCCAAAGTAACAGGGTAGCCCAGTTATCTTGATGGTCAGCGATATAGCAGCAGAGAAACTGTTCCAAGGCTTGATTAGAGCTCTCTGCCGCACTGTTGGACTGCGGATGATACGAGAAGGAGAATGCCAATTGAATATCCATTTGCATTCAGAAGCACCTCCAGAAAAGGGACACAAACTGGCTTCCTCTATTAGACACAATTACTTTTAGGAATTTCATGGAGACGGAAGACTTCTTGTCACGGTTTTTGATGAACACTCAGACCAGATCGGTAAGGTTAAAATGACTTTATTAGGATAAAGTACAAACACTTAGTTAGGCCCTTAGACCCACAATAACAGCACATATATATATGTACAGATATATATATATACAGCAATAGTAAGCCAGTCTTAGTAATATATGATGAAATGGAGAGAATCACTGGCAAACAAGAGTTCTGGCTTGAACCTGGGTGACTGAAGGCAACGCAGCCCAGGAGCTGACAGCAGGACTCAGGTGACAAGTAGTCCAGGAATAGATGACTGGCACAAACCCAGATGCCTGGGAGGCACAGAACCCAAGAGGAGTGAGGCAACACTGACCCTGGCACTTGGACCACAGTGAGACCGAGGCAACCGCTTTTAGTAGGCAGCACTGGCTCTAGGACTAGGGTCACAGGGAGACCAAGGCAACCGCTTATCATAGGCAGCACTGACCCTAGGACTAGGGTCACAGGGAGACCAAGGCAACCGCTTAAGTAGGCAAACCCTAGAACACTAGGGTGGATCGTAATATACTTAAGGAAGACAACCAGTGTCCCCTCACACTGTGTATGGTGAAACGCAACCGCTGGCTCTTGAGCCCAAGGCTACTGCAAGGAGGCACAGGGAGGGTCAATTGGTAACGCCCAGAGAGATACCGCAACTCCCAAAGGGAGTGAGCCCAGCGTTGATAGGGAAGTGGACACAGAGAGAGATCAGAGTAACACAGTCAGTGCTATGAACACTGTAACGGTACTTCGCATGTGCACACCACTTGAGGCAATTAAGAAAGTAGCTATAGCACGAATGCTCAGCCTACGATCGACTAGAATAATAGCGCCACGCGGCGCACACCTACTTGCATAATGGAAAGGCCACAGCGGGTATCACTGGCCCATACGGAGGCAACCAAGCGGTATAGCCAGGCACAGATGGCAACAGCGTGGTAATCAGCCTGATACGGTCAGCAATGGAGTGGATTCTTAGCCAGAAACAGTCAGCAACGGAGCAGGTTCTCAGCCAGATATGTTCAGCAATGGAGAGGGTTCTCAGCCAGATACAGTCAGCAACGGAGCGGGTTCTCAGCCAGATACAGTCAGCAACGGAGCGGGTTCTCAGCCAGTATCACAGTACCCGTGAGTGCTGCATTCATATGTCTATTACCTGTAGGGGGCTCCCATTGGCTGTCTGCCTTCAGCCCGCCTCACATTGCCTTTTTAAACTCAGTCTGGGCACCCTTTGGTTGCCCTTTCGTGTTGTTTCTGACAGCAGCCCCTTTCACCTTGCTACTGTTGCTATTTGGGCCTGTTGCTGTGTTCCTGAGTTGCTGTGTCGTCTTGTTCCTGAGTTCTTGCCTGCTGTGTCAGTTCCAGTCCGGTTCAGGTTGTCATCGTGAGAGGTTGCTGTTCCTGCTGCCAGTCTTATCTTGCCGTTCCTGATCCGGTTGTCCATCTCTGCTGGTTCCTGTTCGTTTCCTGCTTCCAGTTCCTGCACCCGTGGCGACATTGTCATCAGCCGCCTCGGCGACAGTCGCTATCCTGCTGGTTCCCAGCGTGCGGACGCTGGTTTGCTCCATTAGCCTTGCAGCTACACTCACAGCCTGTTGGTTCCAGCGTGCGGACGCTGGTTTGCGACATTAGCCTTGTGGCTACGCTCACAGCCTGTTGGTTCCAGCGTGCGGACGCTGGTTTGCTCCATTGGCTTTGCGGCCTATACACGATACTGTTGGTTCCCAGCATGCGGACGCTGGTTCGCTCCTAGGCCTTACGGCCTATACTCTATCTGTTGGTTCCCAGCGTGCGGAAGCTGGTTCGCTCCATTAGCCTTGCAGCTACATTTACAGCTTGTTGGTCCCAGCGTCCAGGCGCTGGTTCGCTCCATTAGCCTTGCGGCTACATTTACAGCTTGTTCGTCCCAGCGTGCGGGCACTGGTTCGCTCCTTGGCCTTGCGGCCTATACGCTATCTGTTGGTTCCCAGCGTGCGGATGCTGGTTTGCTCCATTAGCCTTGCGGCTACATTTGTCAGCCTGTTGGTCCCAGCATGCGGACGCTGGTTCGCTCCTTGGCCTTGCGGCCTATACTTGATATTGTTGGTTCCCAGCGTGCGGACGCTGGTTCACTCCTTGGCCTTGCGGCCTATACTTGATATTGTTGGTTCCCAGCATGCGGACGCTGGTTTGCTCCATTAGCCTTGTGGCTATACTTATCAGCCTGTTGGTACCAGTGTGCGGACACTAGTTTGTTCCTTGACTTGATGGCTTTGCTATTACTAGCCTGCTCCCTCCAGCGTGCGGTCGCTGGTTTGCTCCACTACCTAGCGCTACATTATTGTCTGTTGGTTACCAACGCGCGGGCGTTGGTTTGCTCCATGACCTGTGGGTTTACTCAGTATTATGCTTGATGTTTCCCAACGTAAGGGCACTGGTTTACTCCTTGTCTCTTGCTCTTGCACTTGAGGCTTCTCAGTGCGCTGTCCAGTCCTAGACAGCTACCATTTTGATGTACACGGATACTGAGTGTCAGATTCTAGTGAAACCACTGACCTGGTAGCCTTTATATTCGTCACTACTGTCTATTGACCATCTGACAGTCCCTGAGGTCATTGTGGTTGTCACCTTCCTTTTGGGCTGCCTTGCCCGGTATATTGGTAAGGCCGGTAGAACCTTTTATTATTCCATCTCAAGGTTGCCTTACCCGGTATTGGCAAGGCCGGTAGAGCCCACTACCTTGGTATTCCGTCTGGCTGTCTTGCCCGGTATATTGGTAAGGCCAAGAAGTAATACAGGTACGAATCGTAGCGAGAATACGATCAGCCGGAATGATCAGAGAAGGTGGAACCTCTTCTCTGGATGGGCTACAAAACTGGCGGGATAACGCATCTGCCCGTACATTTTTAGAGCCAGGAAGATAGGATACCACAAAATTAAAGTGAGACAGAAACAGTGCTCATCTTGCCTGCCTGGAAGACAAGCGTTTGGCTTCAGAGAGGTAAATTAGGTTTTTTGTGGTCGGTTAAAATCAAGATAGGAGTTTAGTGCCTTCAAGCAGATGCCTCCATTCTTTCAAAGGCCAGGACAATAGCCAGTAATTCTCTGGCCCCAATCTGGTAAAGCATTTCAGCTTTGGACAGTTTCCTAGAAAAGAACCCACATGGATGTAGGGCCTCACCAGGAGCTGATTGCTGGGACAGCAAAGCGCCCAGCCTGCAGTCAGTATGGAGTGGTAACTGACCCACGCCTGCAGTCAGTATGGAGCAATGACTGACCCAAGCCTGCAGTCAGTATCAGAGCTAGTCTTCCAGAGCCCCAAGTCTGCACTAGATAGGGTGTCTTCTAGGTATAAGGAAGCAACGTAAGAATAGTAAGACAGAGCCACAGGTCAACACCAGGTTGGATGGAAGACTAGCCAGGTCATACACAGAGCCCAGGAAATAGAACTGCTTTGTACAACAATGCAAGGGCAACTGGGATAAACTTCAGTCTGCCCTTTAAACCCATGAGCAGGAAGTAGCACGGAGGAGCAAAAGGAAGATAGAGAATAAATCAGGGTCTGCGACATTCTGACAATTTGCATCCGTAATTGATGCACCCATGCATCCTGCGTCATTTGAGCAACAATATTTTGTAAATGACGCATCTTCGAGATGCGCCCGAAACTCATGTCACCTCAGTGAACGATGCTGCTGTACTATCACCCAGTCCGTGGACACAGTCTTCATCTGATACCACATACTGTGCCCAGACCAGGTGCCCAGCAAGACACCCGGAACGCAGCTGCACCAATCGCCAGGAGGCTTCTTATCCAGTGGTGCCAAGAGCACACAGCTGGATGTTAGGTACTGTAACAGGAGGTCCAGAAGGAGTGTAAGATGAAGAGGTATGAAAATGGACAGATTGAGAAGGTCCAAGAACCACTCCTCCTTGTGCACACTACATCCTGACCTTCCTTAATACTCTGGGCAAAGTACCAGGGTATGCTCATTGTGTTCAGTGAGAGAGTGAGAGGATTCAGAGATATGGAACAAAACAGAGGAACCTTGCAGATTGACCAAGATACTATTAGGTCTTAGCTGGAAAACTCTCCAGTCCACCATGATGCTTTCTACTCCTTGAGAGAGCTGGCACATGAGCTTTCGCCAAAAAGAGAAGGAGCTGAACATATGATGATGCTGCTGTACTCCTGGTCCTCCATCAGAAGATGACATCAACCACTGCATTGTCTGACTGAATTCATAACGGCAGACCTCGAAGACCCTGAGACCAATGCAGCAGAGCAAGGCTAACTACAAGGAGAATACTCTTTCTCTCTCAAGCTAAAGGCCCTGAACTGCCTGAAAGCCAAATGTGGCACCCCAAGCAGTGAGACTGACATCCAACATGACTATTGCCCCAATGCAGGATGCCCATTAGTTGGATCA
Organism: Rhinophrynus dorsalis; assembly: GCA_037306005.1. Taxonomy (NCBI): domain Eukaryota; kingdom Metazoa; phylum Chordata; class Amphibia; order Anura; family Rhinophrynidae; genus Rhinophrynus; species Rhinophrynus dorsalis. The sequence continues at coordinate 444,950,787 of CM074719.1, forward strand.
AAGTCAGATGAGGCACCTGAAACCACCAAAGCAGATCCAACTTTGTCCGGCTGGAGAGAAAGTTGACATGGGAAGATGACACCACTGTATGCCCCAATTCCTGGGAATCTCTAACTGCAGTTACCATGTGTGGAATTGGGTGATTTCCTCCAGTGCAGAGACCAGATACCTAAGCACCTTTATGTACTCCCTCCATGTCAATGATGGGTGGATAACAGGCATGCCAGGACAAAAAATGATTCTTGTATTCCAGCAGAAGGAACAATTCCCGAAAAAGTGTTCAATCTCATGCCGAGAAGGACTAGAAACTGTTAATGAACTTCACCCAATACAGAGACACACATCTAAAACTGAAAGCTCAGAGAATCCACTGAAGGAACCTTTAGGAAAAGGTGATCCAGATAAGAGTAATGGAAATCCACAGAAAAAGAATGTGTGTAGCCAATGCTGGAATGATTTCTGAGAAAACCAATGGAATGGACACCTGTCCAAAGGGAAGGGCTGTGAGCTGAAAATGACAGTCTTGAAAAGACAAAATGAAGGAAGCATTGTTGATCTGCATAAATGGGAAGATCCCACATATCTTGAATGAGGCACATGAACAAAGTACATGGCATACTTTAAATCCAAAATAGAACAACAGTCAGTGTCCTTTTTGTGATCTATGAAAGGGTTGGAATAGAATCCCGTGCATCTGCCCCAAGGAAGAACAGGTAACAAGTCTGCCTGTCTGTCAGGAAAGAAATTATGTATGAATAGCTGGCTCTGCTCTGGGTCTCTAGGGATCCTCCATATAAAGAGGAAGGGTTTGAATCTATGTTATACTTTTCTGAAATCACCCATAATACTAACTGGTCCATCAAAAAGAAAGTCAACATAATGTGAAAAAAATGCACATGTCCTCTGGTTGCCTGCTGCAGACCCAACCCCTGCGAGTAATTCAGAAAAGGACTTGTCAACAGGAGGCTTTTGGGTAGGTTTCTTGCCTTCCCAGGCCTGTTTAGGACTGGATGCCCTGGTAGTATTACCAGTATTGTTGAAGGTAACAAATGCCATGCATCTTGCTTGGAAAGAAAGAAGGCTTGGGGGTAACCTGAGACAGTAAGGCACTTTTGCCCTCTATTAAAAAGGCTAATAATCTTCTCCATTTTATCATTATTATTATTATTATTATTATTATTATTATTATTATTAATGTTTGTGCTAATATTTTATTTATTTTTTTTATTTTTACACAGCTGATACAAAAAGAAAAATATTGTAGCTTGTTTTCTAGTCCTATACAATCCCCCATACACTCAGACACAACACAGTGGTATCACAGCCTAATCTGATTGATCTGCAACATAATTACCAAAGTGAGGCTAGGCTGATGGCTCAGCAAATTGATATACTGTATCTCACTAAATGCACTGTTAGAGCTTTCTAGGGCTGCAAGTTAAAACCCAGCAGGGAATTTAATTCACGATGAGTCTGCAAATAGTTTACTGATCTCTGACAAAACATATTTAGGAGCATAAGTATCACATAATAGCAAGCTGTAGAACAAAGAGCTAAAGCATTCAGGCATATAGGAATTCCTGCTTACCTCAGCAACTCTCCAGCTTTCATGACATGAGGAAATAAATCGCAACATTGTAGCATAACCAATATGAAAACTAGGCAGGTTTAAAAGTATGATGTAGTATAACAACTTCCTATCTGGCAGTTTAAACACTTTCAGTGGGTATGTATTTGAGTTGTACTTAGTCATGTTCACAGACCTATGTAAAATAATCCGTTTAGTGAACAGATGATATAAAGATATTCATCAACCTAAAAAAGATGTAGTTCTGGAGCAAACTGTCTGCATCATATGGGGGAAATAGAAATTCCACAGATTAGTAAATTACAAATTTGTAATCAGATGGCAGGTATTTATCAAGTGGTTTCATCTACTTAAATATCCATGAAAAATACTTTTTTCCAGTGCCGTTTTCTTTAATAATTGCATTTATAATGATAAATGTTGCTCTAATATGTGTAAACTGATAATGAATAAGTTGTTTTGCCTCTAAGATGGGTCTTTACATTTACACTGTGAGGCTGATGGGCTTACCTGCACCTAACTTTAGAAAACAGCAGAATTAGTAAACGTTACGGTTATCAACAGACTTGGAGCTTGTGCTAACTTAATGCATAATTAGTGCACCATCCACTGCTAATAGAATTCATGGAATGGTACTAATTTTCCTATCACCTGTAATGATGAAGCTGGGTGTTGGGTGAGCTTTTGAAGGGAAAATGAGAAATTAGTTATTTGGTGTGTTTATCTGAAAATGGTGGCGAGTCATTTCCAGGAAAAAATAGCCAAGAGGCAGTCTGAAATTCGTAACTGAATTTGAGGTTAATGATCTGGAGCGGACATGTAAATTTGTGCATCATCACTATATATATGATATGTAAAGCAAAATTAATTTCACCCAATGAAAGGATGCACAGAGAAAAGTAGAGGACCCACAGTGTATCCCCAAAGACAATGGTACTATAAAGGAGACTTAACTGCCAGTAGACACAAAACACTAATACTGTGAGAGATAGGAGCACCATGAAGCAGACTGATTGCAGAAGCCAAGATTGTGGATAATCTAAGCAAGGAGAGAATGGTTAACTGTATCAAAGGCAGAGCATATTGTGAGGAGTATGAGTACAGAGAAGTAACATACTACTTTGCAATATTTTACAGACCTCACAAGCATTCAAGGGCAGAAAACCCCCATTTAAATCAACGTGACAGTTTTATTTATCCCATATGGTACACTTGGTTTGCCTCAGAATTTGCTCTTGTTCCTCTTGTTACATTACCCTCAGAAAGTTTACATGTACCCCTCTTAGTACCAAAGAGTTATCCAACACATTGCAAACACAACACCTTTCTGACACTCAAACAGTTAATTATCCTCAAAATGTATGCTATAAATTATCATGGCATCATTTTAGTTCACAGACTGCACACTGATGTTTAACAGAAAATATGTCATCAAATCTCCTGTATATACCATTTACTACATTTTATTTCATGCGATGACAGTATAATGTGCATCATAATCATAAAAAACATATGTCATTCAAGCAATTGCCACAATATTGTTCACTTGCAGTCAGTGACCAGGGTCGTTTTTCAAATTCCCCATAGAAATAATGATCACCTGGATTTGACTCACATTTCTTCCAATAATTGGCTTCTATTCATTTCAGTGGTTTAGAGAGTACAAAGGGGAAATTGAATACAGTCCATTGACTTCAGCTAAAGCATTGAAATAAGATACTTTATTATTTTATAGACAAGTAAAGTAATATGCGTTCAATATGGATGAACATTAAATGTGTTAGTTAGTCATTTTACAAGTTCATTCTAAATATTAATTGATAATAGCGGTTACAAAATGAAAAGACATAATGTCAGATATACTAAGAAGAACTTGAACAATACTGTAGAATTACAACTGCGTTATAGAAGACAAATGTATATTTACAAATGTTTCACTGAACTAAATGGGTCTTTTAACCCTTTGAATGATAGAGATGACTCCAACGCAATAAGGTCTTGATTCAGTTAGGTCCAACAGCAAAGCATCAACCGACAGCATGTTTTTCAAGCACGGTAAGCTATTAAATTACCTGTGCTATGAAAAAATGCTGGCAAAAAAAAACAACTTTCAGGCAAAAAAGTTAGCGGCATTTTCAGTCATTGAAAATTGAAAAAAACACCGCAAGATACAATTCAATTGAATGGATTAGCCCTAAGATCTGTTAAGGGACCCACTGTATCATGGGAAAATCTGCACCCAGCTTTTTTTGGGGCACAGAGTCCCCTTTATATATGGGCAGTCTCTGTTCAGAATGACCCACAGGCATTGGTTGGAATGTCTGCTTCGAGCAGGGTATTGACAAAACTTGCCCGAAGCTGATTTGCTGGGAGGTGCATAAGAGCACCTTCCAGCGAATGGTTGTGAGTCATTTTGAAAATTCCCTTGAAGTGGAATGGGCATCAGTCCATCAGGTACTAAAGGTGGGAGGGGTCTGCTCATTTGCCCTTTCTCCACTGTCACCACCACCACCGACAGTGGCGGAGAAGTCAATGGGGCCATTTAGTTTCATTATTTTGGGGACTTGAGTTAACTTTTTTTGGACCAGATATTTGAATTATCACCTGATGTATGGGGATATTGATGTATGCTGCTGGCATTCTCTATCTACCTAACCCTGACATCTGTGCATTGTTTAACCCTTTGAATGTAGTGAGTACTCCTCTGGCACTCATGGGGTTAAACTATGCACAGCTTGGGCACACATTATTTAATATGACTTTTTTCACAGGAATGACAGAATGGAGAGAAAGAAGAAAGAAAAGAGAAGATAAAGATTAGAAACAAAAAAGAAGGACTATAGAAGAAGACAGACAGTGAATGGCAGATAAGTGTAACACAGAGGAGCTAACAATCATTTCTTGAAAGTGAATAGTGGGGTGGATAGAGGAGGTCCAGTTATGAAGACTGCACTTCAATGCCATTAAGAAAAGGATGTCTATGAGTTTTTCTGGTTTTCAGTGCAAAGGTGTGGGGGTACTGTATATGCCCAGAAGGAAAGAATGTGTGTTGATAGGTATAGGGATATTTGTGGCCCTATGAATATGTTGGGAAAAGGCATTCCAGAAGGTTAAGAGGCGTGGGCATTGCCAGAGCATATGAAGAAGTGAGGCATTGGGGGAGTGACACTTGGGCCATGAAGGTGAGGGTACTAGGCCTATTTTATGGGCCAGGGAAGGGGAGACATAGGCTCTATGTAGCATGCTGTACTGTATTTCCTGAAAATAAGTCACCAGGGTACACAGCAGGCATCTCTTAAAACTAGTGAGAAGGATATCCATTGTTACATCCAGTAGGTCCTTAAGACATGTGCCTAACCTCAGGTCAATCTGGAAGTATCTAACCTCAGACAGAAGGTATTTAAAAACAGTAGAGGTATCAGAGTGGGTCAAATAGGAGTCAAAAGTGTGGGAGGAAATGTGTGTTGGACAGAAAAGCAGCAGTTTAGCAGCGTATATTTTTGCCTGGAGGTATGCAAAAAAAGATGTGTGGGGGCTAGGTTGTATTTGACTTACAACCCAGGGAAGGTATGTATGGTGATAGTCTCCTTGTCAATTAAGTGTCCCACAGTTGTTATTCCCTTCTATTCCCAATGCTGAAAGCATGTGTCTTCTTTTCCATCTTGAAAGTTCGGGTTTCTGGTCAATGGCAAGAATAGAGAATGGTATTATCATGGGAGAGAATGTCAAGGACATGTTGCCACACCTTAATAATATTGAAAATGAAAGGGTTGGCAAGACAAGGAGACGGGATCTGAGAAGATCTGGCATGTAAGAGAAAAAGTAGATTCAAGTGTGGTGCTAGACAGTCAGTGTAGGTGTTTGTGCCTACTAGCCAGTCCTTTGCAACCCTCATCAAGCTCTCTATGTTGTATAGGTTAAGGTCCAGAAGATTGAAACCTCCCTTTGATGTCGGCTGTTCCAACTTCATGAGAGACAAAAGCTATATTTTAACACCTTGAATGCTAAAGAGGTCTGCAGAGCATTGCAATTTTTAGTATCACTGAGAGGTTAAATAAAACAACTAAGAAAAGCATAATTTTATAAGAATTAAGCCTGCTTTTGTTATATAATTATAGAGTTGACAAGATTATTTTGCATCCGCCACTAGTTATACAATGGGCAAATCTCACTCTTGTGGTCACCTTCTATGAGCTTTGCCTGAGATGTCTATTGATCTTGAATTTCTGGGGATCCCAGTAACCAGAACATGACCAAATTTGTAATACAGGAAGCAGGTTTCACCAGGGTTTGGGACTAGTATAGCATTTAAAGGGATAGTAATGTTTCATAATAGAAGCAGCTCCAATTAATCTACATAGCATTTGGCCCATGGAGAGTGTTATTTCAATACTGTTAGAGTTGTAGTTCAAGAGTAATTGAATGATAAAGTATCCCCATCCCACCCCCTTTACTGATGTAACACTGGTCACCTCAGAGCAGCAAGACTGTTCGGGTGGATCGCAGAGAGGGACAATCTTCAGTGAACATAAGGAAGAACCAAAAAAACATGTCAATGGGGGCAAGGTTTTCTTTATGTGCTCACAATAAGAAGATTGTCCTTTGCTGTGACCTGTCCAGTCAAGAGACCATATTCCACATCTGAGGGGAGGCTTCACTAGGTAAAAGGGGCAGGAGGGGATACTTTATCATTCAGTTACTCTTGAACTACAACTCTGTCAGTAATGAAATAACACTCTCCATGGCCCAAATACTATGACAATTAATTGGAGCTGCTTTTATTTTGAAATATTTCTATCCCTTTAAGGTTAGTACCAATTTCATGGGTTCAATGTCAGGCAATACTGCAGATGTCAAGGCAAGTGAAACACAAAAGAAACAGCTACAGAGCAAGAGAGAGGTGCTGTGCTGTTCCGCTGTGAGTTAGTGGCAAAATTGAGGCTCATAGTGACTGCTATCACTATAAGCAGGTTACAAACAATAAAAGGATGAGTTGGAAGGTCCCTTATGTGTCCAGTGAGTCTGAGGAGGAGGAGGAAGTGACCACTACAGACCCAGTGCTGGCAATCCCCCCCCCCCAAGTCACCTCTAGGGATCTTGGGGAAATTAATCTCAAGGGAGAAAGAAGAGGATAGTAGTGAGAGCAAGACAGGTCAGCTGCCTGTGCCTGCTGCCAGACATGTTGTTCTTGCTTCCACTGCTGCCTCTGCTGCCACCAGTGCTGTGCCTGCTGCTAGTGCTGAACCTGCTGCCGGTGTGACAGCAGAGGACCCTAAGTCACACTTAAGCTGTCCCGCCAGTGCTAGTGCTACTACTAAGAAGGTCCAGCAGCTTGTTAGTGTTAGGAGTGAAGGAGGATGTGATCATCATATTACTGTGAGGAGGAAGATTCAGGGACTGAAACTGATGTGGTTGGTGTTAGTTTTAGCAAAAGTGATGGTGAAGCAGCAGGTGGGGCTAGGTTTAGGGCAGTGGTAAGAGAAGCAATGTAGAGCATCCAGACTAGTGATCAAGGGAGCCCACACCATTCCCCTGACCCTGAGAGTGCCCTTGCCCTTTCAGCATTGTCCAGGTGGAACATGATCCTGAAGAAGCCACAAATGTTGCCCAGCAGAAATAATACCACCACCACCAGGAGCATAGACCAGCTTCCTGTGTATGCTGCTAGTGCTGCCAGTCTGCCTTCTTCAGGTCACCAAGAAATGGCAAGTGTGACATTAGGGGACCCTCTGTCACATTTCTCACAACGTCCTCCAACCAGTGAGATGTCTGTAATAGAGCAGCAGCAGCACAGAGGGAGTATTGGTGGTGGTGGTGATGAGGATGATGGTGGAGAAGCTGGTGTGGAAGAGACATTGATGGCCTTTTTAGCCTAAAGTGAGAAAGAATAGGAGACAGAGATGAGGATGGGCATCACCACCTCCACCAACAGACAGCTTTTGGAATTTGTGGTGTTTGCAATTGCTCTAATTCCTGCTGCTGTTGACTTTCAAGGGCAGCAGGATGCTGAGGAGCAGGCTAGTGTGCCACAGACCACCATGGACACAGTGGGACTGGGGTCAACAAGTGATGCAGGACTAGGATAGGTTCCACTTGCCAGCAGCAAGATGTTGTCATCAACAACAGCTCTGTGCAAAATTTGTGACAAGTCACTGAGAAGGGGAAAGGACAGAACACACCTTGACACAATTGCCCTGATAACACACATGAAACATAGACACCATGACATTTATGTGAAACATGTTAAAGCCAAACACCCACCACAGAAATTGAGTACCACTGTTGCTCTACTCGTGACTCTCCAGAAAGGGAGCAATAAGTGAGGCTGGGATCAAAGAGGAGGAAGAATAGAGCAACCCAGGCAGAGGCTGGAAGTTCGATGACGAACGAAACAACTACCTCTCCATCAGCTTCTTGTTCTAGGGTAACTACATCTTCTGCCAATCCACCTCATTCATTATTACCTCCCCCACCAAATGATAGCCACTCTTTAGATGTTAAGATGTGGCAGTTTGTGTCCACCCATTGCACACTGTGTGGTGCACTGACCACACATGGCAGTGTAGTAGAGAAGAATCGCAAGCAGTACATCAAGCGGCATCTGAGGAGATTCCATCCCGCAGAATATGCTAAGCTTGTGGCAGGGAGGGTTCATCTTTACTATTATACTGTCAGCAAGTTGTCATGTGCCCTTAGCGGGTAGTGGACAAGGGGCATAGTGACAGCAGCAGTACTTGGTTTCAGGTGGGGGGATTTTGCATTGGGGATCCTAAGTGTCATGGGGTTTGGATAGAGTTGTGCCAGGTGTTTCATTTGAGTGCAGATGTTCCCATTTTCCCAGTCCTTCTTTTATTTACACTGTGAAGATTGTAGTTTCTGATGTGAGAGGCACAATTCCTGCTCTCAAGGTAAACATTTCTCTTCTCAACACACCCATGATTTTGGAGGCTGGGCAGGTGGTGAAGCAATATTTGCTAACTTTTTCTTTTCTCCACATATACCTGAAGTAGTAGGGGCTAGTTATGGTGTTGCTAATGCCTCAGGCGCATCACTGGAGCTAGTCGTGGCAAGTGAAACCTTCATCACCCATGGTACTGCTGTTGGTAATCCTATTCCCTTGTTGTTAATCCCATTCCCTGTTGCTAATCCCATCCCCATTCCCAGTAAACACCCCCCCAAAAAAGAATTCCCTGTTCAAGTGATTCTTTCCCCACACTCCACCAACACAGGCACCCTCATACCCCCTTTATACTATCGCTTTGGGTAATAAAATAACATTTGCTATGTGTTGTGTGTAAATGCAATGGTCCCATTCATTTCAATGGAATGAGCTAGGCGAAAAAAGTGGAAAAACAGAACTTTTCGCTGGAAATTATTTGCCAAGTGGGAAGTCCCATTACTCGGTGATTTTGGTTTGAAGCAAAACTTTTTACAGATCCCTATTAGTGAGCACAAGGCAATGGCTGATACCTTAAACATTTTAACTTATTTTGTATATACATTGAAAACAATAACACCTTTTGGGCAAACACCTTTCATATTATGCTTTACCAGAGATCACCACATAAATTATAAAGCTTCAGCTTTAGGGGCAGTGTCTCTACATGGATAAAGAACTGGTTAAATGAGAGAAAGTTAAAATAAAAAGCAATCCTGCTGGACTTTGGTGCGTTCACATGGAGTAATGAAAGGCACCATTGTCCAGCATTGTACCTCTCACAACAAACAACATCACCATTGCAGCATTGCTATATCAGTGTTGTCCATGTGAAAGGGCTTTTCTGAACAGGGACGTATTACTACATTGAGTAAAATTTTGTGCTCCATTAAAATTACTCTCTGTGGTCAATCATGTATAATGATAACGTCTGTTGTTTATTGTGTGGAGGTGAAAACTAAATACAGACCTGAAATGGTGCATAGACAAGTGCAGATACTATGGAGAAGATTAATACATTGACATATCTGACTTCTGTATGAAGGACTCCTACCTGAGTAAGTGTTTGTTTAAACACTTTAATATATACTGTTCTCTATGTATAGTTAACCCATCAGTTTATTTTAACTTTACTTTTTAATATTCTTCAGAATTGTAGTTGTGAAATTATCTGCTTTCTACAATGATAGATGGGATGTAAAGAGGGAAAATGTATTTCCTTGCCCGTTAACTCAGTACTTCTTTTCTGAAATCAGTCTTTATGTTTCTATGTTTCCGCACCAGCCAATTAATGTCCTGTGATGCCTACTTGCTGCCTGCACTAGTAGACTTGGGTGCTAGAGATGTCATAACGACAGTGAGAATCAATGAGATAAGTAGGCTGATCTTTTCACATAGAGGTATGGAGCATCTTACAGGTGTTCACTTCCTTACAACAGCTGCACTTCCTTCTTTCTTGTTGTGCATTGTTGAGGCTGATATATTAAGAAGAGCTGAATCAATTCTGGGACAAACTATTACAACATAGCATACAAAATAGAATTCCCACTTAGTTAAATGGGATTTTTTAACCCTTGAATACTTTCTAGTATTCAAATTGTTAAGACTTCCAATTAAATTCTAAATCAATGGGAATTTGGGGCATTTTCATTTCTCCTCTATAGTGCAGTTGCTTTTCCCCATAATTGATCCATTTCTACTTAGTATATCAGCCTTCTTGTGTGTATTCCTAGTCAAGTCAAAGTTTTATTTACATTTAAAAATATCGTGACTGGATGAACACATTGAGGCTCAGAGCTGATTTTAAAACGTTTTGTGCTAGAGGAGTGCTCAATGCATTGCATACCCCTCTGGCATTCATAGCAAGTAATGCAAGGTCAGTGTATTGGTACTTTTTGACAGTAATTCTGTGCTTTTTTTAGCACTTTGTCCACTAAAAATAATGTGACCTGCTCTTGCTATGTTGCTATTTCTTGTGCTATGTGCTTCATTTGTTACACTATTGTGTGGTTTTCTGCTTTCCTGTGTACATGGTATTCTGATGCTCAAGTATCGGTAACAGATATGGTTTTGGAGCAACAACAAAGAACTAGCTGAAATGCTAATTGGCTCCTGTTGTGACAGAACAATTATCTGTCATGCAAATCTAGACCAGAATTAGGAGAGAGCCCTACCAAGTTGGTTCATGAAGTGCATAGCTAGACAGCATAGCTGGGGTACAATGTCAGTAGTGCTCTTGTTGAGTCTAGAGCCAAATATTACATTAATGTATGTATGTATGTATGTATATCTTTATATGGCACCACATGGTGTACACAGTGCCTTAAAAAAGTAGTATCCTATATAATAATTCACTAATGTATGGTTGTCAGAAGTTTTCATGCACAGTACAGGCAGATGCACATGCTGCAGTCATGCGCAGTACAGACTGCCTGCACCACGGCTGATAACGGAGTGGGGCACTCGGAATTCAGACCGTAGGACTACAGTCTGAATTCGGAGCACCCCACTCCATTATCAGCCACTGTGCAGGCAGTCTCTACTGTGCATGACTGCACCGTGGCCGTTGCTGTTTGGCACTGTGGCCCGTGTACACGGGCTGTTCAACTAGTGTTTCAATAAAAAAATAAACGGGAATAAAATAAAAGGGTTATTTGGCCTCCTTAGACACAGCATATGTTCTATCAAGGTATACAATTTTTTAGTTTTGTGAAAGTTATGTAATCAAATATTTAAAATAGAATATTATATTTTAGTAATCGTGGGCCTTATGCATACAAGCATACAACTGCATCATAGGGGATAAATATATCTTCCTACGTGTGCCCGTCTGGGGTTGGCCCATGCACTCTGTGGACTTTGCCATCTCTGGCTGGAAACTGGAATTCACTGGAGCAACGAGGAGGTGGTTGGTCTTGTTTGTATGTTTTAATCCACTTCAGGGAGGCTTTGCTGGAAAATTGGGGAATTTGTATTTGTCCCAAAAGGTGCACTTGGTTTGCCCCAGGGTTACTCCGGTTCTTTTTGGTACATCTGCAGAGAGAGGGAGACATAGACGGATCACTGAAAACCATGAACAGTTAAGTTATTTTTTTAGCTAGTTATTGGTTCTTATCTGCCGTCAAATTCTATGTTTCTATGTCTATAGACTTATACGGGGTTTTTAAAACCTTGAATGCTATATAGGTCTCCAACACATTCCAAAGCCTAGTTTAAGTCAATGGGAATGTTAGTTTGGTAGTTTGGCCCAGAATTGCTTCAAGGCCCAACTGGCCCATATTTATAAAAGCAAAGTGGAGTTATTCTGGAGTAAATCAACTGCACCACAGGGGACAAATGCAAATTCCTAAATTCCCATGCACTTGAATAGAATGTTTAACTCCTTGAATGATGGAGAAGTCTCCAAAGCATTGCTTCACAATGAAATGGACACCTCTCTAGCATTCAAGGGGTTAATACTCCAATGTAATTTAACAGGTATTACTATTTGTTTCCTGTGTTGCAGTTGGTTTACTGTAGCACAATTCCAGTTTGCTTTCATATATATGGATCAATGGAGGTATTTATAAGAAACATTCTTAGTATTTTCTAGGAATTGTTGTTAAGTCAAGGCAACTAGCGATAACAACAGGTCTTATTTATAAATGAATAATGGCTTATAAATGGTTATAAATATGGCGTTAGCAATCTGATGTTAATGCCTGGAATGGTTAAGAACAGATTATACCTAGCATTAAGATTCTGGCAAAAATTCTGATGCTAAATTGGCGCAGGTAGTGACATTTATTAATAAATTACAAAGGATTTTTGTTAGGTACACTGTCACTTTTCCAGAAACACTATGTTGTGTTAAAGGGGATCTATCACCCCTATACAAGTTAGCCTTAATAGTTAGATTATATTGGTGTAGACCTGTATTCATTTAGTTTTTTTAAATCTGTATTTGGTCGAAATTGAAGGAATAAATGCTGCCCTGCACCTACTTCCGGACATTGACCATAGAGCTCTCCAGCTTACAGACAGAAAGCCTCCTACATAAGAGGAGGCTGGTTAGAGGGTGGGGAGCAGAGGCAGAGTGACAGACTGTGGGTACAGAGCTGTACCAGCAATCTGTCCGGTAGTAGGTGCAGAGTAGCATTTATTCCTTCAGTTTCGGCCAAATACAGATTTAAAAAAAAAAATGACATGAATACAGGTTTACACTTATTGGCTATATAATCTAACTATTAAGGCTAACTTGTATAGGGGTGATAGATCCCCTTTAAGGCTTCCAAAACTGGCGGAAGCTTCTTTTTGAATGGCGACCTTAGGGTTTTATGCTACTTTTACACCATATTTTTCATAATGCCATTTTTGTATATCTCTGCAAAGGTTTTTTTTTACGTGGTCATAAGTGTCTTAACTTTTATTTAAAGTGGACCTGTCACCATATGGATCTGCCACAGAGACTCCAGTTTTAAGACTGAATTACTGGGTCTCCAGGGACAGAAGCTGATTTTCCAGCTGTGGTAAGATTCTTCTCACTCCCACCCTGTTCCTCCCACTTCCATCCCACTTCTCCTCCTTCCCACCCTGTTCTCTCCACTTCCTACCCACTTCATGACACAAACTTGTGTAAGCTCCACCCACCCAGTGAAGCCCCCCCCCCCGGTGTGAATTGCATCATTGACTTCCTTTTGTCAGAAGCACATGAGCCATGTTCTGGGGCTCAAAATGAGCAAGTACCCACATATGCCTATCACTCTAACACAAGTTTAGTTTTCTAGACAGAGAATTAAGGGCTCTATCCAAATGTTGGCGTCGGCAGAAAAAACTGTAGACGGTGGTTTTGTAAGTCAAGTATGCAATGCAAATGTTTCCACAAGTAACAACTAATGGCAGTTTTAAAAAAACAACGCTTGTCTCCAAAGTATCAAAATATAGCCCATTGAGGACAATGTAAAAGCTAAACCCAGAGCCATTCAAATGTTTGCCACATTTACTGCCAGAAATCTAACACCCATTTTTTTAGCCGTACACCACAAAACTCAGAGTAAAGACCACAGTCAAGGAAAACAAAACAGAGAAGTGGGTAATTCAAGTATATTCAAGTACATACAGAGATCAAATATTAACCCCTGCAATGCCTAGGAAAATGCCTAGACCAGTGGTTCACAACCCCTCCATCTAAGACACCCCTAACATGCAATCCTGATGTTCCAGGGCACCCCTTGAGGGCACAAGGGAATTCCCAACAAGAAAATAACATATGCTTAACATCAGGTCCCACTGTGTCAATGGCAATAAGGAGAATATAGTGCATGATATGTCCCAGAAATATAGACCCCCAAAAAATGTGTAAAATGAATATTACTAATGCAGAATATAGCATCATGGGAAAAGTGAGGCACCCTGAGCTGGTACACATGGCACACCAACTTGTCATTCCAGTCCAGGTTTTGGTAAGCACACCCAAAGAAAAAACCACATTTAAAATTGCTGGAGTGCAACCAATTTTGACCAAAATAGCTAAAAGCAAATATACAGATGTGCACCAATACTTTGTATATTTGTTTTTACACCAACTTGCCATGACACCCTGGTTGAGAACCACTGGCCTAAACCATACAAACAAGTAACAGACAAACAAGAATCCAGCAACTGCAGCGACAGGGGGAACACAAAGCAGCACAACATAAGCCATCACAACACACCCTGGAACAACAGGGGTTAACACACAACACAACATGCACACCTGTCATGCACAAAACAAAGAGGCTCAACTAGGCAACCCCAGCACCAAATGAAAACACAACATGCACTCCACAACATCACATACACACCTGACAGGTACATACCAGGTACAAGAAACCATACCATCAACCACAGACACACCAACAAACACTGACCTGGTGTACATCATCCAAATAACATGGTATTCCCATGTCAGCATGCCACTTACTGTCCACAGGTGATGCTGGCTATGGGTGCAAGTTGTGACTGCTCACACCAATAGCCCTTTAGCCAATGTCTGGATCACTCAAGGGCCACGCAAAAATATGCAACTGGTAAAGCATGTGACATGATCTGGGTGTGTGCCCATGACACATATTGCTCATGTGTCCAGCCCATGATGTTAAACCTCAACAGCCCATGGAAGTCCCTGTCACCAGTGATCAAGATGTGGATACCTGTGTTGTGATGTAAACGTGTACCAGGCTCATCAAGGACCACTGCACTTGTGAGTAAAACACATGTGTTTTCACGTTGATGGGACACCAAATTGGCCATGTTCAACATAACCCAACCTGAACTGACACAAGATTTCAACTAAGTGGACCATTCACACAAGCCCCCTGCAACCCTTGGAGTCAGAGAGGATATCCAATGCACTGACATGCAATGCACTGGATACCACCATTGAATATTAGGGGTTAACCCTTTGAGTACCAGAGGGTTAAGCAATACATTTTAAAGCAATGTGTTGCATACCCCTCTGGCACTCACACCTATGATCGTGATTCACAAGTAGCATGGATGTTGTGTTGACAGTGCTATTGTAAGTCTTGTCTTTACTCCCCATTGCCATCCATGGCATGTCCCGTGATGGTCCAGAGGTATGTCTCGGTCACATGTTGATTCCACGTCCATGCCGATTCCTTGTTGCCCACATGTGTCAATCCCAAACAATGAGCATCTGTAATTGCCCGGCTCAAATGATTACCAATCCAGCATCAATTTGTCATCCAAATCATGTGCTGGATTCATATGCAGGTGATAACTGTATCGCCGATGGTATCTTCATGTATCTCTATGGCCCTCAAAAGGTATTCCTCCATGTGATGGACAGTAGCATCAATCTCCTGCATGTGAAACCAGCCCCATGTCAAGGATGCCATGATGCATCCATCAGGTGTATATTGCTCAGGTTCAAATCACATCATGGAACACCACACCCTGATGTTGTGTGGCTGTGCTATGTGGTCTGTGATTTGAACCTGGACAAAAGTGTCTGTATGAGATGTGCATGCTCACCCATGCTGCAACACCCTTACACACCTTTGAATGTGCATGAGATGTTCACTGCATAGCTTTGAAATGCATTGGAGAAAACTCACTACCTTACACCCATGTTAGATGTGCAATGAGCCCTAAGGTGCTGGCAGTCCAGGGGCAACACCTCGGATGCCTCCTGGCTACCTGATGTCCACATGGGTGGCTGTAGTCTGGCCCACATGTGGTATTCTGCCTCGTCCAGCATTGTCACTGTCTGTGGCATCCTGTGCCTTGCCATAGGCTGTGGTGGCAGAGGAACCTGGAGGGCAAGATCAGCCCACTGCTGCTGTGGCTGCTGTGGCTGTGGAGCTGGACCCTTGGGGCAATGGTGTACCCACTGCTGCAGCTGCTGTGGCTGTGGACCCTGGGGGCCATGGTGTGCCCACTGCTGCAGCTGCTGTGGCTGTGGACCCTGGAGGCCATGGTGTGCCCACTGCTGTGGCTGCTGTGGCTGTGGACCCTGGGTGCCATGGTGTGCCCACTGCTGCAGCTGCTGTGGCTGTGGAGGTGGACCCTGGGGGCCATGGTGGGGCCACTGTTGCTGCTGCTGTGGCTTCAGTAGTGGTGCTGGCAGCGACCTGGAAGTGGTGGCCTCCTCAGAGGAGTTTTCCCCTGACTCCTTCGCTTGTGCTGACTGGTATGCTGTGTGGGAAAATTACATGATAATTAGTGATGTGAGCTATGACAGGAGTGCTGTAAGACTATTACATTGACATGTGAACCATTGAGTGGCAGGATGGTATTCATTGCATTGCTTTGCAATGCATTGGTTACAATCCTGACACACATTGCTGAGCTTGACATGATCCCATACACTGAGTCTACTAACCTACAGTGATGTAGCTTTGGTCATCATGTGTATCCTGAGCAGTATGGATGGCAAGGCATATCTCCTTGCTATCCACATTCATCAGGATCCATGTGTTGACCAAAACTGAACCATCACACCTTGAGTGACACAAACCCATTGCATGACATACACTTAGGCCTCCACAGCAAACACACTATGACCTATGCACAGCAATGCACCAGGGATGACAAATGACTACAGAGTCCAACCAATGATGTCAGCAACAGTAACAGACATGTCAAGCACAACAACAAACATGATCTGTGGAACCCAGCATCCCAATCAGCTGGAGGACACGAGAAAACATGCCAGGTCAGCTAAAATCCTAACACACAGCAAACGTGCATGGTTATACTGTACTATTGGAGGTTACTTCTCCCTTTTCCTATGTTATGCTATGGAGCCTAAGCACTGATATGTCACAAGTTGTTTAGATCTCAGTGCATTGGCTCCACAGAATAAAACAAGAATTGCAGATGTGATGACACTGCAGTTGTCATGTACACATTATCACCGCTATCTGACACTCTAGTGAATGTCTCCACCGTCACGGTTGAACCTTGTGAATCACATATGTCCTGTAGAGTGGTGATGGGGGTGAATGCCCCCTGGCCATTCACACTCTGCAGGCAATATATGATGCAGAAAACTTGACTATTGCACTTGGACTAACTACCTACATGTACAACGATTAGCCCTGACATGCAGTAACAATACTCCAGAACACACGTAATTTCTCTGCCTTGCTATCTTCCATAACCCTTTGATTGCCAGGGGACTAGCCAATGTATTGTCAAACAATGCATTGCTTATCCCTGTGGCACTCAATGGGTTATGCGCTGACCTCTTTGTTACTTTGTTACTATGACATTGAGATACAAATAACAATTATATCTTTGACACATGACGGTGTGCATTGTTTTTGTGCTGTGCACGATGTTGTTGTAGACAGCTTGAAGGGGGTTCAACAGGGACTTGACCATTACCATTCAGTCTGGGTTTGTCAGGTATTCTGTCCTTGTTTGGTGTCCCTCCAAGCTGTGCTGTTGAAATGTGGTGTGGAATGCTGTCCATGTGTTCAGGTGTCACTGTGTTGCCCTATGTATGGTAGGTGTCCAGCCGAAAGGCAAAACGATCGTCAAGGTTTCTGAGCACAGACTTTGTGCTTCAGTTATTCGTGCTATCCTAGAAATACTATGAATTAGTGTGACATTAGACATTTCTCTTACTTCTCTTATTTTTTGGCCTATAGGGATCACTTGCCCAGCAGGTCTATTACCCAATGATTTTTGCGGACGTAACCACTGGGGTTCTTGGAAGCGTGAAGCTTCAATTTTTAAGTGGTTAACTTTTGCGGCCCCCTCTTTTTTCTCTCTGTCCTCTTGAATTATAGTTACTTGTAGGCAGATAGATCCAGGTATATCTTATAATCCTCAGTGGAATACATGATATAAATATATATTAGCAGACACTATTTGAGTCGGAGTAGTAATGGAGACAAGTGGGGCATAGGATTTGTATTCTCATCCTGTGCTCTCTACCCTATTACCATCCATGCTTACGAATGGGGAGTATTTAATTGAGGTATTTTTTTGGATCTGTATAGAAGACAGTTAATTATTACATTCAAACCTTACAACATTAACACTATTGTAATCTTTCTGCTTAGTGTCACGTTATCATAATGCCAAGATTAATGTGCATTGAGTTGAATTGTACATACCTGTTTATTAGTCATTAGGGACAGAGTTATTTATACACGCCGTGTATTAAGAGAATAACATTATTAGTCTAATGGTATGAAGATAGTGTCTTATTGTAATAAATCAATAAGAAACTGGGATAGCCATTGATTTTAATTCGCTCATTTTAGAAGGGTAGTAATAAAAGTTAAATTTTAATAATTTTGTTTTAATTGTTTTTCCCCTTATTTTACCTCACACCATAATCACTATGCTGTTTAGATAGGAGAGGGACTGGTGCTGTTTAAGAGATCTCTTACTATCTCTATTTTTCTTTATATGTACAGGTAATCTCTATCACAATCCTCTTATTCTGTTGAATAACCTATTAATACTCAATATCAGGAGTGCTTCTAGTATTTTTCATTATTGATGTGATATGTATGTAGGCCTTGATGCACTTACCTGTGGTCTGGAGGCTCCTTTCATCCCCGGTGTCATTCCATCCCGGGATCCCCTGCATCCCTGTTGCGGATAAGGTACTACTCACTGCCTCCTCCCACTCACTGTAGTCCATGCACAGGGGATGAACACCCCCTGTGCTGCCAGCATGCAAAGCCTTCTGGCCCATTTTCTTTTTTACTTTGGCCTTCAAGTCTGCCCACCTCTTCTTTACAGCATCCAGTGACCAGCTGCAGCTGGACACTGCACTCATAGCAGCCAGGACCTCCCTCCATGTGGCTTTTCTCTTGGCCCTCATGCCAACAACCTTCCCTCTGGGAAACAGGATTCTATCCCTTGCAATGATAGCCTCCACCAGGACGAGGTTCTCCTCCTCTGAGAATTTGGGGTATCATGCCCTGTTCTCCTCCTCACCCCAGAGGTTCTTTGAGAGCCCTGACTATGGCTCTCCAGCCCTGCCTGTGATGGCCCTGGCTGTGTTGGGTGCTTCCCATGGAATACCCCTTGTCCCACTGCCATCTCTGGCTCTACACTCTGTGTGTTTCTTCTTGTGTGTCTCCCCCTCCTCCCAGGGATCTTCCTCTCCCTTCCCTACCCTAACCAGGGAGCCCACCTGCTCCTATTCCTCCTCTCCTACTCTCCCCATCCCTCTCTCCACTCCTCTCCATTTCTCTCACCTACTCACACACAGGCAAACACTCAGGCCCTCACACATACACTCACTCACTCTCTGTCACTCACTTGCACTCACAGACTCACACTGTCAAAAAAAAGGTAAAAGTGTATGTGTTTTACTAACAAAAAAAAATGGGCTATGTGTGTGTGTGTGTAATGGTTTGTTCGACACACAGACACAGTGGTTTAGGATAAAACACAGTTTTATTGAAATCACAGTAATAAAATAACCTTCACA
Source organism: Rhinophrynus dorsalis (assembly GCA_037306005.1). Lineage (NCBI taxonomy): Eukaryota > Metazoa > Chordata > Amphibia > Anura > Rhinophrynidae > Rhinophrynus > Rhinophrynus dorsalis. The sequence goes on from CM074719.1 coordinate 444,970,254, forward strand.
GGTCCTGTAGAATATAAGCTGAATAATACAGACACACGACAGGTTAAATATACATATGCCTACACAGGTCCAGCATAAACATAAATCCACAACAGTCTATACTGACACAGGTCAGGCAGATAATAATGGATTCCCAGGAGCCAGGTACTGCATGGGTTAATGGTCTTCTTTAAGTGTAAACAGTCTCATGTGCAGAGAGGTCTGTGATGGGGCTTTCTGCTTATAGACAGCTGAAGGATTCGTAACGCCCAGAATCAGATAAGCAGAACTAACATGAACTGCCTAGGCAACAATGGGAACAGAGACACATAAGGTACTGCCATAGCAGTAACGGAGAACAGACCATTTGCAATCTGCCGGAGCAGTAACGGAGGCAGACACATGCACTCTGCAGAAACAGTAACGGAGACAAACCAGTGGCTCACTGCCGGAGCAGTAATGGAGGCAGACACTTGCACTTTGCAGAGTCTCTAATGGAGACTAGGCGCAAGGCAAACTGCCATAGCAGTAACGGAGACAGACACTTGCACTCTGCAGAAGTAGTAACCGAGGCAAACCGGTGGCTCCCTGCTGGAGCAGTAACGGAGGCAGACATTGCACTCTGCAGAGGCAGTAACGGGAACTAGGACCAAGGCAAACTGCCATAGCAGTAATGGAACTGGCCACTGGTACTCTGCAGGAGGGAATGGTAACACAATTGCCAGACAGTCAGAATGTCACCTAGGCGACACAGCACATGAACGCCAACCAAGCCGGGTCGAATCACGCAGCAGGAACGTCAGCCAAGCCGGGTCGGATCACGGAGCAGGAACATCAGCCAAGCCGGGTCAGTACACAGGAACAGGAACGTCAGCCAGGCCGGGTCGGTACACAGGAGCAGGCGCAGAAGAATAGTCAGGCAATCCGGGTCGGTACACAGGAGCACAACACAATATGCAGAGTAGTCAGGCAGGCCAAGTCGGTACACTGGGAATCACTGAGCAGAAACAAGCACTGGCACAGGAACAACACGAAAGGGCACCGCAGGGGTGCCAATAGCCCAGTATATAAAGGTCATACTGGGCGGGACCAACACACGGTAGCCAATGGGAGCAAAGGAGCATGGGCACCGTGATAGCGTGTGTATGTCTTTTTGTGTTTGGATGCGTGTTATGAGTATGTACAAAGGTTTATTGCGTCGCAAAGTGTGCTGTAAATCTCTCCAACTACTTCCACCTGTATGTACTGCGCCTAAATCCCTTTCTCTCACTCTAGCCTCTGCTCCTGGGTCTTGTAATCTAGCTCTTGGAACTTGAAACACAGACAAAGGTGCGTCAGTTATTTTGGGTCTATATATAGTTTATTCAACTGAACTTGATACTTGGGATGCTGTGATTGGCTGGGGCACTAGGTAATGTCAGACGTTCACTTGTTTGTTTTATTGGGACGTTTCTCACGCTATTTATAGTGTGTTTTGCGATGGCGATGAGGTCAGATTTTGGGTGACTGAAGTTTTGTAGTTTTCGTGTGTTTTGTAGGAAGATTTGAATCTCACATTACCAGGTCTTGGTTAACTCAGGAAGGCCTTTTTTTTGTTCACTTTGGTTTTAACTCCAACATTTGGATCAAGCCCTAAAATCTGCCTATATGTTATACTATTTTTCTGTCAAATAAAAAGCTTTTGAAAAATTATTATTTATGTATTGGTGGCACATTATAGTACTATACCCTGTGTACACTATTCTAGTTAGTTCAGTTCAATGCCAAACTTACAACTCACTGTGCTTTTAGAAATGACTCCAGTGTTTGGGCCCTATTTAGCGGCAATCTATGTGCATTATGGAGAACTAAAATGTCCCTTTGATTTACATGGAGATTTTAACCCCTTGAGACTTCACTAGCATTCAAGGGGCTAAAATCCCCATTTAAATAAAAGAGAATTGTGGGATTTTTTTTCTCCCCTATAGTGCAAATGGTTTGCCACAGAACATCTCCTCCTTTTTTTAACATATGACCCTTAGATTCATTCATAGCACAGTATGGGAAAAATTGGCTAGGATAAACGGCCACACTGTTCTATCAACAAATACAGGTTAATTTATGTAAACCTATATAATTACACACAAATAGCTACTATAGTACATAAGCAAATCTTACTTTTCTTTAAAATTAACTAAACTTACATGCCTACTTTAAGTGTGGGTTGATTCTGAGCTATGTGGTCTTTAAATAACCCATGGAGTTTATTTATATATCTACTATAGACTTGTGAAGAATAGTTTTGCCAGATCAATTTCATTACCCTTTCTGGGAAGTTACATATAAAAGCTGAGCAAGTGGAAATTGTCTGTATAGAATGGAAAATTGCTTTTTCGTAGTAAGCTCATAAAATAGCTATTTTGCTATTGCACTGATAGGCCCCAAAATTGATAGTCGAATGGATGAAATACAGAGAATGAAAGTTTTATATTAGATATAAAAATATCTAAATTAAGGGTAGAAACTAGTGGTGTAATCCAAAGGCCTGTGAATTGCATTTTTAAATATGTATGGTGGATTTATCATTGATATTGCCTAAATATATTTTTCAGTTAGGCATCATTTTATACATTTTAGTTGGAAAGTGCTAATATTATTCCATTCTAAAATAGGTACTACAATTGATTTTTGTGCATTGCAAATGTTTAATGTATGGGAGTCTAACACAAGACCCATGTGGGCCAAATGAGGACCATGTGATCCCAGATCAATCACCCCCTAAGAAAGAAATGCATTATTTACATAAATTGCTAGCAAACTATTAGTCCACTAAGACCTAACCACCTACCAACTTCTACAGTAGATTTCTTGAGATACAGTTCAGTCTGATGAATACCAGAATTTTTGATGACTTAAAAAAAAAGCCATTAGCACTCAACTTACAATAAAACCACACACTTTTGTATGAATATGGTTCCTTTTGTACTGCTTTTATATTACTGCTAAAAAAATCCATATTTTTGAATAGCTATAATTTATTACTGGCAGCAATGAGAGCAATAATGGATTTCCTGAGGAAAAATGATGCTCTTAAAGGGATAGTAATGTCAAAAAAAAGTATTAACTATATGGTAGATACAATTACTAGAGAGTACTTGCACTTATTCGTATCTCTCAAACCTTTATGGTTTGAGAGATATAGGAAAATAAAGTTCTCCGCTCCCTCCCCTTTCTGCTTGACAAGCTGTAAAGCTGTCAGAAGCAGATTCTGGTTCCTGGATCAGATGGCGGCTCTTCAGCAGCCCCAACATAGCAATACCTAAAAATGAATACTTCATCAGAACGGTCTACAATGTGTGCCTGGTTTGCAAGGACACTTTGTAGACCATTCCGATGAAGTATTTATCTTTAGATATCGTTATATCGGCGCTGCTGAAGAGTCGCATCTGGTCAATCGACCAGAATCTGCTTCTGACAGCTTTACAGCTCGTGAAGCAGAAAGGGGAGAGAGCAGAGAACTTAATTTTCCTATATCTCCCAAACAATAATGGTTTTAGAGATACAAATAAGTGCAAGTACTCTCTTTTAATTTTATCTACTATATAGTTAATATTTTTTTTCTGACATTACTATCCCTTTAATGCCACTTTTGCCATGGGAAGGGCAGTGTGGAAAAATATAGGCTTTTTGGGGTTTTCTGTTGTTCTGTACTTTGTTTCTCCTGGTACTAAAAAGGTGCAGAGCAAAGTAAAAACAATAAATAAAAAATAGCCTATTTTCTTGTGCATGCTATAAAAGTGCTAGCCAGGGCGTGTTCACATTAAAGTCTTAACTAGTGTTGTGGAAATAAATAATCAGTTCCATTCATGTCAGAGATGCAATGAAGATAAAGCTTTATTTCTGTATAAAAGCAGCCACAGGGAGACTAACACTCATTAACCCTGAGAACATACTTGCCTGTTATAGTTTGGAAATGGTGGTTACAGAAATTCTGCAGAAAATATGAAGTAACCAGTTTACTCTGAATTTAGGTAAAATCGCTGAATATGTGTGTGCGTACATAAGACATTGCTACCCCTCTTCCCCCCAAGAGCTGTCCACAAGGTTCTGGCTGATGTCAGCAAGTTTTATTCACTCCCTCACTCCCCTACATACTTCATCTTTCTAGATAGCATAACATAGTCTTCAACTGGTAAGGAAATTCTGCCAGCATGAGCAGAATTATCTGTGAAAAACACTGAAAACAAAGATTAACTCCATTCCCTCCCTCCTTAGCCCAACAAACTCCAACGTGATCACCTGCAAATGTAACACTAACATATTTCTTGTGGACCTACAACAGGAGCACAACCAAAAGCTGGTCAAAGAAAGAGAAGCACCATGGTTGGAGGGGGCTTCTTCATCTGCTCAATCCACTGTCACTAGTGTTGAGCGAGCATGCTCGGCCGATGCTCGGATCGGCTCGAGCATCGCTCTGCTCGGCACATGGCGGTACTCGTACGAGTACCGCATGTGCTCGCCCGCCATGTTCGGGTCTCCTCCCCGCACGTTTTGCGGCTGCTGCGCAGCCAATAAACGTGCAGGGAGGCTCTGACATCAGTGTAATGCCAGCAGCCATGTTGGCTGCTGGCATTACACTGATTGGCTGGCCAGAACCCGTGGTCGGGTGCTGTATAGCACCTGACCAGCGAGTTCGGCTCAGTCTTAGCCAGGGAGAGCTGATGATAGGAAGGGAAAGTCAGTGTAGGGAGGAAAAAAAGCAAAATTGTGAAAAAAAAAGAACCAAAAGTCCTTTTTAGGACTACTGTGTGTGGGGGCAGCAGGTTATTTTGTGTGGGGGAAAAAAAAAAAAAAAAAAAAAAAACATATATTCTGTTTAGTGTGCAAAGTTGCAGATTAGAGCACATTCTGTTTAGTGTGCACAGTTGCAGATTAGAGCACATTCTGTTTAGTGTGCAAAGTTGCAGATTAGAGCACATTCTGTTTAGTGTGCAAAGTTGCAGATTAGAGCACATTCTGTTTAGTGTGCAAAGTTGCAGATTACAGCACATTCTGTTTAGTGTGCAAAGTTGCAGATTAGAGCACATTCTGTTAAGTCTTCAAACTAAAATATCAAAGTCACATATTCCATTCAGTGTGCGTCGCCGCAGTTTAGCAGCACATTCTGTGTACTGTGCAGAGTTGCAGAATAGGAAGAAATACTGTTAAGTCTTCAAACTAAAATATCAAAGTCACATATTCCATTCAGTGTGCTTCGCCGCAGTTTAGCAGCACATTCTGTGTACTGTGCAGAGTTGCAGAATAGGAAGAAATACTGTTAAGTCTTCAAACTAAAATATCAAAGTCACATATTCCATTCAGTGTGCGTCACCGCAGTTTAGCAGCACATTCTGTGTACTCTGCACAGTTGCAGAATAGGAAGAAATACTGTTAAGTTTTCAAACTCAAATATTAAAGTCACATATTCCATTCAGTGTGTGTCACCGCAGTTTAGCAGCCTATTCTGTGTACTCTGCACAGTTGCAGAATAGGAAGAAATACTGTTAAGTTTTCAAACTCAAATATTAAAGTCACATATTCCATCCAGTGTGTGTCACCGCAGTTTAGCAGCCTATTCTGTGTACTCTGCACAGTTGCAGAATAGGAAGAAATACTGTTAAGTTTTCAAACTCAAATATTAAAGTCACATATTCCATTCAGTGTGTGTCACCGCAGTTTAGCAGCCTATTCTGTGTACTCTGCACAGTTGCAGAATAGGAAGAAATACTGTTAAGTCTTCAAACTCAAATATTAAAGTCACATATTCCATTCAGTGTGTGTCACCGCAGTTTAGCAGCCTATTCTGTGTACTCTGCACAGTTGCAGAATAGGAAGAAATACTGTTAAGTTTTCAAACTCAAATATTAAAGTCACATATTCCATTCAGTGTGTGTCACCGCAGTTTAGCAGCCTATTCTGTGTACTCTGCACAGTTGCAGAATAGGAAGAAATACTGTTAAGTTTTCAAACTCAAATATTAAAGTCACATATTCCATCCAGTGTGTGTCACCGCAGTTTAGCAGCCTATTCTGTGTACTCTGCACAGTTGCAGAATAGGAAGAAATACTGTTAAGTTTTCAAACTCAAATATTAAAGTCACATATTCCATTCAGTGTGTGTCACCGCAGTTTAGCAGCCTATTCTGTGTACTCTGCACAGTTGCAGAATAGGAAGAAATACTGTTAAGTTTTCAAACTCAAATATTAAAGTCACATATTCCGTGTAAGATGAAGAAGGCGGGTAAAAAGGGACGGGGAAGTGGACGTGATCCTGATAGTTCAGGGCGCGGGTCAGGACGCGGAGAAACTGTGCCTGGTGCCAGAGCACAAGAAAGAAAGACATCCACCATACCTAGCTTCATGTCTCATTTCACAGGGCGTCGCAGGACATCACTCTCGAGGTCCGACCACTGCGAACAGGTGGTCGGTTGGATGTCAGCTGATACTGCTTCCAGTCGGTTAAGCACCACCCTGTCTTCCACCAAGTCCACTCTCAGTAGCCAAGAGTCTGGTCAACATAATCCTCACTCTGATCATCCTTCCTCCCACCATACACGGTCTGGTCAAAGAAGTGATCCCACACTGGGATATAGTGAGGAGCTCGTCTCATCACCAATCCTTCATTTGACCCTCTCTCCAAGCACGCTTGCAGAGGAACATGACATCTTGTGCCCTGATTCACAACCTCTAGAGGGTACCCAATCACAAGAAGATGACAGATGTGAACGGCATTTAAGGTCAAAGGAAGTAGTGGATGATGATGATGATGATGATGATGAGACACAGTTGCCATTAAATCAACCACTATTTCCGTCTCAAGACCTTGTTGAGGAGAATGTTATACAGTTGTCAATGACTGAGTATGTGGTGGGATCAAGACATGAGGAGGATGATCAGAGTGAGGAAGTGGAGGAGGACTTGGTGGACGATGAGGTGACTGACCCCACCTGGGAAGGTGTAGAGCCGAGCGATGACAGCAGTCCTGAGGGTGAGCCATCTGCAGCACCGCAACAGGCTGGAAGAGGCAGTGGTGTGGCTACAGAAAGAAGGCGGACCGCACCAAACCGGCCCGCAAATGTTCCACGGAGCACCCCCTTGCGTAAATCTACCTTGCCAAAGGGTAGGTGTTCCGCGGTATGGCGTTTTTTTAAGGAAAGTGCGGACGACAAAAGAATTGTAGTTTGCAACCTGTGCCACACCAGAATGAGCCGAGGCATGAACACTAGAAACCTCACCACCACCAGCATGATCCGACACATGGCATCCAAGCACCGTAATAAGTGGGAGGAACGCCTGGATCGCCCATCTGTGTCTGCAGGCCACACCACTGCCTCCTCTTCCCCTGTTTTCGGTGCCGGCCAATCGCCTGTCGAAGGCGCAGGCCCGCATACCTCCCGCCCTGCACCTGTAGCATCTGAAGCACCATCAGCGACCACATCCACTTCCCTGTCCCAGCACAGCGTCCAAATGTCGTTACCCCAGGCATTTGAGCGCAAGCGAAAATACCCAGCCACCCACCCACAGGCCATAGCACTAACCTCACACCTTTCCAAATTACTGGCCATCGAAATGCTGCCATTTAGGCTTGTGGACACTGAGTCCTTCCGCAGCCTGATGGCAGCAGCTGTCCCTCGGTACGCGGTCCCCAGCCGCCACTACTTTTCCCGGTGTGCCATCCCCGCATTACACCACCATGTGTCCCGTAACATCACCCGTGCCCTGACCAACGCAGTTACTGGGAAGGTCCACTTAACGACTGACACATGGACAAGTGCTTGTGGCCAGGGACGCTACATTTCCCTGACGGCACACTGGGTGAATGTCGTGGAGGCTGGGAGCGACTCGGACCCTGGGATGGCACGGGTGCTACCCACGCCGAGGATTGCGGGCCCTACCTCCATCAGGGTTTCCGCCAGCACCTACGTTATTGGCTCCTCCTCCTCCGTTTCCACCTCCGAATTCTCTACACGCAGCGCCACTCTCCCATCAGCCAGTAGCTGGAAGCAGTGTAGCACTGCAGTGGGGAAGCGTCAACAGGCCGTGCTGAAGCTGATCTGCCTTGGGGACAAACAGCACACGGCCTCAGAGCTGTTGCAGGGGATTAGTCACCAGACCGAGCAGTGGCTCTCGCCACTCAACCTGCAACCAGGCATGGTTGTGTGTGATAATGGGCGTAACTTGGTGGCGGCTTTGGAGCTCGGCAAGCTCACACACGTACCATGCCTAGCGCATGTATTTAATTTAGTGGTTCAGCGATTTCTAAAAACCTACCCCAATGTGCATGATCTCTTGACCAAGGTGCGCCGCGTGTGTGCACATTTCCGTAAGTCATCTACAGCTTCGGCCGGCCTGTTGAAGCTGCAGCAGCGCTTACAATTGCCAGCTCACCGGCTGCTGTGTGACGTGAGCACGCGCTGGAACTCCACCTTCCACATGTTGGCCCGGCTTTGTGAGCAGCAGAGGGCAGTAGTGGAGTACCAGCTGTTACACGGTCGTCGCCTCTCCGTTCAACTTCCTGTAATCAGAAGTGAGGAGTGGGAATGGATGTCAGACCTCTGCAAGGTTTTACGCAATTTTGAGGAATCGACACAGATGGTGAGCGGCGATAACGCTATTATCAGTGTAACCATCCCACTTCTGTGTCTACTGAAACGCTCGCTGCTCACAATTAAAACCGACGCTTTGCATGTGGAAGAGGTGGAAATGGGGGAGGAAGAGCTTACACAAGGTGATAGCCAGAGCACCCTCACTTCGTCTTCTCAGCGACAATTGGAGGAGGAGGAGGAGGAGGAGGAGGAGGAGGAGGAAGACACGGTTGCCTCCGCTACAGAGGGTAGCCATGGAACTTTAGTTCCATCTCTTCAGCGTGGGTGGGCAGAAGAGGAGGAAGAGGATGAGGAGATTGAGAGTCATCCTCCTGGTGAGGACAGCGAAATCTTGACTGTTGGTACTCTGGCACACATGGCTGACTTTATGTTAGGCTGCCTTTCCCGTGACCCACGCGTTGTACGCATTTTAGACAACACGGATTACTGGGTGTTCACCCTTCTGGACCCCCGCTACAAAGAGAATTTCTCATCTCTCATTCCTCCGGTGGAGAGGACAAGCAAAATGGTGCAATACCAGAAGGTTCTTGTTGAAAAATTGCTCCAAAATTTTCCATCTGACAACGCTGGCGGCAGAGTACGTGCTACCTTGGCCAACCGAGAAGGGGAGAAAAGGGGAGCACACAGCAGTTCCGAGAAAGGCAGGGCAACACTCTCCAAGGCGTGGGACACCTTCATGACACCCCGCCAGCACCCTCACCCTGATGCGCAGCCTAGTGTCACAAGGAGGGAAAAGTTTTGGAAGATGGTGAAGGAGTACGTAGCAGACCGTGTCAGCGTCCTCAATGATCCCTCTGTGCCTTACAACTACTGGGTGTCCAAGCTGGACACGTGGTATGAACTGGCACTCTACGCCTTGGAGGTGCTGGCCTGCCCTGCCGCCAGCGTTCTGTCTGAGCGGGTATTTAGTGCTGCTGGTGGCATCATAACAGATAAGCGTATCCGCCTTTCCACCGACAATGCTGATAGGTTGACACTTATAAAAATGAACAAGGCCTGGATTTCCCCTGACTTCTCCACTCCACTGGAGGAAAGCCCCGGGGGAACATAAACTCACTTTATATATGTTATTTACAATGATGGGAATACTCTGTATTCCCATTCACCCCTTCCACCCAAAAAACGGGTATATGGTTGACTCTTAATCTTCTCATCCTCCTCCTCCTCTTCCATATGCCATGTGCTATAATTTTTATATAGGGCCAGCTCACCAGCGGGCCCTGTGATATAATTTTTATATAGGGCCAGCTCACCAGCGGGCCCTGTTTGACAATTTTTATATAGGTCAGCTCACCAGCGGGCCTTCTCATATAATGTTTTATTGGGTCAGCTCTCTAACGGGCCCTCTCATATAATGTTTTATAGCGTCAGCTCACTAGCGGGCCTTCGCATATAATGTTTAGGATGGTCAGCTCTGCAGCAGACCCTCACCCATAATGTTTTAGATGGTCAGCTCAGCGCACGTTTCCCTCTTAATCATGGCCTCAGTTCAATAAAATCAAGGAAATTTTTGGGAGAATTTGCCTCTGCGCACGTTTCCCTCTTAATCATGGCCTCACTTCAGAAAATCAAGGAAATTTTTGGGAGAATTTGCCTCTGCGCACGTTTCCCTCTTAATCATGGCCTCACTTCAGAAAATCAAGGAAATTTTTGGGATAATTTGCAGATAATATACAAGTAAATATACAGCAAATATTGTTTGGTAACAATTTTTCGCCTAAAGTCGTTTTTATTTTCCTTTTTGTGTGTTTTATGGTCAGTCTGTAAAAATGGCGTACTACGGGCGAAAGATCGTTCCCAGCAGCGATGTTGGAGTCCAAGATGCATCCAGACATCCTCCCTATGCTGTCCCTGAACCATTTCTGTGGTGTTTCCATCCTTTTCTGCCCTTTTCCTATGGACCAGGCACCCTCCCCTCATCAGAGCAGGGGGTGCCTGGTGTAATGCTCGAGTCCTCCCATTGACTTCAATGGGGCTCGGGTGCTCGGCCAAGCACTCGAGCCTCCGGGGGCGCTCGGTCAGAGCACCCGAACACCCGAGCATTGGGGTGCTCGCTCATCACTAACTGTCACCTGTGCAATTCATTAAAAAACCTGAAGGGCATTGGCATCCCTTCTCATTCACTTCTGTTGCCTCAGACAAGAGATCTGCAGGACCATAGTGGTCCTGTCCTATGATCAATTCCCATAAATATCATAAGGAGGCAATATATCATCTTGCTTCTCAGTCATCCAAACCAACATACTATAGACCAGTTGATTTCCCTAACTTTCTGCACCCTCTTTACCTCTACTTTGATCCTGTCCTTTTAGGGACCAGGAACCAGACAGACACAAAAATGTAAAATGCAAAACACCTTTATTAAAATAACCAAAGCAAACAAAGCAAAATCATGATCCAGGAGCGTAAACCAAAAGAAAAGCCGGGGTCAGGAACCAAGACAGGTACTCATACAAGCCAGGGTCAGGAATACAGAGATCAGTGATGTCAGGAACAAGACAGGAGTCAGGAGCCAGAAGGGACATCAGACGAAGCCAGGACATGCACGGATAATCAGGAACTCAGGTGCACACACTTGCAGCCAGAAGCAGACACAAGAGCAAGGAGGAAGTGAGCCTAACTGCTTTAAATAACGTGGAAGGGGTTGGCTGATAACAGTCAGGTGAGTAAGAAACTGAGAGGTCAAGGCAGTTCGTAAGCATCAGCTGGCTTAGCCTGACACAGGGAAGGAAAGACAGCAGTAATCAAGACTCGAGTGTTAGACCAGATCAGTCAAACCATGACTTGTCCACTGCACATTGTGGGTAACATCTGTGGATAGGTGCAGTATTTGTTTTATGAGAGCACATACTTTTCCTTGCAGCATTAGGAACCTATGGGAGCACATACTTCTCCTTGGCTGACCAGCAAAATCAAGAGCCATACAGTTCTGCAATGCAACAGCTCTTAGTGCTTGAATTTCATCAGTAACAAATTGCAAAGCATCAGTGGTATTATTAGAAACAGCTTCTAACAGCAAAGTTAGTTCAACTAATATGAAACAGTTTCTAACAGCAGAGTTAGTTCAACTAATATTTACTTCTTATTATAGATTCCTACCCCAGAAAACACATTTGCAGCAATGTGGAGGAAACTAGAACTCATAATGGTGTATGATTGTGGGTATAAGACATGCTAGGTAATAGACTTGTGCATTAATTTAGGAACTAATGCAACATTTATGAAAATTGCCTGTTTTGTGACATTCAGATTTAAAAGAGTAACAAATGGCATGGAAGATGCAGTTCCAGAAACACAAACACCACATTCAATACATTGATTAATTTTTCAATTAAAATAAAAACTGAAATGTCTTTCCTTTAAATAGAGTTTAGTGGCATGGGAGAAATTACGAACAAAATCAACACGTAACAAAGTAGTATTTATTAAAAATAACCAAAACTGTTGCCTTTAAATGTTAAAAGCAGCATAAATTACACGACCAGATAACACCTCAATAGGTAGAGTGGTCCACATGCCAAATTCAGATACCACCCCCTGCATGCGCTATGGTCTAAATGGGTGCCATTCCCGCTACACGGCTGGGTCTCATGTCACATATGGGAAATTGTCCATAGATTCAAAAAATTCTATAGTTATCCTCATAAGAACTGGATTTATTTATCATTATTCATCCATTCAGAGTCATCTTCACTATCTATTAAATTCACTAACACTTTTGGATTTCACTTTGGATTTACATCTGAACCTAATTTTGAGTATACATTCATGTACTTTAATTTCACAACTGGATTTGTTTGAACAGTTATCCATTTATTCACATTCCACCAACTGGATTTATTTGCCATGGTTTATCATATCTTATTCATTGACTGGATTCACTCACTATTTCCGATTACTTTACATTTATTGGGATACATTTTTAATATCTTTATTATTTTTTTATTTAGGATTTGTTTCTAGATATAGAAGTTATAGACTTTCACAATTTCTTAACTGATATTCACTCAATTCATCATTTATTTGTGGAATACCACTTAAGATTTATTTTATTTTATTGTATGTTGACATATTATGTAGCTTATTTACACATTTATGGGTACACTACTGTTTTGAGTATTTGTATAACACATTTAGATCTTCGATGTATGGCCTCAGCCTCTATCCAGACCCAATTGTGTAGCGAGAGTGGTGGCCATTTAGACCTTAGCGCAGGGGAAGTCCAAATTTGAGGTGTGGACCTCTCTACTCTGGTTGTGCATTTTGTGTTGCCTTCACCATTTAAAGGCAACATTTCGATACAAAAGGGAAGACATTTTGTGTTTCTAGAGTCACTGATATTAGAATGCATACTCTATAGTGATGGTTACTCTTACCACAGAAAATGGAACCAGATAGTAAGATAGAACCATTCAGGTTAACATTTCCCTGAGCAAAGAATGGCATTCAGAATTCAGTGACATTAGCAGGAACTAAGATTTAGTTTGGCCCTCCTTTACATAGTTACAAAGTTGGTGAGGCTGAAAAAAGACATTGGTCTTAATTTGCTCCTCTTGTACTTATTCCCCAGTGGTATATATTGACAAATATAGTTATCTAAGAGCATTTTAAACAAATTACATCTTTCTTGAATATTTGTATCTTTGAAGATCACATCCCACTGAATGTCCTTTGATATTGCTTTTATCATTGTAAAATTTGCCTTTTTAAAATATAATATTTTGGTTGAACCCTTGTTAATGGGTTTCTCATAATAAATTTCAAAGGATAGCATATTGTAGTAACTGCTGCCTAAATGTTCCCTTACCTGTATATTGTTTACCATGTCAGACTAAGAAGTGTTTGAGAGCACTAGGTCTCAAAGAGCTAAAAGGTGTGTGAGCACACAGGTAGCAATTAGTGATGTTAATAAGGTTGGATTAGGCTGAAGTGAAGTTTAGACTAGAGTTGTGAAAAAGAAGCACAATATGCAAAGAAGTCTCATAGACATTTTCTTTGAGCATGTCTGGCACATGGGGGTTTAGGCGACTACATCACAGTTTGTTTGGGGGCATTTGAGGGTTCTCCTAGGGATCCCACAGCAGGGATCTCTTCTGTCCATTGGAGCACATAACTCTTTTTTTATTTATAAACCTTGGAGACACCAGGGGTCGTTCAGTTGCCTCGGGTGGTTCAGTTGAGCGTGGTGATAGCCTCCATCGCCGAACGGGTTAATTTTGTGATTTTTTTTTTTATTGTTTTATTTTTCTGATTTTTCTTCATTTTCTTGTTTATGTTTTGCTGATGTAACCCCCATTGGGACCAAAGGGTTAAGCAGGTTCATAGCTTAGCGTTATTTTATTTATTGTATATAGCACTCCATGACCCTGTCTTTAGAGTCAAAGGTCAATTCCCTTGTGCACAGTGTATGTCCCAATATATACAGGGTTGGGTACATAAGGTCAGTATTTGATGTATTTGTTTGAGTCTTGAGGAAGGCCTGGTTGGGGCCGAAATGTCGACTTAATAAACTGTATCTTTTTTTTTTGACAAATCCTGTTGCGTGCTCTTCCCCTTTTTATTATTTTTAATAACTTAAACTTTAGCTAAACCTTTGAAGTACACCCAGGTTTTCTTCTCACTTTAGAAATAAGGAGTGCACTGTAAGATCTACATATATATATATATATATATATATATATATATATATATTGTCAGAACAGTATAAGGGTGAAACCCCAAAACAAAAAACAAAGATAGAAATCACCCAATCGTGTAGTATGTTCAAATATAAATTCTCACGATATAAGTTCAAAACAGCACTCACATGTTGACGTAGTCAGGACTTTTGGTATCAAAGCCAACTGACAAATCACACATAAGAAGAATACAACCTGTCTCCGCTCAGGTAGCTCCCATGCAATCTGAAACACTCTCTTGATCAAGAAAGTGCTCCAGATTGCCTGGGAGCTACCTCAATGGAAAAAAGATGTATTCTCCCTACGAGTGATTGTCAGTTGGCTTTGATACCAAAGTCCTGACTATTTCAACATGTGAGTGTTATTTTGAACCTATATTGTAAGAATGTCAAGTTTGGAGCTAAAGTAGAATGAGATAAGGGAATCTCTGGATCCTACTGCTGGAGGGTTGAGACAGTCCAGGTAGAGTTCAGGATAATAACAAAGTCTCTGAGGATGAGATGAGAGATAAAAGTTTAGGATGAAGTCAAGTATTCGACTCCTGAGGCTCTGAGATAACATAGTAACATAGTAACATAGTAATTTAGGTTGAAAAAAGACTTGCGTCCATCTAGTTCAACCTTTTCCTATTCCTGTTTACCATCGTTGATCCAAAAGAAGGCAAAAAAAAAAAACTCCCTCAATTAGCAATTTAAAATTCTGCCTTGAATGGGGGGGGGGAAGATGAAGTCATGAGTGAAGTCATAGGAATAGTGTCGACTCCCAGGGCTCGGAGGTGAAGTCATAGATACAGTGTTGACTCCCGGGGCTCGGAGGTGAAGTCATAGTTACAGTGTCGACTCCCAGGGCTCAGAGGTGAAGTCGTAGATACAGCGTCGACTCCCAGGGCTTGGAGGTGCATAGGATACAGTGTCAGCTCCCAGGGCTCGGAGGTGAAGTCATAAGATACAGTGTCGACTCACGGGGCTCGGAGGTGAAGTCATAGGATATTGTATTTGACTTCACAACCCTCGACTTGTCAGATAGCCCGGAGGTGGAGGTCTTAAAGGCTATGACCTCCTACACCCTCAAAAAGTTGGACAGGAAGGAGGAAGGGAGTCAAGCTAAGGCCTATTCACACCCTCGACTAGTTGGAAGTTCCAAGGCGACCTAGACCAGTCGGAAGGCCTGAGCTGTGAATAGATGACAAGCAAGAATTAAGCAGGCACAGGACTTACAGAATGCATAAAGCTGGAGGGACCTTCGTTCTGAGCAGGATCCTGCTGTAGGCAATGTGAAGGTCGAACCATGTCATATTAGGAACCAAACATGCGGCAGAAGATCCAATGGATGAGACTGAAGCAAGGTCGAGAGGCTAGCTGGGTCGAAGTCGTAAGGAAGTAGGTATAATCAGCAGACGAGGAGCAACGTCAAGACAGGCCAAATTCGGATCATGGGAAATCTGGAAATGTTGAATCAGAAGTTGTGACTCAGAGACACGAGGCAGGAAGATCGAGCACAGGTAAGATGGCAGAGCAGGTAGATAAAGGAGAGTTGTCCAATAAGAAGAAGGGGTTATAGGTGAATGGGAGTGACAGAGAATTTGTATTTGAACATACTACACTATTGGTGCTTTCTCTCTTTGTTTTTTGTTTTGGGGTTTCACCCTTATACTGTTCTGATTATCCACCGCTGTAGGAGAGTGTGAAAGTGGAGAGAACAGCCCAATGGTCATCAGTTGTATGAATCAAAGAATATACTGTGTCTGAAGGCAGTCTGACATCTCCAGTTGCCCTTTGTTGTTGGTTTTAGTTTATTCCGTTTCCAACACAGGAATCTTGTGAGTGTATCTAGAGACGCGTTTTGGTGGTGGTTACATTGTGTTGTTGGTTGACACACACAGGGGGCGCACCTCGTTTTTTCTCCTGTCTTTCTGTCTTACAATATATATATTGTAGTAAGCCCAGTCACATTGCAACCAGCATATCACAGGGACATTAATTTTCACAACCCCCTGGTCACTCCTGTGAAAATCACTGCAGCAAGACTTGCCTCCATCATGTTGCTGCTGTTCCCTGACATACACAGAGCACCAAATCATATGGACAAAGCTATGCAGCAATCACAAGTAAAACAATTTGGAAGCAGAGAGTCCTTGAGCTCTGTTCTAAGCAGAAGTGAGGTGAACAGTGTCTGACAAGCAATCATGTTCCTCTTCATATGTGAGGCAAGAGAAGAGAGTTGCAGGGTTTAATACTGGATAGAGGTTAAGAGGGATGTGTCCAACTGATAACAAAAAAAATCATATTTGGTTAGTCTGGCATTTAAGAGGTGTTGTGTGGCAGTCTTAAGCCAAAGAGCATTATTAACATGAGGGACAGCAACAGTAAAAGATGAGTGCAAATAATGTTACAGTGAAAGTATTTTCTGCTGTCTGAGGCCAAATAAGGGATTTAAGAATGTCACTGAGAGTGAGATCTTGTAAAGATTTAGCAAAAGAAGCATAGCCCAAGACTCACTAGTGAGAGATCCCCATCATTCCCAATTACTCTGCTGTAAAGAATGTGGCAGTACTTTGCGGATATATCATAGCTAAAATAGTGTATCTTGAGAAAGCAGAGCTGCCATGTATTTAAAATCTTTGTGTCCCTTAGCAACTAAAGCAGTTAGAAGGGTTAATGAATCAGTCTTATAGGTTTCTAAAGAGGGAGAAGCCAATAAAAGGTTTACTGTTATATATATATATATATATATATATATATATATATATATAATCTAAAACACAGTATATTTATTCCCTTTAACCACAGATATACCCAGCCATGCATGCATGTCCCTCACACAGACACGTGTTCCTTACATAGCACTGAGTTCTGACTGAAAGTTGAAAATTACTCCACCATGCCCCCACAGTAATTGAAATCAGAATCAACAACTGCAACGTGTACACATATACCAGTGCATTAAACACACAAACACATTTAAACAACAGTATAAACAATGCAAGGGAAAATACATTTTATATATTCTTTCACAAATATACCTAAAATTATGATGAATTTCTGTAAATAGCATGTACTTTCCGGCTAATTATTGAGATTAAATCATTCCTGTAACAGTTGACAAACTCATGAGAGAAGCGGGACTAATGTTACAAGGGAAAATTCCAGTATGATTGTTGTGAGAGGACTTAACGTTAATCCATAGCATCACAGATTCTCGTCTATAGATTTTTGCCTTTCTCTTCACTTGACCCCTCTCTTTTATTGGAATGATGATAAAGAACAAGCAGATTTTATTGTGCCAGACCTATGAAAAAACAATAGTTTTTTTTTAACTGTAATGTGATAACTCCTCTTTTTTAATTTACTTTTTTAACACATTAAGTTTTATTGGTTTCCTCTATGACATCTCAAGTCTCTTCCACCACATAGTTGACAGATCCCTGTAAACTGAAACAGAAACATGCATGTTAATGAAGTATGGAAAAGTACCTAGAAACACACACAATAAATCCTTAGCGCTATTACACCATTATCAGCCAGATATAACAGTTGAGAGTCCTCAAATAGTTTTCCACAAAGCAGTGCAGCTTGTTCCTTAATGACTTATGGCAAAGTCCCCACAAAACATGTAAAAAAAAAACACAAAAAGGAAAAGAGCACACGATCTAAGTGTAGATTATATATGCTTTTTTACTTTTTCTTTCAATACTTTCACCATGTGTGATCCTATTGATGTCCACCTCCTTCACCCTGGAGATCACCAGATACTGAGATGTGGATGTTCCACTCACCTTTTTTTGAGGCAATCCATCCTTATAGTATAATCGCATTTACTGGAAGACCCCCAGTGACGGTATCTGTTTCAACAACGACATCTCCCGTTCCTCCTAGTAGTCACAGCTTCCAGCCTCCTCCAATATCCCAATTATCCCAATATGGAAATAATTGTCCTCTGTCTAGGACCCACCATAGACACAGCCTAAAATGGGATACTACTGGGGCAAGCTATATAATGACATTAGTATCTACTGTAATGTAGAAAATTTAATGTACACCATAAAATAAATATACATAAAAGAAAACCAAACTACCCGATATGGGATCACCCTACACTTTTCACAACTAAACATTACTTCTTCAGGGTTATTTCTAGTATATATAGTGTGAAATTACCCACCATATCATACCTTTCATATATCCCATAGCTCTTCTGTTTGGCGCCAAAAGCCCGGATCATCTGGTCCACTCTAGGGGAAAGTGACACATTCACATTTCCTACATAGGAGCCACATGTCCTCCGGAACACATATGCATTCCACCCCTCTTAATCCAATATAGACAGATCTCCATGGTCACCCCATGCACATCAATGTTGCCCCAGTGATCCAAAGAGGATTTCCATCGCTCATTCACACTTCAACCCCATATGATCCTACACACACCAACTGACTCGCATGCCCTCCCAGTTTAGACTGTAGCTCTTTCGGGACCCAACACTTATATTTCCAGAGGGCTTTGTGACATCTTACATTAGTGTAAGTGTCACTACAAGACACATCTACCATTAAAATATGGCAGTAATACGTTCACATTCCCTCAGAATAAGGGCTAGATTATCCTCCTATCCTTCCACAGTGGTATAATTTGCATACAAGACAACAATATTGTATTAGTTTTAGAGTACCCCAACAATTCTCTGTTGCACATATATATGGAACTGGAATAGAGAAAAATCCATATCCCACTCAGGGATAACACACTACTCAAATACGTGATCTTGCTGCCTGCCACATCCCAGAGACACCTCAGATTTAATACATTTAGCACTACTGCTTTCCCTACATTCTCACAAAAAACTAGCCAAATCCATCTCTCCATTGAGTCCTTCATTGAGTTTTCTGTAGAAAACTTTCCTGAGGTGGAGAAAAATTTTCCTAATCATTGATTTCAATGCAATGAGCTTGGCAAAAAAGCAGGAAAAAGCGGAAAAAATTTTCGCCTATTTCAGTTTGAGGGGAAAATTTTCGCCCATCCCTATTCCTCTCCTAATACCTCTGCATCCATTCCAACGTTAATTTCCAGTACCTTACTATCCTTATTTTTAAAAAATCTTTTTAATATCTGGTTCCTGACAAATCGTTGTAAATCTGTAAAAAATTCAAAGTCATTGGAAATTGACGTGGGCGAAAATTTCAGACCCTTTCTGAGGACAGATACTTGACTTGGGCTAAGGCTATGTATTCTCCCCAGAATTCTTCCACTTTTCTTGATAAACAGGTGATAAAGTGGGTATGATGTATTCAGTGTTCTAAACTCTCCAAGACCTGTTATTCTATGGAGCCAATGCATTAAGATTTGAATGAAAGTGTATGCAGTGCTTTACAATTTAGATTTTTCCAGCTTTAGAGATTTTAGTGCATTGTCTCTGTAGAATAACATAGGATTTGGAGATGTGTTATCACTAGAGAAGTCATCTCCCCATTATCACCACTTTGTCACACTTTTGTTAGGGACCAGGAACCAGTGGCCAGTACTCGGTCCGGTGGGATAATAAGACTAGGGGGGCTCTCCGCCTTAGCGCCCGAGAATTGTCTGGATAGGGCCTCAACCCTGACATTTTTGGTGCCCAGCATGTACAAGACCACATAATTAAAATGGGACAAAAATAAGGCCCATTGGGGCTTTCTTGGAGTCAGGCGCTCAGCTTGAGACAGGTATGTGAGGTTTTTATGATCCGTGAGGTTTAGGATTGGCACTGAAGTTCCCTTAAGCAAATGGCTCCATTCTTTGAGAGTGAGTATTATTGCCATCAACTCACGTTCTCCAGTTTCATAGTTGCAGTCCGCAGGACTTAGCTTCTTTGAGAAATACCCACATGGGTGCAACTGGCTCTCAGGAGTAGTACGTTGAGACAGGAGGGAGCCTACTCCTGTCTCAGATGCATTGACCTCAAGTATGAATGGAAACTTTCGGGTGTGCCAAAATAGGTGCTGCGGCAAAGGCGACTTTTAATGCTTCAAATGCTTTGATGGCTTCCGGAGACCAGTGCATGAAGTTACCGTTGTTTTTGATCATGTCGGTAAGGGGTTTTACAATCGAGGAAAAGAGGCCCGCTGCACCAGAGTAATAAGTGCCTCTGTAAGAATGGAACACTTGCCCCAAGAGAGCCCAACAGAAATGGAGAGGGCTATCCTTCTGTATAGCTGGGAATACCGAGACTCCACCTAAGGTCTATCCCCGATAGGACCTTAGGTGCGTGAGTTTCCTGAATGTGTGGGGCAAGTTCGCAGCATATGCCCTGCCTTACAGCAGTAAAGGCACAGGCCCTCCCTCCTCCTAAAGGCCCTTTCAGCAACTGAAAGACAAGTGAACCCAAGCCACATGGGCTCCACATCTCCTGAGGTCTCGAGACTAGAAGGCGCAGGAGGATAGGGGAGGCATGGGTGGTGATGAAAAGCTTGGAGCTAAATAGTTGGGATGCCTCCGCAAGCGCTCCCAGGGTTACAGGTGCTTTGTAGAGTGAAACATTGGATGCGAGTCCCTGCCCGAAAGCTTACAATCTAAAGTGGTAATGTGAGACATACAGAGTACATTAGGGTCAAGTGCTGAATACAGTGCTAGTTCTGATGATGATAGAGGACATCAGTAATGTAAATAGCATTCATTGTACAACATCAGTGCCTTCTAGCATGTTTAGATTTTATCCAAAAGGTATATTTTCAAGTGAGATTTGAAGGTTATCAGAGAGGTGCAGTGGCGCAGGTTGGATGGTAGAGCATTCCATAGATGCAATTTGAGACCAGTTCCTCTAAATCTCTGGGGAGGTCCCAGGCTGCAATCTCAACTTTAATTGTATTTGAAAGCCCATTAGAGAAAGTAGCCACGAGAGCCTCATTATTCCAACCAACCTCGGCTGCCAGGGTACGAAACTCTATGGCATAATCCAAAACCATCCTTGTACCCTGCTGGATGGACATTACAGTATATCAAATACCCTTTTAACGGATGCCACAAACTCAGGGTACTTGTGCACTATAGGTGTCTGCGTCTCCCAAAGGGGATTAGCCCATGCCAAGGCCCTGTCAGAGAGTAGGGAAATCACAAGTCCCACCTTATTCCTATCAGACGGAAAGGACTGTGGTACCATCTCCAGATAGATACCGACCTGGTTCAGTAAATCTCTGCACTGGTTAGGATCACCCCCATAATGCTGGGGAAGCGGGGCTGACCCAGAAATGCCTCTAGAAAAATTGGAATCACCATTGTCAGCCGGAGCGAGAGCGGCAGCAGCTATAGGGGAAGCCTGCACTATGGGTCGCTGGGGTGGTGGAGCTAGATGTGCAGTATGGAGCAACAAAGTCTGGAGGGCTACCGCAAATTAGTCCATGCGCTGGTCTGCCTGGTTCAGCCTGAAAAAAACATTTGGTGAATTGCCTGTGCCTTCTGAGTTCATGGCACTTGTGTACTGTTAGGAACCAGACAGACACAAAAATGTAAAATGCAACACACCTTTATTAAAATAACAAAAGCAAACAAAGTAAAATCGTAATCCAGAAGCGTAAATCAAAAGACAAGCCGGGATCAGGAACCAAGACAGGTACTCAGCCAAGCCGCGCTCAGGAATACTGAGCTCAAATATGTCAGGAACAATCCAGGAGTCAGGAGCCAGAAGGGATGTCAGATGAAGCCAGGTCATGCACAGATAATCAGCAACTCAGGATAATGCTCTTGCAGCCAGAATCAGGCTCAAGGGCAATCAGGAAGTGAGCCAAGCTGCTTTAAATACCCTGGGTGGGTTGGGTGAAAACAGTCAGGTAAACAAACAAAGAAAGATCAGCTGATTCAGCCTGATCCAGGAAAGGGAAGGCAGCAGTAATGGATAGCAGAGCATTGGATTAGTTCAGACAGCAGAATCAAGCAGCAGACTTAGAGCAGCTCAGCCAAACCTTGACAACTTTAGTGAATAACCCCCACTGACTTTAGTCTTAATTGTTTGCAGCAAATTGAAAAGATAAAAAGCAAGAAGACAGAACCTCATTAGATAACACTTTTATTATGACTTCTGAATCTGCAGCACACCCTAAGCTATGCTTACAAGCAGGTGGTCACATGGGCACTTATGTGCGAATTAACAAAATGCTCCTAGAGAGGATACAAAAGCCACCCTGTAAATGCCTTTATTGTCCCTTCCTCAGACAGGTCTTTGGTCATCTGACTCAAAAAAAACACACGCAAAAAAAACAGGGGCTTGATTTAATATATCCCTGTAAAACTGTTGTTAGGGCAAAAATTAATACTGGATGGCAAACACACACAATATTAACGTAGGAATCCAATTGCCCTACCAACAGGAACCACGGCAAGCATTGGCCCACAGAACCTCACTTGTGACCAAACATTCATTGTGCGTTTTTGTTAACAAAACTCAAAATTATTAGTATGAGAAATGGAAACATCAAAGGAAAACATCTAATGATTGGTGTTTGACACACTGACACCAAGCGCGAGCTCAAAAACAGTCACCCTATACTACCACTTGCAATAAAGTGAAACAATATGTCACGGTTTGTTAAGACTCTCAGAAGTAAGGTTTAGGTAAAAACATAACTTTACTGAAAAGTTAAGGCAATCCCATAGGGTTTTCATACACATACAAACATCACATATATATAAGCAATTGACAATTGAGATAGGTTCTACCGGCCTTGCAAATAATACCGGCAAGGCAACCCAAGCGATACTGAAGGAATAGTGATAAGTAGGCTCTACCGGGTAAGGCAACCGTAAGATGGTAACGTACTGGTTCTACCGGCCTTACCAATACCGGGCAGGGCAGCCTGAGGAATACACAAGGAATAGGCTCTACCGGCCCTGCCAATACCGGGTAAGGCAACCGTGGAGTGTCAACGTAACAGGTTCTACCGGCCTTACCAATACCGGGCAGGGCAGCCCAGAATGGATACCCAAGGATAGGCTCTACCGGCCGTGTCAATACCGGGTAAGGCAACCTAAAGGTGGAAACGTGAAAGGTTCTACCGGCCTTACCAATACCGGGCAGGGCAGCCCAAGAAGGGAGACACCACTAAGACCAGTGACTGTCAGATGACAATGACAGTAGGATGGTAAATAGAGTATACGGTCAAGCTGTCTCACCCAAGGAGAGGCTAGTGTCGGTACACGTCTGAAACAAGTGCTGCTAGGACTGGACAGCACCAGAAACCTGACTACAAGTCAGGGAGTAAACCAGCGTCCTCACGCTGGGACCAACAACTGTACCTTGAGCCGCAAGGCAAATGGAGTAAACCAGCATCCGCACGCTGGAACCAACTGACAGTATTGTGAGCCGCAAGGCTAATGGAGTAAACCAGCGTCCGCACGCTGGAACCAACTGACAGTATTGTGAGCCGCAAGGCTAATGGAGTAAACCAGCGTCCGCACGCTGGAACCAACAGGCAGTAGAATGAGCCACAAGGCCAATGGAGCAAACCAGCATCTGCACGCTGGAACCAACTGACAGTATTGTTAGCCGCAAGGCTAATGGAGTAAACCAGCGTCCGCACGCTGGGACCAACAGACAGTATTGTGAGCCGCAAGGCTAATGGAGTAAACCGGCGTCCGCACGCTGGGACCAACAGACGGTATTGTGAGCCGCAAGGCTAATGGAGTAAACAGGCGTCCGCACTCTGGGACCAACAGACAGTATTGTGAGCCGCAAGGCTAATGGAGTAAACCAGCATCCGCACACTGGGACCAACAGACAGTATTGTGAGCCGCAAGGCTAATGGAGTAAACCGGCGTCCGCACGCTGGGACCAACAGACAGTATTGTGAGCCGCAAGGCTAATGGAGTAAACCAGCGTCCGCACGCTGGGAACAACAGACAGAATGTCGCCGGAGCGACAGGAAAGAAATATCGCCACAGGAACTGAACACAGGAAACAGCAGGAGCAGGCCGAGGCTCAACCGGGACGAGCACCGCAAGTCGGCTGGCAACCGGAACGACAGCAACCGGAACCGGACTGGAACTGACATGCAGGCAGGAACACAAGAACAGGTAAACTCAGGCATTCAGGAACTCAGGAACAGGCCCAATAGCTTCAGCAGACAGGCAAAGTGAATGCTGTCAGAGACACCACGAAAGGGCAACTAAAGGGTGCCCAGACTGAGTTTAAAAAGGCAACCAGAGGCGGGCTGACTGCAGACAGCCAATGGGAGCCCCCTGCAGGTGATAGACAGAGAACTGCAGCAATCACGAGCACCGTGATACAATACTAGCCCTAATACCATCATAAAAGCAAGAAACAAGAAGAGCCGTACTGTTTACTTGTAACGGCACACAAATCAGGATACAATAGCCAGTGTGTTTAACTGGCTACAGTTAAAGGTAACCAGTTTTTGAGCCAGCTGGGATTCTTGATGCTGGTTTTCCCTGCAAAAGAGCTACACAGACATGCATTAGATACCCATTTGGATGTTCAATAGAATAATCATCAGACTTGTGATCAAGTACTGTAACAGCAGACCAGATCAATCCGAGAAAAATATAAAATGTATTTAAAAGATACTTAAAAAAAATTGTTCTGTGGCACATTTGCCACTTCATCAGGAGGAATACAATGTTGCAAAGATACAAAAATACAAACTGGTCTGCCGAATCATACATAGTTTTTTTATACAGGTAATCAAATTGGGAACCTACCCTGATTGGCAAATGAAAATTCAAATGAACTAATCTAAATGTCTGGTTTGAATGTTCGCAATTGAATTATCACGTTCACATCATACATTGACAATTATTAAACAAGTCCTGGTTAATGAACTTAATTCTATATGAATTGCTCTTAAATCCCAATCCATAGTAGTCAATGGAGTATATTCTCCAGATCAATAAAATAGAAGGGATGTAGGTGTGGCTCATAGTGATTGCAAAGCATGGTAATATATTTATACATACGTTTTAACTTACATGTAACATTGCCAGCATCAGTTTGCAAATATTCAATGACATACAATGCACAAAATAAATTAATTGAAAGAAATGTCACTACAACACGTAATTCTACTCACACTGTTATTAAAATTAAATCTATGTTCTACATACATCGTTGTTTAATGTTAACCCTGTTTGCACTACTCCTAGTGCTCGGACTCTGGATTCATGTGTTAATTAACTAAAAAGAGATATCCTTGTGAACGCTAACAGCTATTGTGTGGCACATATAATACAAATACATGATTGTCATGCCAAGGCATGATTTGGCCTTTGCAGGCCTCTGGTATGTACAAATTTCAGGGGTTAATTTGGTGGCTGCCAGGAATAGTGGTGGTGGTGGTGTTAACCCTTTCATTCCCAATGCTCTCCTCACTGTCTCAGCCAGGCCTATAGCCCTCACCTGTTACAAAGGATTGTGGCAGGAGTGGGGGGGCATGCATGGGGGGGCCCAATTTGGGATCGTGCTTAGGGCCCCATCCAACTCTGAACAAAGCTTGGGAATCAGGCAGTTTATATACAGTACTGTAACAAGGCTGATGTGTCATCAGAAACTGTATGTATGAATCTGTGACCCCCGGTGGACAGTGGAAACAAGGCTTGAGTGTCAGACAGTGCAAGTGTAGCACTGTGACTGTCAGTGGAGGTGGATCAAGGCTGCAGTGTCAGAAAGTGTATATGTGGTGCTCTGTGACTACCAGTGGAAGGTGAAACAAGCTTGGGGTGTCAGACAATACATGTGAGGTTCTTTGACTGCCAGTGGGCACCGGAACAAAACTGGGGCATCAGGCAGTGTATGTGTGGTCCTTTGGCTACCAGTGGGATAGTAAAACAGGACTGGGGTATCAAACATTTAAATGTGGATCAGTGACTACCAGTGGATAGTGGAACAAGCCTGGAATGTCACACAGTGTAAGTGTGGCTCTGTCACTATTAGTTGACAGTAGAATAATGATGGGGTGGAGATTAGAACAAGACATAGGTGTCAGACAGTGTTTATGGTTCTGTGACTACTGATGGACAATGAAACAAGGATGTGGTGTCAGACAGTGAATGTGTGGGTTTTGTGAATACCAGTGGACAGTGGGACAAGGCTGGGGAGTGACAGAGTGTATGCAGTAAACTTTATTTTACGAGGAAAAAATATGATACAAGGATTGTTCTGCTGACTGAGTAAAACAATGGCATCCCCTCTGCTAGGAGATGTTTAATTCAAAATTTATTACAACTCAGACAGATATTGATCTGTCATATAATTCAATTTCTTTGTGCATGGTTCATGATGAGGTGTGCTACTCTTGCATATCAGAATGAATGTGTGGTCAAATCAAATAAAAAAAAATAGCATTTGTATGAGGGTAAAATAGTGTATTGCAAAGTGTACAGTGAAATCTAAACCACTGTGGACCAATTAATTCAGAATTAGTTAAGGCACACACATATCAAGAAGTAAAAAAATGTCACAGAAAATGGCTATCTGATACTCTGATGACTGTTTATCAAGCAAATAAGCTTTCCTTACATTCTTATTACAAGGTTCCATTGAACAACATAAATTATTAAGCTTCTTCTGACTTGTTTTTCATTGCTTGATAGATCCAAGTCTGTAATTAGTTTAAACTGATTTAATGCAACTCTGATTACTGAAAACATCATAACCTGCAACTGTATTCCCTAATTTTGGAATGTTAACATCACAGGTGATTGGAAAATACATGTCTGCTTATAATTGTTAGTTATTGTTCATTGTCATGCTATATGATTGGCATAAAAATGCAGAAATGCTTCTTTATTGCTAATATCTGATTAAGGGAGCATTATTTTAGCTTATGAAACTTATACCCTACGTAGTACAAATAGGGTACACCCACTGTTCAAAAGTTATAACTGTTCAAACAGTTGCAAATAGGCATAGTTCCATGTGATCACATAGACAAGGGAGAGAGCAGGTTAAACAAATGGTGCTAGGCTAGGATTGGTTATCACATGGGATAATAAGGGGGAGGATGCATGGGAGGGCAGACAATTAAAGTATGACTGTGGGACACGCCTGAGGGAAGAAAAAGAGTAGAGGGGAGCAGACTAGCTCATCTACCTAATTCTACCTAATATACCTAATTACAGTTATACAGTTATTATCTACCTAATTACAGTTATAACTGCTTACAGTTATTTTATTCAAAAGTAGCAGCTGTTCAAACAGTCACAAACAGGTATGAATCCATGTGACCACATAGACAAGGGAGAGAGCAGGTTAAACAAATGGTGGTGGACTAGGATTGGTTCTCACATGGGATAATAAGGGGGAGGATGCTTGGGAGGGCAGCAAAGCATGACTATGGAACTAACCTTAGGGGAAAAAAGTAGAGGGGAGCAGACTAGCTCATCTACCTAATTCCACCTAATATACCTAATTACCAGTGAAGAAACAGGAAGAGAGGCAGCATATGCACAGATAAAGGTATTACTGCAGAAGAATCAAGTGACAGTGATACAGTTTCTATTATATGAATAAATACTGTGGCCAAAATAAATACCAGAAACTTGCAAAGTCTGTTTTGATATAATGATATATGTGATATATATGCAGTAAGGATTGACAAAAATGTGTGAATGGAAAAACCATTGCAAACCACACATTTCAACCTCTGTGGGAATTCCTGCAAAAAGTGCAGTTTTTCCACTTTGTTCCAAACATTGAAGTTAATAATAATAAAGATAATATAATTCCTACCCACATGTTGAGTTCCTCCCATGTTTTTGTACAGTATAAAACAGAGGGACAGTTTATTGCATTGTCACTATGTTGTAGAAGAGAAAGAAAGCTGCTGAAAGCATGGACCCACCAACCTTATCCCACTGGAAGGCATAGAACCACACGTTCCACCCCCACCCCCCGCATTGTTCTACTGCACTGGTAGCCACAGATCCACATATTCAGACCCCCAGCTTAGTTCCACTGCACTGGTAGCTATGGAGTCACAAAAATGTCCTACAGTAGCCATAGAACCACACATACTGAAACCTCCAGTCTTGTGCCACAGGTATCCATATAACGTCACATTCTGTCCTCCCAGCACTGTCCCACTGCACCATAAAACCACACATCCCCACACCACAGTTTTGTGGCAGGGATTTGCAGGCCATAGAAATCAGATGTGGAAAATAGCAAAGTTCTCTTAGGAAATTTAATTGGGTTAGTGAAAAGGTGGATATTTTATGGGTTTCTATGTACAGGAATTCTGGTAGACAAATGACAAATTAAGCGTTTTCTACAAAAAGGAAGGAAAAAAAGGACTTTTTGTCCATCCACTTGTCCCATAGAATGCAATATAATTACTGTCTGAACACTAGGTGAACGTTCTGCGTGACAGAGGGCACTATAACTATATCAAATGTTTAAACTGTAATAATTTTGAAATTACCAAGCAGTGGGAGTATCATTGCGTTACTCAGCAGGAAAAATCCTCCAAGATATGTTTTTCTTTTTTCATTAAAAGGTTTACAACATTACTGCTTAGAAGCATTATACCAGCAGTTCAAAGAAATTAAAAAACTTTAAAACCATGGGAGGTAATAAAGGCTTGCAACACATGGTTTTGACATGCACTAGAGATCTCACTAGCACCCCAGGCATTAACATTGTATCAATATTAAAATATTAGCTTAGGCTTACCCATATTGTGTAAGATATATCCTGTAAGTGGATTTCTCATTGGGGAGAAGGCAATTGCCTGGAGCTCCAAATTATGAGAGAAGCCAAAGGATTGCTGGCCACTACTACTGTTGTTAGTTATGGGAGAGGCCTACACAATTCCAGTGCCCCTGCAAATGGCCTTCATAATGATTTATGGTGAATGGTTTATTTGCTAGTTAACATATGGTTCTAATGTATAGTTTATATACTAATTTAGGCATTTATAAACACCTGTTTTGGTTAATTAATTTGTGTTGTATCTTAAATGTAAGGTTTTTTTTCTATGCCAGGTGGATTATTGATAGTTGGGTGTAGTAATGAGTGGTCTAGGGAATCAATGATTCCTTGTCTTGGGGCTTTTCAGATGTAAATTTGATCTTGGAGGCAAGTAAATGTGACTGAAGTAAAAGATGGTTGTCTGGATAAAATGAGGTATGGAAATATAATGATACACTATTTAAAATGTTTACAGTAGCAGAATTAGATGAAATAAAATTGCACAAGCTATGCAAGTACAACTAACATGGTACTTGAATATGATGCATGGTACAGTAATTTATCATCTGCACAAATGCAGAATAATTAAAACCAGGAATAGTATTGCAGGGACGAGTAGAATGAAATGTGAATACATTATGTTGACAAGGAACCTAGTTTTGACTGGTGTACCAAGAAGGATACAAAGGAACATTTTGGTATTTTACATTTTTACAGTTGTGAGATTTCTTAAGTACAAATAATGGACTGACATATACATTAGCCAATCACTAATGTAAACAAGTACCTCTCATCACTTAGATCCTGGAACAAATTCCCCATTAAGTTAAGGTCTAAATATTTATACTGTCACGGAAGCTGAGAAGGGACCGGGTCGCCTCCCACCATCGTTCCCGGGTCTCTCCTTCTCGACGCCGGACTGGCGCCGTCTAATGCACCAGTCGAGCAAATCAATGTTCCATTGGTCGACTCAAAGTGGCGTCGAACCCTGGGATGACCGACTCTACCTCGAAGGATGTGGATACCAGAGGGGTCACAGGCTCTCTAACACCGTCGAACGTTCGCAGAACCGGAGCAGGAAAAGTGATGCAGGAACCCAAAGTAGCTGTAGTCAAGACGTTCGAGCACTCCGGTGCTCGAATCGAAGGTTTTAGCTGGAACAGGAAAACCACACGGCAGAGTCCACGTTGCTGCCTGACAGGATCCGAAGTCCGGTAGCGGGATCCTGGCAGCAGACAGACGAACGATACAGGAACCTGGGCTCAGATGGGCAGCAGAGTGGCCACTTTAACCATAAGAACATAAAGGACTCCAGGACTCTGGTTCACTCCAAACATGCCTCACACTTTATTGAACGAATAGCCCATCTTTTATACAGTATAATACAATGCCACAATGGGATGGGAAGGGCCAGATATTCTAATACAGATTTGGCCCAGGAACCAATCAGACACAATAGGCAGGTGACACCGGTGACAAAAGGGAAAATGGCAGATGGAGCCAAAGGGCCAATAGCAGGTAGGGAAAAAGGGCCAATGGCAGAGGGACTACCAAACATAATACTGATGAGGTTACTGTATTTAGAGTACAAACATAGTTGATTAAAGTCTAGACAAAAGACAAAAGTTTGATGAGAGGGAATACACATTCAGGGGACCAGGCCAGGGGTTGTAGCACATACACTAGTTTGAATATACGGCTCCAACCCTGACCAATCAGTGTGTGCAATTAGTCGTTCGTCGACCAATCCGTTGTCAACTCACTACCTCCGGTTTCCCACGCTTGAGGCGGCCTCGAACAAAGGAACCGGGGAACCACCGGCTTCTATTCGGTGATCGTGTATCCCTCGCACATATTACATACAATATAACCCATTCAACATACATTAAACATGCGACATTCGACAGTACATAAAACATAAGTCTTTAACCATAGAAAACGGGTGGCCAACATGCGACATTCGACAGTACATAAAACATAAGTCTTTAATCATAAAGAATGGGTGGCCAATTCGCATGCTAGAACCCACAGCTAAGTTCAAAGAAGGCCAAAAGGCCATAGTCTTTAGATAAATTGTTCGAGGTCCAGACAAGGGCTCAAGTAACGGGTAGGATCAGTTACATATACATATGGATTTTTACATACTATTAGACCTAACCTTGGATAATATGAGAATACGTGGTGTAAGGGAGTTGAGCTGGATTAGAAATATAAATTGTATGACACAATGCTTACAAATCTAGTTTTTACAGTTTGGTAAAGTAAATTACCCTATTACAATAACAACTTTGATTTATATATCAAGAAATGGTCTGATAACATGGGCTGTAGCATTATAATCACTATTTAAGTTAGTGACCATGATTTCCTAGAACAAGGGTTCCAAATTTTGCATTCAAGTACCACTAACAGGCCATGAATAAGAAAGTCCCTGCTTGAATACAAGTGAGTTAATTAAAATGACATCCAAATGAACACCCAAACAAATTATCTCTGCCTCAGCAGGGAAATCCTAAATATATAGGGTCTTTAAGAAAAGAGGATCAATTCCAAAGCACACAAATTACATTACAGGAGACAAATGAAAATTCTGATTGGTTTAAATGTGACTGAATTATTTAGAACATTATTTTATTGTAGTGTGTATCTTTAGTCAATGAGGTAGGTTCCTGAGGGATGTTCTAGTATGACTTCTGATCCATAATCCCTTCAGTTTTGACCAGGTCAAAAATATTGCCTCAATCCCCCCCCACACACACACACCCAGACCATGACATACTCCCCACTATGCATGACTGTAGGCTGCATGTGTTGCTCTTTGATTCACTTACTGGGTAAGGACATAAGTGCACCAATTTGAGCAATACAAAAATTCAGATTGTACATGAAAGAACAGTTTTTGACTGCTCAACAGTCCAGTTTCACTATGTCTTGGCCCATGCCATGGCTTTCTGGCTGCCACGTTCCTTTTCAACTCAGTTTCACCAAGACGGCTCTTTACAATAGAAACTGAAATAGCCTTGTCTATGGTTTCTTTAAGTTCAGAGTATAACAGTTGTTATTTTGAATTGATCCTATTTGCTACTCACTATAATATACGTATAATCCCATTCTGTAGTAATTCATGTTTGGCCAGGCAATGTGCAGTCTCTTAGATTTCTACTTTCGATTTGCTTCTTCAGAGTCCACTGGATTTCTCAGATGGAAAAGTTCACCTGCTTCACTCTTGCATTGTAAGGTATGTCTGTCATAAAGCAACAATGCTAGTGTCCTCTCAATTGAAATCTCCTTTCTTGAGGTAATATGATCACTCTGAATCACTCCAAAAAAACTGATTATGCACTTTTGATATGTCCTGGTTACCCCTTTGAAAACCTGATACATGGGGAACTACTTTTGCACTTGCTTTTATGCTACTCAGTTACTTTTGCAATGGCACCTGCTTGGCAATGGCAATCTACTGCAACTGTGCTTGTTTAGAGTTGCACTCCTTTCAACCTCTTGATCACCCAAACAAAACTGAAGCCAACCTTGTGAAATTTGCTTGATACCCATTTTTTCCACTATACCTAAATGAATTGTTTTCATTTTGTGTAAGAGAATTTTTCTTCTTTAATTAATGCACTTATATTGATTTTTCAGCATTGTAAATGTATTTCTTTGTATTAGTCATTTCTTTAACTATGTAAAGCACTGAGTATCCCACAGCGTTATATAATTAATCTTATACACACATATACAAATGATATTTCACTTGAACCTATTGCCCTTCCTCTCACTTGACATTTTTGCTTCAAAATGATTTGTATTCGCTCAATATCGATAAATGCTTCATGGATTAAGCTGTTCTTCAGCATATGTGACTCTAACAAACCTGCAGTCAGAAAGGTAAACAGCAGTACAGTAGTACAGGAAAATGTCTGAGGTCATGCACTTAACCTATAGGTTGTGAAACTATATTGCAGTTTTTCCCTCCATGGTGCTTCCCCTGTTTTTTCATGACCTCTGATCACTGACCCTTCATCACTGAAGGCCTAGAAGACTTCCCAAGGCAATGATTGTCCATGTGTTGTGGCACATAACGTGGCCATTTGGAAAAAGATGAAATTCCAGGAAGTGGGGACCACCCAGGTCTACTTGAAACCCTGGGAGAAATATGTGACTAGTTCCAAAAAGTATATTAAGAAAATAATTTTTCATAAAATTACTTGAGATACAGTGTGCTATAGTCTCTAGAATTACAACCTGGATGGTTTCTGTCTCTTTGTGTTGTCAAATTGTTATGCATACTATGTATTATTTAGCGTATGCAATGGACCAGAGGAAAACAACAATTTGTGAACTTTCCAAATGCAGACATTCTGCTTTTAAATATTTATGCGATTACATTATATTTAATGTTACATATTTGTGGTTGCATAAATTATTTTCTTATTTGAGAGACCTACTTTTGAAAGACGCATACTAAAAAAAAATCTTAACATTTCCAGTTTTGCATTTTAACATCTACTGATCATTTATATTGTCTTCTAAATAAGCATAGAGAGGGGTGTAGTGAATATTCAGCAAGGTCATCAGCTTGAAACATCAAGTCTAGAAATGAATTGTAATTCTACTATATATGACTCCTTTTGTTTTTGATTGCCCATGAACTAAAGTACTTGTTGTTGCTCTAAATTGCAAATCATTCTGGTAGGCACGTAAAACATTTATAAATTAATGTATATTTTATTCTTTGAGTTGAATGACAGTCATAGACTAACAGACTCTAATCTGCATTAATTAATATACATGTTCCATTGTAGCAACATACTGTGTTGAAAAATTGCACAGCTGGAAGCATGTTATGCAGACTGACATAATCAGTACCAAATTTTGTCAATAATCATCCTAAGCAAAAGCCAGTTTAATTGCTCTAGTAAGTATTCAATTATATTATAGAAAATATTGTGTTTATTACAGCTTGTGATACAATCAACTATAAGAATATATTTAATATATTATGCTAAATATGAATAATAGCTTTTAATTCAGTATCACATTCTATAAGTATTCTAACCTCTTGGATGTTAGAATGGTATCTAGTACACTGCTTTAAAGGGATAGTGATGTTTCATAAAAACAGCAGCTCCAATTAATCTTCATACTATTTGAGCCATAGATAGTGTTATTGCAATACTGTCAGAGTTGTAGTTCAAGAGTAATTGAATGACAAAGTATCCCCTTCCCACCCCTTTTACCTAGTGTAAGCCACCAACTTCAGATGTGGAATCTGACAGCTCACAGCAAAGGGCAATCTTCTTACTGTGAACATAAACCATGTAATATTATCCATTTTAACACAAATACAGTAGTTCTCTCTTATACATTCAATGGGGGAAGGCTCTACTCGGAAGACAGTCCCAGAATGGCCTATCTCTCCTAAGTGTATGGAAACTGGATAATATTAGGTATAATAATCTCATAAAGCAAATGTGCCTTTTGATTTAGACTCGGAGTGATCATATTTCCTTTAATATCCTCCGGCTATCATTATTAACACTCAAGGTGTGTATTAATTAAATACTTTACACCACTTCCTTATTTGTCCCTGTTTGCAACATAATTTGTGATTTAGACAAATCTGATACATGAATTGATTGGAATCACTTCGTTAAACTCTGTATCGCTACACGAGTTCCACTCCAGGTTTGACTAGAGGATATATCACTGAAAGACTCTTTATACTTGTTGATAATAGATACATACTAGACTACATCATTTTGTTTTTACTAATATTGTACTATTATAAGATCACACGTCAGGTTTTGTGGGACAAATTTCAATAAGATCCATTATCTTTACTATTTATGTGTATATGTATATATACTGTACTATTGTACTTTGCTTTAATATAGGCAGGTCAGTTTGCATATAGGGGTTACTAAGCGCCATTAGTACCCTTTTACTCTTTTAATTTTAGCGTGTCTGTGATAGCAGATCAATTAGTGGCTGCACGAGGAACCCTTCATTCTAAATTATGTTGTGTATAGATAATAGAGCACTGAAGTAACCCGCCTCTTTGTATTTAAACTATGTATTATTGTCTGCGATTTTTTTTTAATATTATTATGTTTTTTACAGCTAGAAGAAAGAAGGATGAATGAAGAGAATAAAGAAGATACAAGAAAGAAGAGAAGAGAATATAGAATTAATACGGAAGGAGACAGACAGTGGATAACTGGTAAGTGTAACACATATAAGTTAACGATCAGTGCTTGGCAGTACGTCAGGCACTGATAGTTAGCTTTTTTACTGTGAAGTTCCCAATATTGCTGCTATTTAGTGGTGTTTTGGGAACGTAATGCACAAAATGGACATTTGGCCACAAGACCATTTCTGTGGCCTGACGTCCGTTGTGCTATTAGCTGGTTAAGGCCTTTAAATATCGACTTCGATATTTTATTATGTCAGTCAGTACTCCATTTGGCCCTACTGGGTGTTTTAGCACAATCCTTTAAGTCTAGCCTCAAAAGTCATGGGCAAAATAAAAATGTTAAATAACAGAACCTTCACTGAAAAGTACCTATAGAAGAACTATCAGGTTTTTGTATTGAAATATACACTATTCAGTAGTATCATGTGCTGTATGTATTAGAACTGCACATTTCTGATGAATGAGACCTTGCCCTTGCAGAACAAGAATAGAAGAGGTGTTTTTGTGTTCCTCATAAAAACAATAAATCAAAATATATTTAATAATGAAATTAAGCTTCCATGTTATTTTTCCACAGTTGAATAGAGTTATAGACTTTCTCTAGGCCCCAAAGCCCTTAATTCCCCACTGTTCTTTGTGTTTTTATTTTTTTTTGGGTGGGGGGTATGGGATGGATCCAGAAAGAAGTGAAAGTGTTTTAGATTTGTGCATCTAAAAACTGAATTCCAACAGTGAGTTTATTTCGATTCCAGAGTTCCTGGAGTTACCTCAACCCACATACACAGATTATATAGCCTTAGAGTCATGTAATTCACTAACCACCTGCTGGAATAAAGTTGAAGTAGTCATGATTAGTCAATAATTTCCCTCATATTCTGGGATTTTAAGCATGTTAATCATTCTGTAGAAAGGTCATTTGTACAAAAACATAAATACTCCCTGAGACTGATGTGCCTAGAATAAATATAGATTGTGTGAAAAATGTAACAGCACTGTAGGGAACACAGCAACAATCACATGGATTTAAATGGGGATTTTTATGTCCTTGATTGCTAGCGTTTTCTAGTGTATTACAAATCAATAAACTATACAGTATTCTGGTCTTCAAAGGGTTAATGGTCCCATTTACATCTCATGAAATTTTGGGAGTTTTATTAATTCACTTTGGTGCTGTTGATTTGCTCCAAATTACTCACTTTCTTCTTAGCCCGGCATCACTGTGTCATATGCCTAAATAGTGGATCAATTCTGGTGCAAACCAACTGAACTGGCGGAAACAAATGATACTAATGATTTAACCCTTTACGGACCAGAAAGATGTGCAGTGCATTGCTGTGCTCAACCCACTGATCTATGAATGCTAGAAAGGTCTCCATCGCACTGGGAAGCAATGTGTTAGATGCGTACTGGATGAGATTTAATTTGAAGTAATAATACAGAATAAGAATAATAAGAATAAGTGAAATTAGTTTTTAAATGGGCAATAAAATTTTACATCATGTCCTTTACTATGACAAACCTTGCAATTGTCCCTTAAGTACCATTCTTAAAGGGATAGTAGCACTTGATATTGAAAAAAATATATATTGCAGGGTTTATCCTTCAGAGTGAAACATGGGTACTCCTACTGTGTGTTAATTTATTCAGAAGTTATTGCAACTCAAACCTGAATTGTATGGCTGAAGTACCTCTGTGGCCTGACATTTTACAGTGGCTCTGAGGCTGCACCACCATGGAGGTTATGGTCATCTGTCCATAGCATTCCATACACTGCTATAGCAACAGTGCCACCTTAAAATTTCAGGCCATGGAAATACTGTATCCAAAAAGTGCTAGTTTGAGCTACAATAACTTTTAAATAAATTGTCTCTTAGGAGTGGGAGTACCACTGTTTCACTCAGCAGGATAAATCCTGCAATATGTATGTTTTAAAATATTAATTGTTACTATCTCTTTAAGAATAGTAGCATCGTGAGGATAAACCCTGCAATGTATAGATTTTTCCATATTAAATATTACTATCCCTTTTAAAAATAGGAGTACTAGAATTTGAATAAAAACTGAATAACAAACAAATAATAAGTATAAAAAATAAAAATAAATAAAAACTGCATGTATTGATTGTTCACTTCTTGTGGTCCCCCCCCCCCATTTCTATAGCAGCCAACCATAAATGGCACTCCTCTTTCCATTGCCCTCCAGGTTCGGTGATAGGGAAATGAAGAGGGGAGGGGTGTTCAAAAGCTATGCAATCTGCAACCTCTTTTGAAATTAGTGCTAGTCAGTCCTAAAGGAACACTAACACCTAAAATTAATTGGGGTTATAAACAATTAAAGGGATAGTAATGTCCCAACAAAAGTATCTGCAAAATGGTAGCTGGAATAAAATAATACTTAATGGCCTTAATCGTATCTCTCAAACCTTGATGGTTTGAGAGATATAAGAAAATAAAGTCCTCTGTTCCCTCCCCTTTCTGCCTGAAGAGCTGTAAAGCTGTCAGAGGAAGAATCTGGTCGGACGACTAGACGCGGCTCTTCAGGAGCGCTGGCATCGAGGTGTCTAACTATGAATACCCCATCGGAATGGTCTACAATGTGTGCCTGCAAACCAGGAACACGTTGTAGACCATTCTGATGAAGTATTCATAGTTAGATATCTTTATGACAGCACTCCTGAAGAGCCGCCATCTGATGCCGGAAGCAGGATCTCATGCCGTCAGCTATACAGCTGACGCATGAGAAGGGGGAGGGAGCTGAGGACTTTGTTTTCTTATATCTCTCAAACCATCAAGGTTTGAGAGATATGAGTAAGGCCATTAAGTATTCTTTTATTCCAGCTACCATTTTGCGGATACTTTTGTTGGGACATTACTATCCCTTTAAATATGCTGTATTTCATGCAAGCATCTGTAATCATTCTTTATTTGCTTTTCTGCGGCCTACAAATTTAGTGTTGTATATGCTCTGAGAGAACAGGAATTCCTGCCTTTTGCAGGGTTCCCATTGATTATCCAGTATTATCTGTGAATGGTCTGATATAATATAATATCCTTTCTGAATCCAGCACCAGCAGGCACTAATCAGTCAGTAGCTCTCAATACAAACAGTACAAAGAACAGTAAATAAATGCTTTCTGAACAGGACAATTTACACACACATCAATGAGTTAATACAGAAATCTGTATTATTATTATTATTCTTTATTTATATAGTGCCAACTTATTCCGCAGCGCTGTACAATAGGGAATAGACATACAGAGGTATTAAATAGTACAATCAGATGTGGAGAACAGAAGGATCAGCGGGTCCTGCTCGTGAGAGCTTACAGTCTAGAGTAAGGAAGGTTGGGCACAGAAGGAGTAAGTGCTATTGGGTGTAAGTGTCTCCTGCCACATGAACCGCCAGTCAGTGGGTGGGAGTGTTTTATACATCGTTAACCCTTTGCACTATGATGCCCATTCATTTGGAACAATGGAAAGGGATGGGTGGGAAGAGAGTATGGCTGCTGCTCCCTCAGAGCATGTGTTTGACTGGATTTTAGATCTCAGAAAACAAAAAGAACCATTTTAATAAGGTGAACATGGGGAACAGAGATATTAACCCCATACAGACACTGATATTATTGGAATAAAGGGTTGTTGGTTTGCCCGATAACTATTCCACTGTGCTTTTGGCTCATAGTGAGAGTGAGCTATTAAAGAAAGTAGAGCAATTCTGGAGCAGACCACCTGAACTTTTGAGCAGTGGTTCTCATACTAGTCCTCAGAGACTGCTAACAGGTCTTTTGATTTCCCTGCTTGAGCAAGTTACTTATATGACTGGACCTATATCCTAAAGACATGGCTTCTTAAAGGGATACTAATGTTTCAAAATAAAAGCAGCTCCAATTAATCTTCATAGTATTTGGGCCATGGAAAGTGTTATTTCAATACTGTCAGAGTTTTAGTTTAAGAGTAATTGAATGATAAATTACCCCCCTCCTGCCCCTTTTACTGATGTAACATTGCTCAGCTCAGAGAAGCAGGGTGGTGTCCAAGTGTATTGCAGAGAGGGAAATATTCAGTTAACATAAGGGAAAAATCTGAAAAACCTGTCAGTGGGTGCAGGGCTTTTTCAGAAGAAGATTGTCCCTTGCTGTGAGCTGTCTGGTCTGTGGACCAGATTTCACATCTGAGGGGAGGTGGCTTAACACTAGGTAAAAGGGGCAGGAGGGGGAAACTTTATCATTCAATTACACTTGAAATAATACTCTTTACTGCTCAAATACCATGGAGATTAATTGGAGCTGCTGTTTTTGTGAAACATTACTATCCATTTAATGTCCCCAGAGGATATGTTTAAGAACCACTGCTGTAGGCAAACAAAATGTTCATTGTCCATTTAAATTAGGCTCTTAAAGGAGCAGTAAACTTTTTTAATGTAGAATTACATACAGTATTAGGATTTAGTGCATAATTTGGCCAAAGAATGTTAAGTTTGCCAACCCAGTCAAACTACCTCAAAAATATGGCAAGTACCTATTCTAATGCACCTTTAAATCTAAATTAAAAATATAAGGCTTGGTTTTGATAAGATGTTATTTCATATCTATCTTTTTCTTAAAAGTCCTTAACCCTTTCAGTGCCAGAGGGGTACGGAACGCATTGCTTTGCAATGCGTTCCGTACCGCTCTGGCACTGAAAGGGTTAAAGACATGGCTTTTGCCCTCTTTTTGCTTACACACAACTTGTCTGTTTGTAATTGTTATTCCTTATGTGGCCTGTGGGGGTGGTAAACCCTGGCGTATAAATAGGACTGAAGTACTGACAGTCTTCTTGTGCCAGTATCCACTTCTTGCAGGCCTAAGAAGTTTTATATCATGCAACTCCTCTCTTACAACTTTTCAGATATTTGTCTTCTTGTTTTTAATTGCATACACTCTGTCACACAAGCACTGTTTATTTAAGTTATCAACAACCACATACCCGTTTCCTTATAACATTTTATCAAAGCCAAGCCTTATATTATTAATTTTTATTTTTAATCTAGATAGGGATATAAAGGCGCATTAGAGTAGGTACTTGCATATTTTTCAGGTACCTTGATGGGGTTAGCAAACGTAACATTCTTTGGCCAAATTATTGACTAAATCCTCATATTTATCAACAGTTAATATATTTGTCTATGGTAGGGCACACACACTCATAGATATGGAGGAGAGCAGATTTGTTGTTTGTTTTTATGTGCACTTTGGGTTTCGGCCTGATGTTTGGGGGTACTGAAGAACCCTCTCATTCCTTGCTGCTATCTAGATGCCAGGTATTTGATATCTTTCTTATGTTATTCACTGCATGTATATATTATGGTAAGCTAGCAATGTGAGCTTTTTTCTGTTTTTGCTTTTGTTTACATACAGTATTGTTATTCTCAAACAACTGTTCTTTCTCATACCGCTGGGAGTTTTTTTCATTCAAAAGTTATTATAGCTCAGATTTGTTTCATTTTTCTTTTTCTATAATTAAACTGCACTTTGTATCGTGCTCTTTAGCTGGTGCTGTGCCTGGAGTCTATGACTCAAGCTCTCCCACAGAATTAATTGTTTAACCCCATAACCCTTTGAGTGCCAGAGTGGTACGGAATGCATTTTAAGGACCAGCGGTCCTCGGATGTTTCCGTCCCATAAGGACCTCTTTGATCCTTGCTGAAGTGCTGGTACACGTGACCTGTTGCGTGTATCGGCACACGCCACTTTGGGGCCTGAAAGAGATCGCTCCATTCTTGGAGCGGTCAATTTTAGGCCCTATTTTTACTTACAGCGCTCCCGGGTTTTGGGTTAACTCAAGGAGATGTCATGGGAAGACTGAACAAAATTAAGACCGACAAAGCACCGGGTCCTGATGGTATACATCCAAGGGTTCTTCAGGAACTCAGTGCAGTGTTAGCAAAACCCCTATATTTACTCTTTAAAGATTCTATTACCACAGGCTCAGTGCCACAGGATTGGCGAAGAGCTAACATAGTGCCTCTATTTAAGAATGGAACTAAAACAGAACCTGGGAATTATAGACCAGTGAGTTTGACCTCTGTAGTGGGAAAACTATTAGAAGGCATAATAAGGGACTATATTCAGGATTACAACACAAAAAATAAGATCATTAGCACGAATCAACATGGTTTTATGAAGAATAGGTCATGCCAAACTAATCTTTTCAGCTTCTATGAGGAGGTAAGCAGCAACCTTGACAATGGCAAGGCAGTAGATGTAGTATATCTAGACTTTGCAAAGGCATTTGATACAGTACCACACAGAAGGCTGGTGTATAAAATAAGGAAATTGGGGCTAGGAGATAACCTTTGCAATTGGATACAAAACTGGTTGATGGATAGGGAACAGTGTGTGGTTGTAAATGGAAAATTCTCCAGTATAGTTAAAGTGGAGAGTGGAGTACCTCAGGGTTCAGTATTGGGTCCGCTGCTTTTTAACATGTTTATAAATGACCTGGAAATAGATATAGAAAGCAAAATATCAATATTTGCAGATGATACTAAATTATGCAAAGTCATTAATTCAGAACAGGATATTTTCTCTCTAAAGAGGGACTTACATACAATGTCAGATTGGGCAAACATGTGGAATATGAAGTTTAATGTGGGGAAGTGTAAAGTCATGCATTTGGGAGGAAACAATCCCAAGGCTACTTATAAACTTAATGGAATAATTTTAGGTGACTCGTTGCTAGAAAAAGACCTGGGTATCCTTGTCAACTACAAACTTGGAAACAGTGACCAGTGTCAAACAGCAGTAGCAAAGGCAAACAAAGTCCTGTCTTGCATAAAAAGAGGTATTGAAGCAAGAGTGGATAACATTATTTTGCCATTATACAAATCATTGGTAAGACCTCACCTTGAGTATGCAGTGCAATTTTGGGCACCGGTTCTGAAAAAGGATATACTAGAACTAGAGAGGGTACAGCGGAGAGCAACAAAATTAATTAAGGGAATGGAGGACTTGACATATGAGGAACGACTAAACAAACTTGGTTTATTTACTCTAGAGAAAAGACGACTAAGAGGAGACCTTATCACATTGTACAAGTATATGAGAGGTCAATACAAGGATCTCTGCGGTGAGCTATTTATTCCAAGGCCTGCTCAGGTGACCAGGGGACACCTCTTGAGATTAGAGGAAAGGAGGTTTAAACTTCAGCAGAGGAAGGGTTTTTTTACGGTAAGGTCTGTCAAATTGTGGAATTCATTGCCCAGGGAGGTAGTTATGGCAGATACAATGGACACATTTAAGAGAAGATTAGATACATTTCTTTCAAAAGGGAACATACAGAGTTATACTGTTTATCAGTAGGCAGATCAGGAAGGTCTGATAAAGACTAATTTAATTGGTAGCAGGAAAGCTATAAAATTCTTAGTTACTGAGGTATGAAGCGAAGGTTGAACTTGATGGACTTGTGTCTTTTTTCAACCTAATTTACTATGTTACTATGTGAGGGAGGAGGCCATACAGCCACTTCCTCTGTACCTGTGATCACAGCCTTCCTCTTCCTTCCTTGCTCCCCACCCCTCTGCCCCCTGGTTGGCCACTCCAACTGTTCCAGAAGTCAAGGATTTTCTTAACTATAGGGGCCCACCTGATTCTCCTCCCACTCTTGCTATGCTCCCTACTGCTCTCCTCTCTACCTTTCCCTCTCCCTTTCACTGATTGCCCAGGGACCCCATTATCTTGGTTAGCTTGCCTGTTAATTTCCCCTGCCCCCCTTCTCCTCTTCATCCCACCTTTCCACAACAGCTCATTATAAAAAAAAAAAAAAACGTAACTGAAGAGAAAAGAATATTAACAAGAACTAAAATGGGGATATATGGAGAAAAGAGGGGGGAAGGGGACTGTGTGAGGATATGTATATATGAGTTTGTAAGTGTGTATGTATGTACAGTGCTGTGCAAAAGTCTTAGGCAGGTGTGAAAAAAATGCGGTAAAGTAAGAATGCTTTCAAAAATAGTCATGTTAATAGTTTATGTTTATCAATTAAAATGAATGAACAGAAGAAAAATCTTAACCCCTTAAGAGTAAAAAAAAAGTAAAAAAAAACACCATTTTTATTTTTTTCACTTGGGATAATGTGGGGCAATGGGTAAAATATTTATGGAGACTGCATGAAAGGTATGACCGGTCAGTCATACCTACAAAATGGACAGTTTTAAGTTGGCACTGTTTCCCGGGGTGAAAAACGACATGTCCCTCTTTCCGTCCATATTTT
Source organism: Rhinophrynus dorsalis (assembly GCA_037306005.1). NCBI lineage: Eukaryota > Metazoa > Chordata > Amphibia > Anura > Rhinophrynidae > Rhinophrynus > Rhinophrynus dorsalis. Next base: position 445,013,646 of record CM074719.1, read on the forward strand.
CCCAAATTTTTATTGATGAGATTTGCCGGTATGTATAAGTGTATTACAAGGCTCCACAACAAAAAAATCTCCCATTATTTTATGTTTAAACTTAGCAGATTTGTTTTATAAATAGTACCTTTAAATAAAATATGTGATCTGTGTTAAATTTATTAAAAAAAAAAAGTTGCCCTTAGCAGGGCAGAAATGGACCTGCATCCAGCCTGCCCTCAGCACTAGCACTGAAGAGGTTAATATACCCCAACTATTTCATTATGAAAATTGAAGATTAGCGAATGGCTGCGTATATTTATTTTTTGTGGGCGTGGCTAAGATTACCGAATCTTTGTGAGTGGAATAGAGAATGCTCCTAATGCAAGAACTTCTATTGCGAATGAATTTATACATCTGTGTACTGTTGTCATAAAATTTTTCATGCGCAATTCAAGAAGCGTTCGGTATTTAGCTTCCTGGATTAGAACAAAATCTATCTGCGCACAAAAATGCCTTTATCTGATATGAACGTTTCTTGCATCGCGCCATTAGTGCATAGGCTCCATAGAATAACATAAGAACTGGAGAAGTGATAAACCAGAGAAATCATTTCCACTTCACCACCTCTTTATCACTGCTTAGTGAATCTCCCCCTACAACTCGTATTATCCCCATGTAATGGGAGTTGTAGTCCCAACAGCTGGAAAGTCAATGGTATGTGATTTAAGTTGAGGAAACAAGTAGTAAATAGCCTGTTTCATTGTTCCCGCTATATATTGTTAGTGTAAAAATGTATGTATTTTTAATGTGTCTCATTCACGAAAGCATGTTAGGGAGATTTATATACATTTAAGTACATGCATCTCTTTACTGGCTCATACAGTTTCTAGCTACCTCCTATAAAAGGTTTCTGGCTCCAAAGTCCTTTTATTCCTGTTTACCCTGCTGTTTTTGTATGTGTCTAAATGTGGTGTACTAGGGAGGTTTTTGATCTATGAGCTATGATTTAACAATATTTGTTCGGTGGGGTACAAGTGGCTGGGGCATGTAGGGGTGGAGCCAAGAGGGAGGCAAAATCAGGCTTTGCCTAGGGTGGAAAAAATCCTTGCACCAGCCCTGCCACATATACACCCAATCACCATCCCCACATTCACATAAGTTCTCTTAACTCCTCCAATGCCAGAAAGCTTGCATCACATTCTTGTGCAATGTGTTGTAACCAGTTTGGAAACAGAGGGGCTAAATGTCCAAAAACTAAATGTACACATTCACTCACTAGCCTAACCAGGTCCACCATGAACCTCTCTATTGCTGGATTGACTAGGAATGTATTGCATTCAATACATTCCATCCAGCCAGTCAGGCAATTTAGCAGGAATATTTGTTAAAATTCAAACTTTTGTTAAACATTAGGCCACAACGCCAATAAATAAATATATGAGGCTATAATGTTACCTCCCTCCCATCTATCTATCCTGAACAGATCAAGGTGGAGAGTGTTAGAAAGCAAAAGGAGTCCTGGAGCCCTCAAACACTTTTTCATTAAAAGAAGGGCACTGTTGCTGCCTCCTTTAACAATTAAATAAAAACAAAAAGAAACATATATTACTTTTGAAGAAAAATTATAACAAAATATATTAATATGTGGAGTATATGCACTATATCACTGCATTAAAAATAATAATAATAATGCAGAAAACAAAGGCAGATGAATGAAATCAGTATCATACCTGGAAGCCCCATATTGATTCAAACACTGGACAAGTTAAAAAAAAACACAACAAAGATTGCTATGGGGTCTAGAGCTGGATATCAGTGGACGAGATTACCCAAATGTGGACGAGATTACCCAAATGGCAGTAAAGGGAGATATAGTAGTTATGGGAGACTTCAACATGCCTGATGTTGATTGGAATATCCCTTGTGCGTCCACATGTAGAAGTAGGAGCATCGTAGAAGCCCTGACGGGGATGTCCCTAAAACAGCTGGTGAAGGCGCCAACTAGAGGGGACAATATCTTAGACTTAGTATTCACAAATGGAGACCTGGTATCTGAGGTGAAGGTGGGAGAAAATCTAGGTTCCAGTGACCACCAATGTTTGTGGTTCGGAATCCAGACTGACTACGAGAAATCCCATTCTGCAACCAAAGTATTGGACTTTAGGAAGACGAAGTTTGAGGATATGGGAGAATATGTAAAGAAAGAATTAAAAGGGTGGGATAAAACACCGAGAGTGAGTACTCAGTGGAAGACACTCAAAGAAGTCCTCTTAAAGGCAACAAGATTACATGTTAGACAAATTAGCAAGAGGAAAAGAAAGAGAAATCCACTATGGTTTACTAGAGAGGTAAGAGCTATAGTGAAAGATAAAAAGTCTGCCTATAAGAGATATAAAGAGACTGGAAGTGAAGCGGACAGAGAAGGGTATAAAACTATACAGAAGAAGACTAAACAGATGATAAATGCTGCTAAAGCCTCAAAAGAGGAAGAAATGGCCAAATCTGTTAAGAAGGGGAATAAAACCTTCTTCAGATATATCAGTGACAGGAAGAAGAAAAACTGCGGGATTACAAAAATTAACAACGGAAAAAATCAGTATATAGAAGAGGAAAAGGCGGTCGCTGACCATCTGAATAACTACTTCTGCTCAGTTTTTTCAGACGGCGGCCCTCATAATCAGAAAATGGCTGAACACAGCATTGCCTCTAGTTGTATAATTTTAGCCCCAGTGTTTTCAGAGGCCGATGTTCTAGAGGAACTTGTCCGGCTAAAGTCAAATAAAGCGATGGGTCCGGATGGAATCCACCCTAGAGTTCTTAAAGAACTCCGATCTGTCATAGTTGGCCCCCTGACTAATCTGTATAACCAGTCCCTTCTTACGGGAGAAGTTCCTGATGATTGGAGAATGGCCAATGTTGTACCCATTCACAAGAAGGGTAGTTAAGAAGAAGCTAGTAACTACAGGCCAGTCAGCCTGACATCTGTAGTGGTAAAAATGATGGAGACTCTTCTAAAGAAGAAGATAATTGACCATCTAACAAAAAACAACCTGATGGACCCAAACCAGCATGGCTTCACTGAGGGCCGATCCTGTCAGACTAATCTCATTGATTTCTTTGACTATGTAACTAAAGTGCTGGATGAAGGTGGTGCTGTGGATATCGCCTACCTGGATTTCAGTAAAGCTTTCGATACAGTTCCCCATAAAGAGCTGATAGATAAATTATCAAGAATTGGACTTAACCCCTGGATAGTTCAGTGGATCTGCAGTTGGCTGAAGGACAGAAACCAGAGGGTTGTTGTTAATGGAGTGTATTCTGAGCAGAGACTGGTTACAAGTGGAGTGCCACAAGGATCTGTTCTGGGCCCTGTTCTGTTCAACATATTTGTAAGTGACATAAGGGAAGGCTTGGCAGGGAAGGTTTGCTTGTTTGCTGATGACACAAAAGTGTGTAATAGGGTTGATGTTCCAGGAGGTGTCTGTAATATGGAGAATGATTTGGCACTATTAGATAAGTGGTCAAAACAATGGAAACTTCAGTTCAATGTTTCCAAATGTAAAATAATGCACTTGGGGAAAAGAAACCCTCAATCTGACTATCGTATTGGCAGTTCTGTGGTAGCAAAGACTTCAGAAGAGAAGGATTTGGGGGTGGTCATCTCTGACAGCCTCAAGATGAGTAACCAATGCAACCAGGCGGTGGGGAAAGCAAATCGTATGCTTGGCTGCATAGCTAGAGGTATAACAAGCAGGAAGAGGGAGATTGTGATCCCTCTGTATAGAGCTCTAGTGAGACCACATCTGGAATACTGTGTACAGTTCTGGAGGCCTCATCTGCAAAAGGATATAACTAAAATTGAGCGGGTTCAAAGAAGAGCTACAAAAATGGTGGAAGGTCTAAAGCATAGAACTTATCAAGAACGACTCAGAGATCTAAATATGTATAGTCTGGAGGAAAGAAGAGAAAGGGGGGACATGATTGAAACCTTTAAATATGTTAAAGGACTGAACAAGGTTCAGGAGGGAAGTGTGATTAATAAGAATCTGAATACAAGAACAAGGGGGCACAATCTGAGGCTAGTTGGAGGAAAAATCAAGAAAAACATTAGAAAATATTATTTCACTGAAAGAGTAGTAGAAACTTGGAACAAACTTCCAGCAGAGGTGGTTGATAAATCCACAGTAACACAGTTTAAACATGCCTGGGATAAACATGTATCTATCCTAAGATAACAATAAAGGAATACTAAAGGGCAGACTAGATGGACCAGGTGGTCTTTTTCTGCCGTCAATCTTCTATGTTTCTATGTTTCTATCAATCAATATGCCACAAATGATGTATAAAAATTTTAATAAAGGGTCCAGAGTCCCCAATTAGATTAACAACAAACTTTAATGGGCCTCCGGGATACCTTCAACACACACCAACTCACCCCATATAAAGAGTATATGTTAAACATATACTCACATTGATGTCAGAGGTCATGGGGTGTCACTGACATCCTGGTCCCTCAGATCAATGACCTAAAGAAATGACATAACTGAATAACAAAACCCTTGCTACTGAAAATAAAAAATACAGTTACTCTACACCCCCCATCCACCACAAGCCTGGCTGGGTAATCTACAGGCCACTGTGAAATCTATGTTTACATTTCCCCCCCACACTCCCATTTGCTGAGAGATAATGTTATACACCTAATCAGAAAACAGAGGATGGGGTCAAGTGTTGTACATGTGTGACCCCTTTTCTCTCATCATTGATTTCCTGGGAGGTGAGGTTATCACTCTAGAGTACTTTCTGTGCCATGCATAGCTCCTCATCTATGACTGGCTATTAGGTGAGGTTACTCCAAGTATATTCTGTGCCCTGTGTAACTCCATCCCCCAGTCAATTGGAGACTGTAAAATGTAAACAAAGATAGGTCATATAAAAGCCAAATACTGTTTTTTTTTTTACCTCACTGGCCAATGAGAGCTCTCCAGCTTATAGACAGACAGCCTCCATCATCAGAGGAGGCTGGATAGAAGCATCAGACTGTGGTACAGATCCATTAAACACAGTCTAGCAGGAAGTAGGTACAGAGCTGCTTTTATGCTTTTAATTTCTCCAAACAAGAGGATTTTTCTAAAAAATGTATAAACTTTTCATTATTTGCAGTAGATAACAAAACAATTTAGGCAAAGTTGTAAAGGGGTTAAACATCCCCTTTAAATTTAAAGTTAACTTATTGTTACACTAGCAATGTGAGACGGCGTTGCCCGTCAGGATATCTAGGGAATTAATGCACACACATGGATGCAAGACAAACACATGCAAAGACACACACGCAAATGCATATGCATGCGCTGAGATGCATAAAGATCGACACAGTCATACACACATACATACAATGCACAACATGCAGACACATAGAGTGTGATACAGACATGCAAAACACACAGTGAGGAACACACAGGCACACACACAGAGACACACACACAAATGTGAGTCATAAGGGGGTGACTTTTGTGTAATTGTAATGAGTGTGTGTTTGCACTTATGCCTCCACTGTGGCATTCATTCATTCATATAGTTGAAATGCATGTGGTTATTGCACATACTATGGTGGAAGGTGGATCATGCTGGCTCCCGGGGTGTGAGTGAGTGAGTGTGAGTGTGTGTGAGTGAGTGGCATTCATTCATGTAGCTTAAATGCATGTGGTAATTATACTATGGTAGGAGGTGGATCGTGCTGGCTCCCGGGGTGTGAGTGAGTGTGAGTGAGAATATGGTGGAAGGTGGATCGTGCTGGCTCCTGGGGTGTGAGTAAGTGAGTGTGTGTGAGTGCAAGAGTGAGTGATTGAGTGTGAGTGATTGTGTGAGTGATTTCGTGAGTGTGGGAGTGTGTATGATTGTGTGAGAGTGTGTGAGTGAGAGAGAGTGTGAGTGTTATTGAATGTGTGAGTGAGTGTGTGTGATTGAGTGTGTGAATGAGTGTGTGAGATTGTGAGAGAGTGTGAAAGAGAGTGTGAGAGAGAGAGTGTGAAAGTGTCAGTGTGTGAATTATTGTGAGTGTGTATGATTCAGTGTGTGAGTGTGTGATTCAGTATGTGAGTGAGAGAGTGTGAGTGTTATTGAATGTGTGAGTGTGTGTGATTGATTGAGTGTGTGTGATTGAGTGTGTGAGTGAGTGTTTGAGATTGTGAGAGAGTGTGAAAGAGAGTGTGAGTGAGAGAGTGTGAGTGTGTGTGATTGAGTGTGAGTGAATGTGTGAGTGAGAACATGTGAGTGTGAAAGTGTCAGTGTGTGAATTATTGTGAGTGTGTATGATTGAGTGTGTGTGAGTGTGTGATTCAGTGTGTGAGTGAGAGTGTGAGTGTGTGTGATTGAGTGAGTGTGTGTGATTGAGTGTGTGAGTGTGAGTGAGAGTGTGAGAGTGAGAGTGAGTGTAAGTGAGAGAGTGAGTGTGTGTTATTGAGTGTGAGTGAATGTGTGAGTGAAAGTGTGTGAGTTTGAAAGTGTCAGTGTGTGAATTATTGTGAGTGTGTATAACTGAGTGTGTGTGAGTGTGTGATTCAGTGTGTGAGTGAGAGTGTGTGTGTGTGATTGAGTGAGAGTGTGTGAGTGTGTGAGAGAGAGTGTGAGTGTGAGAGAGTGTGAAAGAGAGTGTGAGTGAGAGAGTGTGAGTGTGTGTGAGTGAATGTGTGAGTGAGAGCGTGAGTGTGAAAGTGTCAGTGTGTGAATTATTGTGTGTGTGAGTGTGTGATTCAGTGTGTGAGTGAGAGTGTGTGATTGAGTGAGAGTGTGTGTGATTGAGTGTGTGAGTGAGAGTGTGAGAGAGTGTGTGAGTGAGTGTGAGTGAGAGAGTGTGAATGTGTTTGAATGTGTGTGATTGAGTGTGTGAGTAAGAGTGTGTGAGAGTGAGTGTGTGTGATTGAGTGTGAGTGAATGTGGGAGTGAGAGCATGTGAGTGTGAATGAGAGAGTGTCAGTGTGTGAATAATTGTGAGTGTGTATGATTGAGTGTGTATGAGTGTGTGTGAGAGTGTGAGTGACAGTATGAGTGTGTGTGTGTTTTTTTGTCTGATGTGTTTGTGTCTGTGGTATAGGAGCGAGTGGCAGCCATTTTGTTTTTTCAGTTACTTGGATAGTGGTGGGCGGGCTGGATAGTGGGGGCAGGCCAACTCCCTGCATGATTTAAATCACTCCCCCATTGAATCACCCAATGGAAGCAGTAACTCCTCCTTACTTAACCCTTTGAGTGCCAGAGGGGTACGCAATGCATTGCAAAGCTGTCACTCAAAGGGTTAAGTTATGGTAACATAGCAATATAACACACGGTGGCTCCAGGGATGGCCTTAACATGGGTCCCGGGGGGGGTCCATGGACCCAGGAGGCACTTTGACTGGGGCAGCAATTTGCCGCCCACTGTATGTCAGCCAGCTGCCAGGTCTGTGTCCACACGGCACAGGACAAAGAGTTTTGACTCCCTCCTGCGAGCGGCGTGCCTGCTGTGACAGTAATTAGTGTGGCTCAGCCTCAGTCTGTCAGCCTGACTGAGGCTGAGCCAGACTAATCACTGTCACAGCAGGCGCGCTTGGCAGGGTGTCTCCTGCAAAAAAAAAAAAAAGCTTGCCGGCAGAGGCGCTGATGTAACAGACACTCTGCGGGCGGGCTGTCAGCTTGCGCACAGACATCCTCCCATGTTGCCTCTCTCGCTCCCCGCGCTGTACTGAGGTCAAAGCGCTGGGACTCACGTGACCTGCCGGCTCTCAGACATCAGACCACGTGGGGAGTGCGAGAGGCAGCATGGGAGGATCAAGCTGCCTGCCATTAGACACCAGGGAGCTGGACAACTGTGGGTGCTGCCGGGGATAAGTCCTGGGTGGACAGTGGGGCATGTCCTGGGGTGCTGGGGTAAGTCCTGGGTGGACATGTCCTAGGGTGCTGGGGTACGTCCTGGGTGGGCAATGGGGCATGTCCTGGGGTGCTGGGGTAATTCCTGGGTGGGCAATGGGGCATGTCCTGGAGTGCTGGGGTAAGTCCTGGGTGGGCATGTCCTGGGGTGCTGGGGTACGTTCTGGGTGGGCAATGGGGCATGTGCTGGGGTAAGTCCTGCGTGGGCAGTGGGACATGGCCTGGGGTGCTGGGGTAAGTCCTGGATGGGCAATGGGGCATGTTCTGGGGTGCAGTGGTAAGTCCTGGGTGGGCATTGGGGCATGTCCTGGGGTGCTGGGGTAAGTACCGGATGGGCAATGGGGTATGTTCAGGGGTGCTGAGGTAAGTCCTGGGTCAGCAATATGGGTGCTGGGGCATGTTTTAATGGGCATCTGACAGTGGCATATTTAATGGGCAAACTGGTTGAGGCATATGGAGGGAGAAGAGAGACAGACAGAGGATGGAAGAGGAGAGAGACAGACAGACATGGAGGAGAGAGAGACAAAAGAGGAGAAGATACATGGCAAAGAGACACATGGGGAGAGGAGATACACATGTATGACATGGTGAAGAGAGAGACAGACATGGGTGGGATGGAGGGAGGGAGGGAGAGAGAGACAGACATGGGTGACATGGAGGGAGAGAGAAAGACATGGGTGGCATGGAGGGGGAGAGAAAGACATGGGTGGCATGGAGGGGGAGAGAGAGAGACATAGGTGGCATGGAGGGAGAGAGAAAGACATGGGTGGCATGGAGGGGGAGAGAGAGAGACATGGGTGGCATGGAGGGAGAGAGAGAGAGAGACATGGGTGGCATGGAGGGAGAGAGAGAGACATGGGTGGCATGGAGGGAGAGAGAGAGACATAGGTGGCATGGAGAGAGAGAGAGAGAGAGACATGGGTGGCATGGAGGGGGAGAGAGAGACATGGGTGGCATGGAGGGAGGAAGAGAGAGAGACATGGGCAGCATGGAGGGAGAGCGAGAGAGACATGGTTGGCATGGAGGTAGGGAGAGAGAGACATGAGTGGCATGGAGGGAGGGAGAGAGAGAGAGACATGGGTGGCATGGAGGGAGGGAGAGAGAGAGACATGGGTGGCATGGAGGGAGAGACATGGGGGAGACAGACAGATGGTATTTTATAACTGTCCATTTTTTTTACATTTGCAGAAGAGTTAGATAGCAATCTTTCACACAGGACACCACTTTAACAATTTCATAACCAGGGATGTCTGCTCCTGTACAGTTAGATTTTATAACCCTTTGAGTACAGGAGCAGAAAATTCGAACCCTTTGAATACAGGAGCAGACATCCCTGGTTATGAAAGGGTTAAAGTGGTGTCCTATGTGAAAGATTGCTATCTAACACTGCTGCAATTGCAAAAAAAAAAATAGACAGTTTTAAAATATCATCTAAAATGTGCAGTTCTTCCATTTGTCTTCACATTATACTAACTGCACAGGGAATGTAACCAGGGGAGTTGGTTGACTTTGAAAGACCTAGGGCTTAACCCTTAGTGTGCCAGAGGGGTATGCCGCTCATTGCAATGCACTGCATACCCCTGCATTCAAAGGGTTACATTTGCTTAGAGCAGCCATATGGGCATGTTTTGGTGGGTGTAGTTTGGGGGGGCAGCATTTCATCCTTGGACCCAGGCAGCACAATGTGTTGGGCCAGCCCTGGGTGGCTCTTCAGTTGAGGCAGCGTAGCAATATGCTGAGGGAACAAATAGAAAGTGGTATTTGAGGCTTGCCTCTGTAACATACAGCAAAGCATTTCTCTTCCTTTAAGGAGAAAGGGTGGGAATCAGGAATCAGGAAGTGGAGGAGTGACAGTTGAAAACAGTTAGTGAGGTGACTGAAGAGATGAAAAGTGTTAAATAAAAAAGAGTTGCTATTAAGTTTATCCCTGAGTGTTTGTATTTTATGGAAACATTACACCCTCCTACTGAAACAGAGTATATGGAGGGTTGCAATTATCTGTGGGAGGTGAAACAGTGTGTTTGTGGGGTTATGATCCTGAGTGAGAGTGTGTGTGGATCAGGAGAAGTTATTGATATCCCCTACTTCAGGAGCGAGTGGCAGCTATATATATATATTTTTTGGCAGTTGGATAGTGGTGGGTGGGCTGGAGGGGGTGGGCCAACTCCCTGTATGATAAACATGCCCCCATTGAATCACCCAATGGGAGCAGTAAAGTCCACATTGAATCACCCAATGGGAGTTGTGTCTCCTAATGAGACATAAATTATGTAATGAGACATTCTGTTCAATGCAAGTTTCTTTTCTGAGGAGACATAAATTATGTTCTGTGTGTGGGGCACCATAAATTATGCAATGAGGCTTATTCTTTTATATATATAGATTTGTGAAAGAACTGGAGCACTTTTGACTTTATACATATGTTATATCAAATCTAATACCGTCATGACGCATTTAAGTTAGTTGAAGTTTTTCACTATTCTTTTAAAAACCCTTAAGAACCAATGCATTACACACCCCACCGGTCCTTATGGGATTAAAGAGGAGTTATCATATGATGAGTCCTCATCTACAGGTCTGCTCCTTTGGGAACAGAACAGCCAAACTATCAGTAGCTGCACTGTACATCTCTGCTAATCATCCTGGCAAACAGTTTGCTACTATCTTTGTAGCTGTGCATGTAGCGCGTATAGGATTAAACTGAAATGGAGATTTTCTAGTTACTGCCTATAGGAAAGGGCTTGCAGAAAGTGGATTCATAGGCTGAAAGGGGTAGTAAACAGTGACAAACCTAGTGAAAGAGGGTCCAGGTACAAAATATGGGACCTCCAATTCACTGCGAACTACTGAAAACCCCTAAACATTTTTGGTATTATATGGGCCCTAAAGTTAGATAGGACCACTGCACCAATAAGTGATGTTTCATCCAAAATAGCTAATTAGAGCCATCTGGGTGCTGCACATGCAGGCCCTGGTGTATATGTATAAATATATAAATAAATAAATATATATATATATATATATATATATATACACACACACATATATATGACAAAAAGTAGAAGCTTGATGAAGGTCCAGAGGTGAGGACCGAAAAAATAATGACTACTAATGAATAATTCAGCTTGCGTATCTTATACACTTCCAGAAAGATAGATGAGAGGAGCAACCCGTGTATCAGCTCCAGTGCCTCCAGTCAAAACCGGGCAGGTACACCTTGATGGAGTTGGATCTCCTTCTCTCCCGTCTTTGGCTCTGCACGAGCAATGGTTACTCTTCGAGATTCTAGAGAATAGTCTATACAGGTGTCGACAGACCTGACCTCCGAGTTGGTTGTGAGTGGGCAGAGGGATAGACCGATCAATATGGTGTAGCCTCCCATCTCTAATAACATATTCAATCACCGGAGTGTGTATGGAGGTATAAAGTCTAGCACTGAGATATGTGTCCACTGCAGTAAATATCCTATGCATTTTGTACCTATGCAGACACTTCCACAGGGAACAGTTTGTATTTTGAATTCTCTTTTTGTCTATATCTTATTTTTTTGCTTGTTCATGTCATCATTTACCTTGTATTTTTTTAATATACTGTCTTAAAGAATACTAGCACGCGCCTTCTTTTCTGTCCTTCCTTGTATTTATTATATGTGTTCACTATCAGGTTAGTAGGATAGTAGTGATTGTTTCTCTTTCGTATTTTATAGCAGCTTACTAGGTCCAGGGGAATGTAGCACACTTTATAGACCATTCCAATGAAGTATGTTTTCGGCTCTACTGAAGAGCCTCCATCCAGTCAAATGACCGGATTCTGCAGCTGTCAGCTACAGCACTGACTTCCTTCAAACAGCAAAGGAGAGGAAACTTTAGTGAGGCATATCTCTCAAACCATAAAGGTTTGAGAGATAAGACTTACATCGTTTTTCATTGTTTTTTTAGATCTACAATAAGTATTACTATCCCTTTAACATTTTAGCTTCCAGAAAGTTATCCAATGCATTGCACTGAGAGAGGAGAGGTCAGGGTTTGGCAGAGTGTGAGAGATGAGAGGGGAGCACCTTCGATAGCTGTCAGTGGCCCGAACCTGAACTGCCCCCATCCTCCTCCTCTTCCCCTTCAGTCAGAGCAACTCCCAATTTCTGCACAACTGCAAACTGTTCTTGAAGACCTGGGGAGGAACAGAGAGCTGGGGAGGGAGGTGAGAGGAGATTTGAAGAACAGGGGACTTCATGTGTGGTATAGCTTGTGCCACAGAAAGAGGAACTGATGACGTCAATGGGTAATTTTTAAAAGCCCATATCTAATAAATTATTGAGATTAAAACAAAATTAACAAACTATAGACACCTTTAATAGTTACATCCAGTGACAAAGTGTCTTGAGGGTGAAACTTCTACTTTAGTGTTTTTTTAAACTTTGATATTTATGTGTATAAATTAGACTTATACTTTGTGTAAATAATTTATTCAGTTACACAAAGAGGTGTCAGTGGGTTATGAAATAAGCTAAAAAAATTTCATTAATGCCACACCCACCAGTTATGCCCCCCAGTAACACCACCTAACACAAAATTGTCCCTCTTCAGCCATTTGAAATGTTGGGAGATATTATATGGGTACATAATTTGCAAAACATGATGGTTCCACTTCAAACAAAATTAGTATTAACAATATTTGTATAAATGGGAACATATGACTGCATATCTATATATAAATTGTTCCCTGAAGCATGAGCCATCAACATTGTACTCTGTGGATGTGAGGAGGTAGCCATATTTTCTATTGAGCATATGTTACAAAGTCTGAAGGTGCCATAAAAGCAGCTTCAGACGTGTTTTTATTGTATTTTTCATCCTGCAGCTTCCTTTCACAATATCCCTGGATGTACCACATGAACATAGACAGATGGCAGCAGTATGAACATGGCATTTTAGCATGTGTGTAGGTATTTCTTAGTGATAAAAGCAACTTATAACAGTATACCTCAGGGGATATATTACTGGCATTTTGAAAGGGACATCTGGAGAATGACAGCAACAAATACAGTCATTTATTGTAATAAAATATCAATATTAACTTTTCTGTAAAGGTAAAATAATTATCTTTTGATAAAACTTAAATTATGATCTTTATTATACCTTGCTGATTTGCTTCTGCATCAAGAATACAGAATTACATAGTATGCAAAGTGCTGAATTAGTCATTCAACTGTAGTAAAGTGCTTGATAGCTTCTGTTTTCAGTGTAATATCATACTTTTTGGAGAATTTTCACAGAAAACTGGAAATTTTCCACTTTTTCTGTGAAATTTACTGCATATAGAAACCCTCCCCCAAAATATTCTCCTATACATAACCCCAAGAAACTTCTTTTGGAAACGTTGCCAGTTCCCTCAGGGGGAGGGTGAAACTCAAAATTTGCGATTCTGGCTATACCTTTAAGCGTTCCGCTTGCCTGTTGAGACAGCGCCGGGCATCTGTGGCGGTTGATATAATTTGTGCTGCCTCGCGGCTCCTTGCTGCGTCTGTTCCCCAGTAGCTGGCCGCCCTGGTTTCCTGGCGGGCAGCCAGCTCCTTGCTTCTGCTTCCGGCAGTGCTGTGTTCTGCAGACCTGCGGCTCTGGTTGACTATCCGTTCCTTGTTCATTTTAGGTTTGACTGTTGATCCTCTAGGTGCGGACCTAGGCTCAGACATACCTTACTACTGATGCCTATCGATTACGTCTGGTTTCCCTGTGGTTCAGACAGTTATCATTCCTGATTGCCTTTCCACATATTCTGGTATTATCCAGGTGCGGACCTGTGGCTCTGCAGACTATGCATTCTGAGCCAGACTTATAGTGCCTCTCACAAAGGCAGCCTCCAGCTTCTGATAAGTGGCGTAAGCTCCGTTGTATACGAATGCCATTGTTTACCATTTATTGCTGATACGTGCTTTACTGATTTATTATTCATGCTTAATAAAGTGATTGTTACCTATAAGTACCTGACCTGTATTCATTTGTACGAACCAAGCACACTTAGAAGACCATTTCAGTGAAAGTTTTCTTTTTTATTAACGCGATCGCAGCTGTGCTGGAGAGCCACCTGAAAGTCGTACCTTTAATCCGCACTCAAGGAATGCTAAAATCTGAGATATATATATGAGGGGCCTACATACAAATTTAGCTAGAAACCAAAAAAACACTTATGGCGTTAACCAAAATATGGTATCTTTATTGGGGTAGACCCCTAAGGATGTACCATGTAACAATATAAAAAATCAAGTACTGGAGCAATTGTATACAGGATACAATAAAAATATAATAAAAACAATAAAATGGTTGAACTTAACCTCCCAACATGTTTCGCGATTAGCACCGCTTCATCAGGGGCTTTATTGTATTTATAATCCAAACCATTTAAATACCTTGGGAGCACTCGGTATTCCCGCCAAACGTCCGCCCGCGGCTCTACCTCCAACTACATACTGTGTTCCACCTCTATCCATGATATCACTTCCGCGTTACAAGCCTCTTTATGGAGGCACCAATAGTAACACTCCTCTATACTTAACCCGGAACTATCGTCCAAACCCGGTTCCCTTTAGGCTTACGTCTGGGGCTTGTATTTTACTCTATATAGGTCATATTGCCCACTTACTGGCTCGTTTTAGGCCAGGAGGGATTTTTTATCCCATCACCATCGAATATTTGACGATGCCAATGCGGATGTGCTCGTTCAGAGTCTTTGATGGTGGGATTATGTCCTGGTATCGAGGGAGTTATTAGTGAGTAAATATGGGAGTTTCCATAGATACAGTTGTTATCTGATGTATCGTGGCAACCGGGTTTGGACGATAGTTCCGGGTTAAGTATAGAGGAGTGTTACTATTGGTGCCTCCATAAAGAGGCTTGTAACGCGGAAGTGATATCATGGATAGAGGTGGAACACAGTATGTAGTTGGAGGTAGAGCCGCGGGCGGACGTTTGGCGGGAATACCGAGTGCTCCCAAGGTATTTAAATGGTTTGGATTATAAATACAATAAAGCCCCTGATGAAGCGGTGCTAATCGCGAAACATGTTGGGAGGTTAAGTTCAACCATTTTATTGTTTTTATTATATTTTTATTGTATCCTGTATACAATTGCTCCAGTACTTGATTTTTTATATTGTTACATGGTACATCCTTAGGGGTTTACCCCAATAAAGATACCATATTTTGGTTAACGCCATAAGTGTTTTTTTGGTTTCTAGCTAAATTTGTATGTAGGCCCCTCATATATATATCTCAGATTTTAGCATTCCTTGAGTGCGGATTAAAGAAAGAATCTTTATCTGAAGAAAGAGTGGGAGGCTGAGAGCATACGAGCTATTCTAAAGCAAAGAAACCGACACTGGGGGTTATCCAGTGAAGGCATTGTTTACTGAGAGGCCGGTTTTGCCTCACACCAAGGTGAGTGCAATTGACACAGATTCGAGGGTGTTATTTTGCACGGTGGAAGAGTACACAGTTTGGAAAAAGGTGGAGGTGTGATATTTACCGCAAGCAGTCTACACTTAGATTTGTGTGCGCTTTTTCTCTTTTTTCTTTTTTTTGTCTACATACACGAGAGGACTGTGGTACCGAAGTCCATAAAGAAAACGGCTGCACCATCTAAGTTTAAGAATCACAGTGAAGGACTCTTTTCTGATACCGGGTGTATGGTAATCGTTGTGATTCTATTTGCGCTATTTGCAGTATTGTGATGAAAGTCGTACGACTGGCTTCCCTGCAGTCAGCTATAATGCTGACTACAGGGAAGGGGGAGGGAGAGGGCAGCTTTAGAAGCGATCATCTCTCAAACCATAAAGGTTTGAGAGATGACACTGGAGGCAATACATTTATTTTTAATAGGACTTTAATATAGGGATTAGTAATACTGAAGTATTACTATCCCTTTAACACTGAAACTCAGATTGCTGGTCAACTTCCTGGTGTCAAGCACTGGGTTTTTATATTTCTAGGTAAAAATGAAAAACAAAACAAAATACATTTCCTACTCAACACAAACATTATTTACGTTTTGGGCAGTGTTCCCCAAATTTCTATTTGACTATGTTGTTACATTAGTCAGATTAGACTTGTTATTTACAAATGGAGATTTAATATTAGATAAATGTATTAGAGTGTTTGGACTCCAAAGATCATCCACCAGAGAGGTTTAATGTCAGGCCAGAGGCTGAGTAGCACCGCACTAAAATAGATGTTAAAGATTTTAGAAAGGCTGTTTTTTCTAAAATGTACATATATTAGGTCATTCTTTAACAGCATGGAGATCATGGAGTCAAGTAGTTTTAATTCAGGCAAAAGAGCTTTTCATTAGATTTGTTAGTAAGGTTAAAAGACAGAAGTGGCAAATATAGTAAAGAAGAAAGAAAAAGTAGCATTTATGAAATAAAAGTAGGTGCAGAAGAAAGAAGATAGGTATCTGTACAGGTCTAGGCTAAAGGGACCTAAATGCATTTTTATATGTGGCACAACCCACACATAGGAGAATATTACAGATTTAATAAAACCGGAACAAAACATTTTTAGACATATAAGTGAATGGAGAAGATTGAAACAAGCAGTAGTTAGACTAAAGACAACAGATGGAAACTATGTAAATGAGGATAAAGGAGTAGCTGACTGCCTCAATGAATATTTCTGTTCACCTGTTACAGAGAAAGGTGAGGGGAAGGGACCTCTATTAGAAAAATGAATAGTGAAACATGGGAAGCATGCATGTTTACAAATGAAGAAGTTATCCTTCCTCTCTCTAAGGTGAAAACAGATAAGTCAGTGGACCAGATGGGACACATCCAAAGTTATTAACTATAGCTTAGAAGTGTTCAGGCAAGACCTTTAACAAAGTTATTCAATCAGTCACTATTGACAGGACTAGTTCTAGAAGACTGGAAAGTAGCAAATGTTGTACTTCAAAAAGGGGTACCAGGGAGGTCTCTTCTGCTAGTAGTTGGAAAATTCATGGAAATCATTTTAAAGGATAGCATTGTTAGTTAGAGACCTGACTTCAAAATAGCTTGAAAGATCCTAAACAACACAAGCTTACATTATAACAATTATTAGGATAGACTAAAGTATCTGAACATAGGAAGTCTGCAGGAAAGATGAAGTAGAGGGATTCAGTAAAACCTTTATCGTCTTAAAAGGATTCAACAAAGTACAGCAGTGAAGTACATTTCTAGGGAGTAGAAATGTTAGGACAAGAGGCCATAGTCTAAACTAGAGAGACAGAGGTTTAGATATAATGCAATTAAGTTTTACTTCACTGAGAGGTTGGTAGAAAAGTGGAATAGTCTACCAGGAGAAGTGGTAGAAGTTAATAGAGTGAGGTTATTTAAGCATGCATGTGATAGGCCTAAGGTAATCCTGACCCTAAGACAAGACCAAGAACCAAATAAAGTTTCAGGTTTACAAAGTAGGAAATGGGCAGACTAGATGGGTCAGATGGTTCTTATCTGCCATCAGATTCTATGTACCTACATTATTTGGTGCCCAAGAAAATTTGTTCTGACTTGGTTTGGGGCACCTTGTTTGGTGATCAGTTTCTCATATAACAGGAGAACATAAATTGTTGTGATTATTTGACATCAATAAACCTTATTGTGACCATTGATTAAGAAACCTAGTAACATAAAAAGGGATGGTCTCACCCCAGTTCTTTTCTTACCCTCCTTGGTTTTAAGATGGTCCAAAAATGTGTCTTCATGTTGTTGCTCCTTATTGCTTGCTTTGAAGGTAGAGAGGACCTGTAAAACATGCTTGTTGGAAATATTTATGTGGGAGTCCAGAATCTGTTGGGAGGGCCTGTTATTCTTTAATCTATCCAGTTGACTAATAGGAATTTGTTTTTCACCAGGAAAAACAAGCTCATACTGTGAATCAAACAAGTCTGGTTTCTCATCTCCTTGTCCTGCACTATCTACAATCAACTGTGAACATGCAGATTGTGTTACAGATTTGCTGATTACTGGAGATTCAGTAACTAGGTCTATAGCAGTATTGACAGTTGTTTGTAGCATTTGATCATTCACAAAACTTGGCTGATTTGGAGACAGGACATCACAAGTTAATAGCTCTTTACCATTTTGCTGTGTGCCTTTTTCCCTATAATCAGCAATGCTATCTGCCTTTAGGCTACTGTTGCTACCCTCATTCTTATCAAAGACCATTTGATTTACACAGGGGATGGGTATAATGAGAGGATATTCAGATGCCTCCACATTTTCAAGAAAAATGTTTTCTGTTATGACACCACACTCTTTTATGGCTGACACATCACATACATCATATTCATATATTTCTGTGGTACCCATGCACATAGATTTTCTGTCTGTGTTGACTGCTCTTTTACAAAAATGTTCACCTTTTTACCACAATCAGTATTTTTGTTTATTTCTGATTGAGTTTCAAATTGTTTTAGGGTGTTCTCTAACTTGCGTACTCTGGAGAACATCATTTGTATTTTTCTCTAAAAGCAGCAATTTTCTCTTTTTCATCAACTGACCAACTCTCAGCCACTTCAATGTACTTTTTAAGATAAGTTATCTCTTGCTGTAGCTGTCTCTCCCTTAATCTGGATTAAGAAGAACTATTTTTCAGTTCAGAATACTGACCCAGTAGTATCATGTAAGCAGTTTTCATCCCCTGTTGCTCTGTTTCTGCTTTCATTAATTTCTTTTTTACATTTTATTGTTTCCTCTTGGGATTCTTTATATTTTTCTTCTATCTGCTTCTTGGATGAGCTGACCATTGAATAAAGAGTGGTAGCCACTGAAAATGTACATTCTAGGGAATCAATTTCATCCTTTTTATATATATATATTTCATTCTTGCCTTTTTACAATTCAGTTTCTAGATTACTTATTTTCTTACTCATTGCAAGGCATGCTGAATATAGACAGGACACTGCAATTACCTTTTTCTTACTCATTTCTTTTTAATGCCCCTGTCTCTTTATGGAAAAGTTCTTGGACATATGTCCAGGCATCTTTATTCTTATCATCACAAGCAAATGTTTTACTTTTATGCTTTGTAATGTATGTAGCTATGAAGCACTCTAAGCTTGATAACATAGCCATCTCATATGTAATTCATATCAGCAATTACTTTTACCCCTTGCTAGGCATATCCTCCCCACTTATTTATTTATTTAGCCGGCAATAGTGGTTATCCAACATACCTTTTGTATACATTTAGTATTTTGGGGTTTTCAAAAATTCATAGTGGTGGAACTCCTCTTTCTAGTGTTCGCTAGCCCCTAGAATTATCCAACATTCCCCACACAAAAATAAAGGCCGCTGCTTAATTCATTAACATAACATAATACTGTGACCGTGTTGCTGCTCGGCGGCTGACACAGCCTCAGTCCGTCTAATAACCTTCAATGTGATAAACACATAGCTAGGTGCTAATTCTGAATGAATATCAACACTTTCATGTCTCTTCGTGATCGCCAACTGTTAACTTTGTAACTTATATTAGTCTTAGGTAATATATATTTCTCTTATTTTAACTATAAATATCTACATATATATTCATATGGGAAAGAATGTCACTATAAGTGTGCTATGTGCATAAACTTACCACTTATCCATTAATAGTCACATATAACCACATATACATTAATACATATATATATATATGTTTACATATAACCATCAATGGCTTATTTGTCTTCCTACCTATGATAACTCCTGTTTAGACTTATCCAGATAGTAAATACCTCAATGCATTTATCATACATACATTAAAATAAGTACCACCTGGAGTATTCCAATTAACACTTATTTCCCTGTCTATATTACCTAGACTATGGGGTTCTGCATGAAAGAGTCAGCTTCATTCAAAAGCAACAGAAATTTATTAGAATACAACACACAGGATTTCCAAGATCCACAGTATCAGTTAGTTTACCTTACAAGTCCTAATTTTACAACAAGACATAAACAATACAAATAACATACATCCTAACTAAAACAATACACTAACATAACCACCCCCAAATATTTGCAATACTTATTTATATGTGCACATACTAAATGGACATAGCTACCTGATGTTGAGGTTCCTGCAGTACTACTTCAGCTATGCCTCCTGCTGCAGCTCTCTCTCTGATCAGTCCATCTCCTCTCTCTCTCCTCTACTTTAACCGTGGTTATGTCCCTAGTCTTATAGCCAATGCCCCCATCTATAACATGGTCTCATTCTGATTGGGCAAACCTATTGCTATTGGTGAAAAATTCCTGTTCTTCCACCTTGATGGGAGGTCCTTATGTAATTATTTTGATGTTTACAATGGGTAGTATCAATGTTTCTTTGATCTTTACATTGGTTTTGGGATTCTAGTGTTATACCCCAGGAGGTGAGATAAAACCCAAAGACAGGGGGAAAGACCATTGTTTGCTCAACATATGTTATTTACAAGGTGTTATCAGCATTCTATATCACTATTCTGTTTGGCATCAAAGGAATAAAATAGATTTAATTCACCCTTTAATATCAACCCTTCTACACACCTCATATACATTTGACATACATACACATACAACAACCAATTCCCTCTGTAACACACTGTATATCTCTATGGCCCATTACCTTATAAGTGCATATTCTAGCTATATAAATAAAAATCAAGATAATTCATAGGCAATTGCCCATAAGGTAACACCTCCCACCCAGTTATGGATGAGGGGGAAGTGGTTACATATGTTTGATACGTGACCCTTTCCTCAAGCCAATCATTGAAGGAAGTGCTCATATATTGAGTGTGTGTAACACCACCTTTAGTAAATGGGAGCATAAGAAAAGAGTTAAATATGGATTAAGCATATAAAAACCAGTCAACTTTGTTTTTTCATAGTAGCCTGAGTCCCCTTCCATGTCTTTCAAGAAATCAATACAGGGGCTCTGGACCCCATATTAATTTTTTTCTTTGTTCCATCCCCTCCCTTAAGCATGTCAGAATACCTTCCTATGGTCATCTATGGATTAATATGGTGTCACTCTGACTGACAGGACAAGAAGAAAACCTGCACAGCAGAGAGAGACTATTAGGCAGGAGGCAAACAAATTAAACTCTCAAGGCTGCTGCTGAAGAGCTGCTTGGGAGCGGAGCCAGGCACGTGCACACATAGACACCAAGGGGGGCGTGAGCACCTGCCCTTTTTGTCCAAAGTGCCCTTGTGCCCTTTTAACAAACAAACCAAAAAAATGAATCAGTCCGATTTTATCGAGAAGTGCCCTTTTTTTCATTTGAGCCCCTGCCCCCAAAATGTCTGTGCAAGTCCCTGAGCGGAGCTGAGGTGTGTAGGTTGTAAGTGAAATCAACTGCAAGTGCAACCTTGCTGCCGCTACTAACAGTGGGTAACAATGTTGACCACAACCTCAAATAACCAGAACCAGCTGAACCAGAACTGGACCTTGATGGATGGACTTGTCGATAAAAGCAGCAGCAAAATCAGGTAAGTAACAAAACAAGGAGCACACAAATTAACTGAGGTTGCAGAATATAAATCAGCATGCAGAGTCAAGTCAGAAATGTAGCTGAGATCAGGGCAGGTGACAAACAAGCATGGTCAGGAATAAGACAAGTTCAAACAGAGACCAATGGAAACAAAATTCTGGATCGCTACTCAGAAAGACACTAGAACCTGCAATGAAGTGCCCATGTGACTTCTTGATATAGGTCTCAGGGGTATGTCCAGGAAAGTAGATAAAATCATAATTAATAGCTGAACTGGAGTAATTGGAGTGGATGTGTCCAGATAAACAGGCACTGCTACAAATAATAGCAGAGCAGGACTACTTGGAGTGGTTTTCACATATGGGGCTCTAAACACTTTATTCATTTTTTAATTTTTTTTATTCTCCATCCCTGTACCTCTCCTTGATTATTTTTCAGATTCATATGAGGGCTTCATACTTGGCCATTGTATGATTTAATATGGACCCCATTCTGATTTAATTTGTTAGCTTTCAGTTTGTTTATTCACCTCCAAAAAAAACGGTTTAACAAATATTTAATTTTTCCCAGCCAATCAGGCAATGGAGGGGTTAATATTCAACCTGTTTAGTATAGTTGGGTGTGGTGGGGTAGTGTAGATATATTTTTGAGCAATTAACCCCTTTGGTGCCAAATAGTTTATAATGCATTGCATAGCAAATAATTGCAAGCTGCCTGGCATCGGAGAGGTTAAGAAAAAATTGTTTGAGTGTAGGAAGGGTGATTGGGTACACATAGGGGCACTGGATGGCTGCTATGGTGTTCACAGCCCTTGGGGGTGGAATAGGCCTTTTTTCGAGGCATGGAAGTGTATCCTATCCAGCTAGAAAAGGGGGCATGGCAAAAGCCATCCAGCTAAAATGTAATAGAAGAGTGGCCTTTTGCAATGTATTTTTTAAGCTGTTTGGGTTTATATACCAAATTGCTAAATGACTGAAATAGTAGAATAGTAGAAGTATTGCCATCTGAAATTCTATTCTGATGGAATGGAATTCCATTCAAGGTTATGAACTCTGTTTAACTCACTTAAGCACAAGTAATGTCCTTGAATCCTGGCCTACATACGGCCCTTGAGGACAGGTTTGGACACTGATATACCATATTAAGTCACAACAGACATCTAGATTTACACAAGACTTGAAATGCAGTTTGTATACATTTTAGGTTAAAGCTTTGGAATAGGAAATCCACACTGACAGATCTGAATTCATATTTTTATTTTATTTTTACAGCTTCTACCTATTCTGAGACCATCTATTCCATCACATACAAGGACTGGTGTGTTTTAATACATTAACTCTCACTTTATTTTAATGGTTAAAAAGTTTAAAGATTACAACATTTACAGGGCCGGATTTCCCAATAGGCAGACTAGGCACCTGCCTAGGGCTCCAAATTTTGAGTGGAGCCTCAGCTGTGCTGGCCAGAGCAATCTCTGTATCCACGCAGTGCTTATAACCCCCTTTACAGGCTATTATTTAACTCCTTGGATGCTAGTGAGATCTCCAATGCCTCTCTCTAGCAACCAAGGGGTTAAAGCTTTTATTCCCTTGGTTGTTGTAGGCCAAAGGTAGATTCTATGCCAGGAAACAGTGCATGAGGATGGTGGAGTGGTCATGTGAGGAGTGGGTGTGGCCATGGGCGGAACTAAGAGTGCCCAGAGTGCCTTGCCTAGGGGAGCCTGGAATGTAAATCCGGCCCTGAACATTTTTTTGAACAAATACATATGCAGTTTGGATTAGCATGTTTCTTTTAGGTTACAGTTTGAATAAAATCCAGTGTTTTAAGTTATCTAATATAGGGAAATGTACTTTAGATTTTATATATTGTACATCTTCCCCAAAAATCAAATTCTCTAAATGAACAATATGTGGAGTTTTAAAGCAGTGTCACCAGCCATTGAGCAGTGACGCCATGTATCTCTATGGGGCTGTAGAGCTTTCTTGTAGACGATCATTCAAGTGAAAGAGCTCACATTTGGTAAGATACTATATAACTCTACCTTAACTTAACCCTTTAATTTCCCAAGTGGTGAGCATCCCTCTGGCCCTCAGTTAATATGTTTCTCTGATGCATTTTAACCCTTTAAAAATCGGAATGTGTGTACTGAGGAGATATGTGAGGTCTAGAAAATCACTCTCTCCCCATTCTATACTCCAAGCCAGTGGCGTTCAACCTTACTTTTGCTGAAGGCACCCCTAATATGCAATTTGGAACTTTCGGGGCACCCCTAACATGCTTAATGTAATTTATCAAGGGCATAATTAAGGGTACAATTCATAAATATATACATATTATTAGCTTTCACAAACATAGTACTAAAAATAAATATATTGTGCATAACAACTTCCATAATTCTACATTTAAAAGACAATGTTCACCCTACTCTGATGTCCACGGCACACCACAGTGCCACTGCACCCTGGTTGAGAATCACTGCTCCATGCTATACGTATTAAGGTACTGCTCTCTTTCTTGATATGTTTTGTTATTCACCCCATACAACATATATGTTTTTTATTCACGCCATAAAACATGCTAGTGGCTCTTCGAGTGGTCTCTCTTTTAATCAACATGGGTAATATACTTCTACTAGGTGTCAGTAATCAACTGCTTGGAATGGAGTAATACTGATTCATCAGCCGCAGCTGCCATGATGGATGTTACAGAATAAAAAACATGCTAACTTGTAGCCTCTGTGCCTTTATTATAATCTGTATTGCTAAAAAAAACGGGATCCCTTTAAAATTAGATTCAACGGCAGAACAACTTTCATTAAAACCAAGGTTACATTTTTTTTCAAATGCGTAAAAGTTGGGAAATAATAGGGTAATTTTTTCTTGAATTACATACACTTCACAAATGACATAATCAATTACATCACAAATGATCTAATTAATGGCATCACTGTTGGCTTCACAAATGACCCTGCTAATGTCATCAACGACCATCAACACTATGCTACAACACTGATCTACCAGCACTGCATTTCCACAGTTATAGCCTAATACCAACACACATCACATCATTAGCCAGCAACAGCACTAAACTGATAGGGTATGCCTGCATATTTTCATTCTGCACAGCAGAATTTTATGCAAACATTTACTTTTTAATTATGACAACCTGACATTTTAAACATGAATAAGTGTACCAACCACATACATGTTTTTTCTTACAATATGTTATGTTTTAACACTTTGAGCTCCAGAGGTGTACGCAATGTGTTGCAATTAAACATGGATTAACTGCACCAAGTATATACACTTCTTTTCTATTCCCGGATTTGCTCCTATCAGTAACAGTCACTGTGATTCCATTGCCATACTGAGTTACACACCAGCTCTGTAGCTGGCTCACAGCTGATACTGGGTGCTGTGCAATGCGACGAGAGCATGTTTTCCTCCAGACACACAAGCAGTTTGAGACTACACATACTAAGCGCCACTGTACTACACAAATAGCTGATCTGAGTGTTTGGATCGTTGCTACATAAATCCTTTTTTTAATGGAATAAGTGCACCCTGTCAGACATTTCTGCTTTTCTTTACTCTTGCAAAAGTCACTGTAATTCACAGATCTGGATGCTCTCTACTGAACATGTGCACCAATTACAATATGAGTATAATTTCTTTGTTCTTTTAATTTAAAATCTAGTGTCTCCCTTTCTTCTAGTCTGATTTACTAACTTAAAAAACACACAATACTTATCAGGACTCTTCTCCCTCCCAATTCAGCTGGGCTGGACTGTAGGTCTGACTAAACCTCTCATAGGTACAAAAGGGAAATAAATATTATTGTAAGCAGTTTGGAACTCAGAAACTACACAACCACTTTTTGTTTAATTCTTTCACCAGTTTCACTGTTGCAATGAAACTTTATAGGCAAAATAAAAATATCAAACCTCATAGAAACACTGTTTCATCTTCATTTTACTGAAAAAGCTATCATTGAAACCTCCAATGGTGGGTGGGTGTAATTATAACGTGATAACTGGAATAATAAAATATCTCTATATAATAATTCACTAGGATGTTTGTCACGATGCAGTCATGCGCAGTAGAGTAGGGTAGTCTCTACTGTGCATGAGTGCATCGCGTGAGTGAGGAGACGCAAGACTGCATTGCGTGGAGCAGTGGGGTAGCTGCACCTTAACATTACCCGGACCATGGCCCTTGTACACGGGCTTTTACACTAGTGTGTATATAAAAAATCATATTTCAATCTCATTTCATTATTCTCTGCGTCTTTGTCTGGAGAGCATTGAGAACAGGATAAGGCATTGAAAAGGTGCATCACAACACACAATGGAAAAAGCACAAGCCTACTGTTACCTTCCTTTTGTTATCCACATGGCTATGGATATATATCAATTTGCATGTTGTGTTAACACCCACAGGTTGAAGCACTGCCAAGTCTGCTTTTCTCCATTAATTATTTGCCCTGGTTGAACTTTTTTTGGCCATGATTTATTGAATGGATGTTAATGCTTAATAAAAAACAAGGCTACTCCCACTGCTGAAAGATGTTTCATCTAAAAGTTATTGCAGTTTAGATTTGCATTTTTTGGTGTCTCACTACCAGGGCCTGAAATCTTACAGTGGCGCTGTTAATACATCAGGATATGGAGGCTTATGGTCATGATTATGGTGACCAGTGCTACTGACAGTCTGCTGTAGCAACAGCACCACCATAAAATTGCAGGCCATGGAAGTACTGTAATCAAATAATGTAAGTTTGAGCTGCAATAAGTTTTGAATAAAACAGCTCTCAGCATTGGAAATACCCTTGTTTTACTCAGCAGGATAAAACCTTCATTATATTTATATTTTCAATATTAAGCATTACTATGCCTTTAAATAGCAAAAGTAGCCTATATGTTATTCTACCGCTTCACAGAGTTCTCCACCCCTAGATGACAGTGGGAACATTTCTTCTTCACTAAAAAGAATATTATATCTTATGTATAAAGCCAAACCAATATACCATTGGATTCAAATTCAGAATGTTTTCATATATTTTAAATGGCATTTTTAACCCTTTGCATCTAGAGTAGAGTCTCCAGCATTCATGAGACAAAAAGCTCCATTTAAATCAATGCAATTTTTTGTCTAGTATAGTGAAGTTGACTTGCCCCAAAACAGCTCCATTTTGGTTTTATATAAAAGGCCTGTTGTATGATGGTGCCATTTATCTAGAATGTTGCTCTCCTCTTAAAGCACCCTGTGAAAAAAGTCAATGGAAGTCTTGTATTTTGACTTAATAGTACAAAGTGGCAGGAGTTAAAGGAGCATTAAAGTTTTATTATATACTAGTTGAAGAGCTCGTTACACGGGCCACAGTGCCACTGCCAGCCAGTTGTGGGGCAGTCACGCACAGTAGAGACTGTCCACGTTGCGGCTGAAACAGAGCTGGACGGTCCGAAGGAGTCTCTACTGCGCATGACTTTGTCATTAGACACATTTTAGCAAATTATTATATAGGATATCTGTAGGGCTTTCTTTGCCAAGTAACTGAAAAAAAGAATCCATTAGCAATGGTGCTGATGTCCTGACAATAATCTATCTATCTATCTATCTATCTATCTATCTATCTATCTATCTATGTGAAATATCACTGTTCATTTGAGAGAGCTACAAATACAGTATATACTTCTACAGCATAACTCTTTCTTTTCCTACTTGGCACTAAAATAAATTCTCTAAGAGGCAGTCCAGTAGCTTTCTGTGATTCCAGATGGATGACAGTCAATTTTGCAGAAGACTGAGCTGGAGAATGAACGGTGCTGACAAGTAACATGCTTTTACAAAGCAGCTTGAGGAATGAGGAAAGTGACAGGCAGCCAGCTTTTTGACTTTACATATTGTACAAGTGCATAAAATGTAAAGTCAAATTGCCTATACTTTTTATTATGGTTTTTATCTTCATGTATTTTTATGAGCACTGAATCTGTTTCCAGAGAGCTTCCATGCCCCATAATGATTTCATTAGTTGACTTTCTTTTATTTTTTTCTTTATGATTTAATATTTAAAGGGATAGTAATACTTAAAATGTAAAAAAAAATATGTTGTAGAGTTTATCCCCCTGAGTAAAACAAGGGCACTCCCACTGCTGAAAGGTGTTTCATTCATAAGTTATTAATTTTCAATGTTGAATTTTTTAGGTGCAATATCACAGTGGCCTGAAATTGTACAGTGGCGCTGTTGCTACACCATCCTATGGAGATTTATGGTCAACTGACCAGAGCTGTCCATAGGATCGTGTAGCAACAGCGCCACTGTACAATTTCAGGCCACTGTGATATTGCACCTAAAAAATTCAACTTTGAAAATTAATAACTTTTGAATGAAACACCTTTCAGCAGTGGGAGTATCCTTGTTTTACTCAGGGGGATAAACTCTACAACATATTTTTTTTTTACATTTTAAGTATTACTATCCCTTTAAGGTGGTGTGAATGTACCCAATTTTTGTTAGTTTAATTCATTAAAGGGAGGAATTCAGGTGCACACCTTCTAACAAAAAATGTGTTTTGTGGTCACTTTATTTTTTTTATTTGGTCAGGATTGAGGGATAAGAGAGATAATGTTCTTCCCCCAAATATTTATTTATGGCTATATGGGTCTTTAATTAAACACATGTTTTTATTTAACCAAGTTTAACTTCTCCATAGCTGGACTGGCGGAAAGCACTGAATGCAATGTGTTTCAAGCCAGTCCAGCAATGTAGGGGTTAATGATGGGTCTGGTTAGACTGGTGAGGGTGGCATGGTAGTGTATGTGTGATTCTTGTTAATTCCTCAGAGGACAGACACATTAAAAGGTATTGCACTGTAACGTGTGGTACACTATCTGCATCAGAGGTGATAAGGGGACTTTTTATCCCGGGTTTGGCAGCCCTAAGCTACCAAGTCTGGGAAGGCCTATCTGGCCAGTCAAACCAGCCTTACAAAGGTCATTCTGCTTGTATTAAATAGAATGGCCATTTACAATATTGCTTGGACTGTTTTTGTATGCATGCCAAATTGGAAAACTCAGCATATATACTGGCTGGAATGTAATAACAGAAGTAAGAGATAAGGCTGAAAAAATCCTTTCTCCTAATCTTTTGTCACCCAAGGTCCCAATCAAATGCAATGAAGCTCAGCCTTAAACCTTATCTGCTGCTTCTCCACTCATTTACTCAGTATACCCAAATCTTTGTGTGTTTCAGAGAAATAACATCCTGCTCTGTATGTATTTCCTGATACAGTTTAGTGTCACAAACAAAGAATAAGACATTACTTTCAATAATACTCACTTTTAGATCATTAACCCCTTAAGGACCGGATGTCACTTAAAGACTAGTTTGTTTGTTTTTTGTTTTGCACAATCCAATTCCGGACTCCCCGAGTGGCTGCACGGAATTCCATGATGGTCCAGGACCGTCATGGGTCCTTAAGTGAAAACAAGCCATGACGGTCCTGGACCATCATGGGTCCGTAAGGAGTTATTAAACACATTAAAAACAGTGACCGAGGACTGAACCCTGTGGCACCCCACTTACAACAACTGTCTTCAATCTATCAGATATCACCTCCTATACGGAATATTTTACAATTATATAGTAACCTGTTGTAAGGCACAGTATCACAGTTTTTGCAAAGTTCAAGTATCCTATAATAACAGCAATACTCTTCTCCAAATTAACACTTACCCTTTCATAGAATACAAGTAAATTTGTTTGATATTATCTGTTCATCTAAAACCATGCTGACTCTTACTAATAATGTTATTGGTTGTCACATAGCCCTGAAAACTATAGGTTTGTGAACCCTCTAATATCTTGCACACTAGAGAAGTCAAACTCACATATACTTTCCATGTTTAGATTTAGTGCTACATCTGCATTCTTCCAATAACAGTGCACTATGCCTGACGAGTGAATAAAAAAAAATTAAACCCTTAACAACAGGTGACATGTCAGGACAGTCACAGTTTTTTTTTTTTTTGGCCTGAAGGACCCGTGATGGTCCTGGCACTTCACGTATTTTGTGCTTACAGCTCTCCTGCGGAAGCACTGTACTCACTAGCGGGATCTGAAGTTGACCATTCCAAGACCAGAGTGGTCTCTCTCTCCGACCCCCGTTCAGAGTGTTGGTACACATCATTGGTCATGTGTGTCGGCGACCAAGAGCAAAGTGGTCCTTAAGTAAAATTCTTCAGACCACTCGTCATTAAGGGGTTAAGCATAATTGTCTTGCTACAAATTAAGTAAGTTGCGTAGGGTGTTAGCCATCAGGTTCAGGTGCTTCCACCACAACCTTTTCTACTTTTCTGAGCTTTTTCATCAGTAAGCCATGTACAAATATGCATGAAGGATGAAAGGCTGTGATTCTCCTTGTTACCCAAAGTTTGTCATAGGGTGCCTCCCTTTGTATACAAATAATAAAATAATTTGTTTAGGTTAGGATTAGGTGTCAGATGTTGCCTGATCTTCAGTAATTAATTCACCTGTTACAGTTTTAAGGGACCCAATATCAACCTTGATCTTTTTGCCATATATATACATGTGAACATTTTTAGCATTTGAATTGCTCTCTGTTTAAATATTTTCTTATTTTCAATTTGAGCTAGCTAGCATGTAGGTATTGCATCCTTTATATTTATTAAATTATGCTTCTGATTCCTTATTTGTGAACCTCATTGGTCTTATTTTGTTCATCTTTTAATTATTCTCCAATGATATATAATGGCATGCATATTTATTCCAAACGAATTTTGATCAAATTCCACAATCCTTCTGCATATTTATTTTCAATGATTGCTTCAAACTGAATGTCTTCTAATACTGCTTTTAACATTGTAAAATTAGCCTTTGTAAAGCTGAAAGTTAGACCATATTAGACCATATTATGGTCTATATTGCCCAAATTCATACCTGTATATCGTATTCCATTTCAGATCTGTTTGAGGGGTAACTAAGTTCAGTCCTCAGGAGTCATAAACAACCCAACAAATCACAATGTGTGTGTGGCTAGCACTAAACTTGGCATGGGACATATAACTATGGAGGTTTTTTTAATAATAAATCTTTTATCATTCAGACAATGCACTCAGCATTGTGTTGGTAAACATCTGGTCTCTTTGTGGTTCTCAAGGACTGAATTTGGCCAACCCCGCCCTAGAATGCTTCTTATTGTTTGTGCACCATTTTCAATAATTCCCAACAATCAAGAGACATAGCTGAAGAGTGTTGTAAACTTGTTTTCAGTTTATCTTTTATTGGAACTTTTTTGTTTGTTTTTTCTGTACTCGTTTTAGATTCTAAACCAGTGGTTTACTGCCCAGAATTCTAATTATATGGTTGAGAAAAGGGCTTCTAATTACAAGCAGTTCTTTTTTGCACTTTCTTTGCTTTATGCTTCCTACACATCCCTACTCCCAAAATATCTGTATATTCTTTTTCCCTTTTTGTTTTGTTAGTAAGAGCTTTACATACCGTATCTCATTATCTGTGAATTTTTATCTGTCGTAGGGCACAAATTAATAGCTATTGCAATAGACCATGTGAAGAACATTTTTTCCAGAGCAATTTTTCAATTTATTACTTTATTTATGTTGTGCAAACCATGTATTTCATGACTTTTATCTGGATAGCTCAAAGTTGCATTGTACAATAATGGTATTAGAGTCACAGCAGTAAAATGATAAAAAAAAAGATAGAAAAAAAATATAACAAGGAAGGATTCCTGTTAGTTTAAAGTGAATTGTTGCAGCAATGGATATTTGGAAACTTATTTTAATTGTCATTTGGGTTCCACTGTTGGTGAACCCTATAGCACCCAAGTGATTAAGGACTTTAAAAGCTTTACTAGTAAAAAGGTAATCAATGTTGAAGCAGTGATATGTTGGGAACATTGGGCAACGTGTACATATAAAAGTAAACTTCTGGGACAAATCAACTACACCATAGGAGACCAATACAAATCCTCAAATTCCAGTTGATCTGAATAGTGCTTTTAATCCCTTGAATACTATAGAGTTGGACAACATATTGCTTTGTAATGTGCTGGAGACCTCTTTAGAATTCAAGGGGTTAAAAGTATAATTTAATTTAATCAATTAGAATTTGTAATTGTTCCTTCTAGTATAGTGCAATTATTTTGCCTAAGAACTGCACTTCTACACATTAACCCTTTGAGTGCCAGAGGGGTACGCAACGCATTGCTTTGCAATGTGTTGCGTACCTCTCTGGCACTCAAAGGGTTAACAATATACAAATATTGTACATATTACTTACATTGTACATGAATCTTGAGTCAAGCACCAAGAAGAACATGAGGGTGCAGTTTCCATTTGATATAACATACCTAAGAAGAAGTCCAAAAAAAAATTGGTTGATGTGTTGGTACACAGTGGCAACAAAAGGCACATGGCCAAAGTTGTATATACATATATATAGCAAGAATTGACAGTGAGACTCAAAAATCTAAATTAATGGATGAACTGATGCACATCCCATGTAATATTTGTAAATGTACTAAGTGTTGCCCCCAGCACACACAGGCATAGCAAGTGGAAAACAGGATCCTGTTTCATCATGTTTTCTGTTTCATATGCCCATGTGTGTTGTCTCGTTCTTGAGGCCCAGGCTGAGTAACTGCATGCATATATATATATATATATATATATATATATATATATATATATATATATATAAAATATGTTTATATATTAATACATAGAGAGTGATTTATATAATCATCATCATCTTCATCCATTGCCAATCCACTGCAGGATGAAGGCCTCCCCTTCAAGCCTCCAACACCTTTGGTCCTGTGCCTTTTGTTGCCACTGTGTACTAACCAATTTGGCAATTTCATCTACCTATCTTGTCTTTGGTCTTCATCATCATTTAGTATTACCTTTGTCCATCTAATGTCCAGCCTTATGTGGCCTGCCCGTTTGCTTTTAGTCTTTCAATGATGTCATAGACCTTTGTTTGCTGACAAATCCATGGGCACATTTTTCGGTCTCTTTTTGTTATGTTTATAATTTACTGCTCCATACTTGTGTGTGTACCTTTAAGTTTTTGAATGGCTTTGGTATTCAGTGTCCATGTTTCACAGTTATAAGTAAGGACTGGGAGGACACATTGGTCAAAAAACTTTCATTTGAGGCAGAGTGGTATATTTGTCTTAAAGATTGTACTACTAAGTTTTCCAAATGCTTGGCATTCCAGTTGTATTAATCACTCAATTTCCATCATGGGGGAGATGCAGTAAGTCATGATAAAGAGGGGATAACGAGGAGATAACTTTTCCAGTGATATTACTTCTCCAGTTCCTATGTTAATCTATTGAGCCAGTGCACTAAGATTTCTCCAGCTTGGGAGATCTTAGTGCAAAGGCTCTATAGAATAACATACGAACTGGAGAAGTGATATCACTGGAGAAGTTATCTTCACATTATAACCTCTTTATCATGCCTTAGAGCATAACCCCCCCTGGTGTTTCTATTGGTTGACATTTCCGGTTCAAGGTAAACATACTTGTCAACGTCTTCTAGTTCTTGTCCATCTACTGTGATTTTCCTTGGTATGGTACATTTGTTAAACATGATGAGTTTTATTGATATTGATTTCAGACCAAAATGTTTGCTTTCCTATTGTTGCTCTTCAATACGTTTTTGCAGTTCTTCAGGACTTCTGGCAAAGTGTATGATATTGTCCGAAAAACGTAAGTGATTGATATAGTCTACATTGATCTTAAGTCCCCCAATTTAGTTTGCAGAGATTTTCTTTTAAACAAGCAGAAAATAGGTTTGGGGAGATTGTGTCTTCATGTCGGATGACTTTCTCTATGTTGATCTGGACTTTTTTATTGTTGACCTGTATTGATGCAGTTGCATTTCATATATTGTTTGTTTGATCAGGGCATTGATTATTGCTTTTTAACCAAGTCACAGGCCTTTTCATATTGATTAACAACTATGCATAATGGAAGGTTGTGTTCATTATCCGACTCTATAACTTGTTGCACTTTCTAGATATAGCCCCTTATACTGAAACTACTCCTGAAGTCTGCTTGTTCGTTAGGTTGTACTGTGTTAAGTATTGTGTCCATTCTTATTGACAGTATGTCACGGTTTTCAAGACACTCAGACCAGTAGGTGAAATAAAACACAGTTTTATTAAGAAAAAACATGAATGACAAAAATCGCCCTCTATAGGCAGCACTGCGTAGCAACAAGGAGACAATAGTATGACCAATATACAGGTATAGATATACACAGCACAGGTAAATAGCAGATACTGAGTACAGAGATACAAGGGTTAACACAGTAATCAGTCCATCTCAGTTGTGGTGTTTGGTACGCCCAAGGTGATAATAGGCAGTAAATGGTGGAGAGGACTCAACACCAAATGTTCATAATACTGAGATAACTGTCCAGCAAAGAGGAACCTGCAAACCCGACCCTACTGCACTTGAACAGTAGCCCCCACGGGCGTAATAACGGAGCAAGTAGACTGCCAGAGCTTGAGCCAATAGCCCCCACGGGCGTGATAACGGAAGCAACTGGATTGCAAGAGCTTAAGCCAATAGCCCCCACAGGCGTGATAACGGAAGCAACTGGATTGCAAGAGCTTGAGCCAATAGCCCCCACGGGCGTGATAACGGAAGCAACTGGATTGCAAGAGCTTGAGCCAATAGACCCCACGGGCGTAATAACAGAAGCTTGCACCGTATCAGCTAAAGCCGTAGCGCCTACCGGGCACGGTAACGAACTTCACTTTACTGGAAGGAGTAATATGAACCGTCGCCTACAAGGCCTACCGGATCGGCTCAACAGTAATAGTGGTATGAGAGAAACGGCTCAGCACAATAGTAATGCTCTGTACCAGACTGGAGGCTCAGAACCGGGAACACAGCTCTGCACGGGTTAACAGCTCGATAGTTGGAACACAGCTCTGCACGGGTTAACGGCTCGATAGTTGGAACACAGCTCTGCACGGGTTAACAGCTCGATAGTTGGAACACAGCTCTGCACGGGTTAACGGCTCGTAAGAGGAGTACAGCTCTGCAGGGAATAGCTCGGTAGCAGAATCTCAGCTCAGCACGGGTTAACAACTGCAGCCGTAGAAGAACAGAAGCTGGAGGAAGTCAGAATGTCGCCTCAGCGACAGCGGGAAGCTGGAACGTAGTCTGGGCTGACGTAACGGGTGCAGGTCACGGAGCAGGAACGTCATACAAGCCGGGTCGAATCACGGAGCAGGTTCTCAGACAAGCCAGATCAGGATACGAGCAGGAACGTCAGCCAGGCCGGGTCAAATCACGGGGCAGGAACACAGGAACATAGTCAGAGCAAGCCAAGTTGGTACACCGGAAATCAGGAACGCAGGAACACAGCACAGCAAAACTGGCTCAGGAACACAACGAAAGGGCACCTGACAGGTGCCAATGGCCCAGTATAAAAAGGTCACCAGGGGGCCAAACAGGCTCAACCAATTGGAGCGCAGCACAAGAGAGAGTGACAGGAGGGGAATCACTGCACCGTGATACAGTACCTTTGTACTGGCAATAGACTTATTGGTCAGTAGTTAATTAGATGCGCCTTTTCACCTTTTTCACCTAGCAGCATTTCGAAAATAGTTTAGCTAGAGCTTTGAATAAGGGTGGACCTCCAGCTTTCAACATTTCAATAGTAACTTTATCAGTGAAGCTGCTTTGCCATTTTTCATTGACTTTATTGTACCTACTACTTCTGCTACCAAAATTTTGGGCAGATTTTGGATCGATTTAATCTGGTGTTTTAGCTTTGATCTGTCCACCTTGGGTGACCCTGCCAGACTTTATGCTCCTAATGGCATAGTTCTAAGCTTCATTGACACATGTAAACACTTTCGAGAGTATTACCCTCCCTTTATCAGATCAAAAGCAATACTAAACATGGAAAAAGAAACAGCCAAGGCAAGTGAGAAAGGTATTACATTGGTAAAGAAACACAAACTGATGAACTACAGATCATATCAGTTTAAGGTTTGTAAAATCCCTTTGTCTGTGTTAAAAGAATGGAGATGGGGTAGAGGACAGTCAAGGAGAAGAAGAGTGATAAATCCATTATAAACAAACATCTACACTATAAAAGAGATGCAGGTCACGTGCCTGACAATTCTTCATCCATGCCTGACACACCCCAGGGCATCAACAATGAGGAGATATGCTGATCTCCTCCAGACTGCCTGTTTGCAACATGCAAAGTGGTGTGATTTTGACAGGAATGGCCAGGAATCACACCTCCTTCCAATGTCCACATTTTGGAATATTACACATGTGCTTAACAGAACAGAAAATGTGTGATTTTCACAACAGTGTGCAGTGGGGAGAAGAGCCCCTGACACTGCTGTGAAAATCTCTGTCACGAGTAATACCTCATTCCAAGTTCATCCTCCTCCCCCTGCATTCAACCGTATTCCACATGCCTCAGTCCTGAGCCATCCAGTTCCTGTATTATTTCTCATACAACATGGCTTTCATTTACAGCAGGCAGTAAGAAGCAGATACTCAGATCTCATCCATATATATTCTGCATCATATTCACTGGACAAGATTTTGATAAGAGTGGTCAGCCCTGCCCACGCCTGTCAAAATCTCCACAGTTTTCATGCTCATTCGAATAATGATTCCTTTCTCCTTGTCGCCTCTCACTCTGTTCCTCACTCCAGTTTTGTGGCTTTATGAATTCTAGATCCTCACTCCATTGTCCACAGTAACTCCACCTGTACTCATTACTCTCCTCTCATCGCCTACATATGTTTTGATCAGGATAATGGCTCCTTCCTACATTGTCTGCCCTCACAGTGCTTTCTCAATTGTCTGCCCTGATGCTTTGCTCTCCACCCCCCATTAGCTACTCCCCACACTATAGACTTCCTCCTCAATAACCTTCCCTCATCAAGTTGGCAACGTATCCTTTCTCACCTGTTCCTCCTTTTAGATTGTTTTGCCTCTTTGCCCCTACCACTATTCCCTTAACTGTCTTCCCACCTTCCCTTTTGCCACAGACTTATCCCTTGCGCCTGCTCCTCTCACCCTCCCTTCCATACACTACCAATGCTGTGTCCCAGGTGTAACAGGGAATCTGTTTCCTGCACTGGAAAAAGTATCCATCCCTTCCCCCCAAAAAAACCATGCCCACACCTACTGAGGTACAACAATGAACACACTTTATTAGGCACCACTTCAACTCTCTACATAAAAGGTATGTGTCCTTCTCACTCCTCAAAATTCTCTTTTATTTTTTTGCCTATTCAAATTTGACAGTCCTTGTGCCCCCACATCCACTTGCAAGTAACTTATTTAACTTCTCTATCTCTGTTTGGCCAGTTGGTCCTTCATACTCTCCTTCCTCTATAGCATTGTCTACACCCTCTTTTCTCACTCCCCTGACTCTTAACTCATACTCATCCATCCCTCTCCTCGTACTGCATGATACCTACATCAGCCTGCAACATGGAGGCCTCATTCAGACACAAGAAACAAGTAGCTCTCCAGCTCCAGGTCTCCAGTGCACAAAACCCTCACACCCCACTTCAAATGCTACAACTTTACATAGTAAACGTATTTTCAGTACACTCACCAAGTAATCATACAAACAACATTTAACATTTTACTAACCCAATACAACGCTTTCTCTTAAATACTTCCTGAAATACACAATGCTAATATCACAGTAACATCTATATCAGCTTAGCTCCAAATGTACAATTTTAAGTGTTTAACATATGGACAACTCTGTGCTTCCTTTGCTAGTAAAAAATAACAAGGAAGATGAGTCAATATGAACTAGAATAAATAAAGGAAATGTTAAATTAAGTTTTGGTAATATGAGAAGAATCATAATTCCTTATTTCGTCTAGTATATTTGGTGCTGAAAAACCTAATCATCTTTATTTCAATTGCCTTTCACTCTTGGCTAGCTTAGAAATTCCCTGTTGGTATTTTGATTTTGAGGTTATGGATGGAGCGGTTTCTCTGGGTGGAATGACTAATGGGGTAAAGTTATTGTTTTTTCACTGTATTACTTAATTGATTGTCTGTCTAAATTCATTCTTAGGTTAAGCTTTAGGCCGGTGTCACCGATGCACTTTATCATATATACATTTACTAATGTACATGAATATTATGATTTAATGTTGTATATCTTGTTGTATTGTGCAGTATTGTTTTCACAAATATGTTGACAGTTTGCAGCAAGATTTTTTTGCATGGTTTGGTCCCATTATTAGTGTTTTCATTTATTGATCAATTTTCTATTAAAAAATTTTTGTTTCATATTCAGTGGTGGCCTGAATGCAAGAATAGGAGGTTGAGGGAATACGGCTTTTAATGCCGCATCCTCTGTTAGCAGAGGTCGTAGCTCCTTGAGGATGTTACACATTGCTTCTAGTGCAGGGTTGTATTTAGGGATGGGTGAAAGTTTTCACCTCAAAAGAGAAACAGGAGAAAAATGGCACTTTCACCAAGCGGGAAATATTTAGTGAAAGGTGCTGTTTTGTTTTGTTTTTTTGTTAAAAGGGCGTCAGGTTCTCACAGCATGCCATTTGGTCTTTGTGAGAGGAAGAGAAAGCAGCACATTTTGAGCTAGAAAAGTGGAAGTGAAGCTTAGTTTATAGGTAGTCCTGTAGGCAGGACATCTTTTTCTCTGTATTAGGGGAATGTGGGGGACTCTGTGGAGAGGAACAGAGAAAGGAATTTGACCCCAATGTCCCAAAATTTAGTGTAACTGACTGGGAAGAGATACAGGCAGCAGTGTTCCATGTTTCTTCCTGATCTGGCTGTTATCTGTATCCTACAAGACTGTGGGGGTGTGAAAAGTGAGCAGAAGAGGTTTACCCGAAATACTCCCAAATTTTGTTTGACCACGTAGACACAGGCAGCTGTGATCCAAATTCCTTTCTGATCTGGCTGTTATCTCTCTGTCAGGGGAGTCTGGGTGTGTGAGAAGGGTGCACATGAGAATTACCCCAACTACCTCAAAATTCTGTGTGACTGACTAGGAATACACAGGAAGAGGTGATCCAAGTTTCTTCCTTGTCTGGCTGTTATCTCTGTGCTAGGGGAGCCTGGGGATGTGAGAAGAGAGCAAAAGTGTTTTACCCCAAATACCCCAAAATTAATGTGACCGTGTAGTCACAGGCAGCTGTGATCCAAGTTCTTTTTGATCTGGCTGTTATTTCTATGTCAGGGCACTCTGGGGGTGTGAGATGGGAATAATGGAGAATTACCCCAAATACCCCAAATTGTTGTGTGACTGACTATGGAGAAACAGGCAGAGGTGATCCAACTCTCTCCCTGATCTGGCTGTTATATCTGTCCTAGGGAAGTCTGCTTGTGTTAGAAGGGAGCAAAGGAGGTTTAAATTAAAATATCCCAAAATTAGTGTGACCAAGTAAACACAGGCAGCTGTGATCCAAGTTCCTTCCTGATCTGGCTGGGAGCCTAGGAGGGATGACAAGGGAGCAAATGAGAATTATCCCAAATACCCAAAAATTCTGATTAACTGACTGGGATGACACATGCATCCATGATTCAGGTTTCTTCCTGATCTGGCTGTTATCTCTGTCCCAGGGAAGTCTGGGGAAAGAAGCAGTTAAACAGGGAGTGTAGTTATTTGGGGTTTTTTTGGTTGACAGTGATGGGAATGGAGAGACAGTTAATTAAAAATAAATAAATAAAATTACATTTTAAAAAAATTGATAGGGACCCTGATGTGAACTGTGATTAATTCAGACTGATACTAGATGAGACAGAATTTAGCAGAGATCCAATGCAAGACATCACATGCAAACAGTTCTATTGTGTGTTTTACAGTAAAAACCATACATAGTCATTGAGTAATGTCCAGCAAACACACAAGGGGTAGGGTGGTAGGGTGAAAGGATTAGAAGCAGTGCAGGGATATGTAAGTAATTTGGTATTGCATAACCTGATTGCAGCCATGGTTGCTACTACATGTCCAATAAATTAAGGTGATCCCTCTCCTCCCAAGAAAGATGTTATCCAATTCCCACCAAATATTCCACCACTAGAGCACCGGTACTATTAAAACACCATCTAAAAGCACTGAAGACAACAACGAGTCACATTGCAGTGTTGATGGCATAGTGCTAGAGGGTGTAGCAGCTCAACCTACTGCTGCATCTGACAGTGACAGGAACAAGCACAAAAACACCTATCCTAAAAGTAGTAGCAAACTTTGTGAAAAAGTAAAAAGAAATTGCCTGATACCTCTAAAAGACTAGAGGAATATAAAAGTAATGGAGAAGAAGATGCAGGCATTGCTGAGGATGGCCTAATGACTGCTGATGATGTAGATCTAGAATATATCCCTCCAGCATCCTCATGGAGATACTTAACTCAGGATCCAAAAGCTAAGCATGTTGCTTACTGTTGTCTGTGCAAAAGTTGTTGTTGTGTTCCCACGAGAAATTCAGAGAAAACCACGTTATTGCCCGCTTTTTCGCAAGCAAATCCACTTTTAAAAAAGCAATTAAAATGTTCGCATTTTTCGCCCATTGGCCAAAATTCCCCCACCAATTTTTCAGTGGCTAGAAAGTTTCCACCCATTGATTGATATGGTTTTAACTATAAAAACATTATGTATTTGGGGAAGTGAAACACAATAGAAGTAGCTACAGAGTGAGGTAGACGTGCTGTGCTGTTCCGCTGTTATTTATTTTGAAAAACTGAGGCAGAAGAGACTCACAGTGACTGCTATCACTATGAGCAGTAAAAGGAGGAACTGGAAGTACCCTTATGTGTCCACTGAGTCTGAATCTAAGGAGGAAGTGACCACAACTGAACCAATGCTGTCCAGTCCCCCTAAATCACCCCTTGGGATCTTGGGGAATTTAATGAGAAGGGAGGAAGAGAAGGGTAGTACTAGTAGTGAGACCAGGACAGGTCAACTGCCTGTGCCTGCTGCAAAATGTGCTGCCCCTGCTGCCAACATTGCTGTACCTTCTGCCAGACATGCTGCCCCTGCTGCCACTAGTGCTGCTGTACCTTCTGCCAGATGTGCTGCCCCTGCTGCCACTAGTGCTGTATCTGGTGCCAAATGTGCTGCCCCTGCTGACCCTAGTGCTGTACCTGCTGCCAGATGTGCTGCCCTTGCTGCCACTAATGTTGTGCCTGCTGTCAGATGTGCCTCCCCCAGTTCTGAACCTGCTGCTAGTGTGTCTTGTAATACTCAGGAGGGGGGGAGATGATGCCAAGTGTGACAGCAAGGGACCCTAAGTCTCACTTGGTATCCCCAAGCAGTCCCGCCAGTGCTAGTACTACTACTACTAAGGTCCAGCAGCTTGTTAACGTTAGGAGTGAAGGAGGAGGTAATCAATAATATCCTCATATTACTAGTGACTGTGAGGAGGACGACTCTGCGGCTGAACTTAATGTGGTTGGTGTTAGTAGTAGTAGTAGTATTGGTGAAGCAGCCGGAGTGGTAGGGGAAACATTTGAGAGCATCCAGACTAGCAGTCAAGGGAGCCCACACCATTCCTCTGACCCTGGGTGTCCTCTCCTTCCATTCACTATAATGTCCAAGTGGAACAGGATTCTGAAGACCAAGAGGCCAGAACTGTTGTTGGGGAAGATCAGGCATACAATTAATACCACCACCAGCAGCAGGAGCACAAATCAGCTGCCTGTGTTTGCTGCTACTGCTGCCAGTCTGCCTTCTTTAGGTCAAAAAGAAATATTCGGTGTGAAATTAGGGGACCCTCTGTCACATTGTTCGTCACCTCTTCCACGCAGCCGTGAGATGCCTGTAATAGAACAGCAGCAGCACGTAGGGACTATTGGTGGTGGTGATAATGATGCTGGAGAAGCTGGGGTGGAAGAGACATTGATGGCCTTTTTAGCATAAACTGAGAAGGCATGGGAGACAGGGATGAGAGTGGGAATCACCACCACCACTAGCAGTGAGATTTTGGAATTTGAGGAATTTGCAGCTGCTCTAACTCTTGCTGCTGCTGAGATGCAAGAGCAGCAGAATGCGATGCTGCGGAGCAAGCTAATGTGCCACAGACCACCATGGACCCAGTGGGAATTAATGCGGGACTAGGACAGGTTCCACTTGCCAGTGCCAGCAATACGCCTGATTCTAGTTGCAGTGCTGAATCTGAGGCAGTATCCACTGCAACAGACAGTGAAGGAGAATGTGGAGGACAAAAAGAAAAAGGCAATTTTTCTCCACCTGTTCCATCCCCCCTGAAGTCATCATGAGTGTGGGACTGTGCACAATTTGTGACAAATCAGTGTGAAGAGGAAAGGAGGGAACACACCTTGGCACATGCACCCTGATATCACACATGAAACACAGACACCATGACATTTATGTCAAACATGATAAAGCCATACACCCACCAAAGAAATCAAGCACCTCTGTTGCTGTACCCCCTGCCTCTCCAGAAAGGCAACAAGAGGTGAGGCATAGATCAAAGAGGAGAAAGAGTAGAGCAACCCAGGCAGATACTGGTAGTTCCATGAACAGTGAATCAACTAGCTCACCATCCCCATCACCTTCTTGGGTAACTACATCTGCTGCCAATCCACCTTGTTCATTGTTACCTCTCACACCAAATGATAGCCACTCTGTTGATGTTAGGATGTGGCAGTTCATCTCTGCACATTGCACACTGTGAGGTGCACTGACCACACATGGTAGTGTGGTGGAGGAGAATCGCAAGCAGGGCATCAAGCGGCATCTGAGGAGATTCCATCCTGCAGAATATGCTATGATGGTGGCAGGGAGGGTGCATCATTACTAAAACTGTCAACAAGTTGTCATGTGTCCTTAGCGGGGTCTGGACAAGGGGTATAGTGACAGCAGCAGTATTTCGGTTCTGGTGTCATGGCGTTTGGATACAGTTGTGCCCGCAGATGTTATTTACCACACACAATGTGCACATTGCAGTTGCTGATAAGAGCCACAGTTCCTGCTCTCATGGGAAAAATGTACATTCTAATAACAACACACCCATGATTTTTGAGGAGAGGCAGGTGGAGAAAAATTATTGGCCAATTTCGTCTTTTCTCCACATAGACTGGGGGCTACTTATTGTGCTGCTACTGGCTCAGGCACATCACTGGAGATAGTAGTGGCAAGTGAAACCTTCATCATCCATCACCCATGTTACTGCTATTGTTGATCCCATTCCCTTTCAGCTGCCTAATCATCCTGCTGCTAAAACACCTCAGCAGCAGCAGCAGCAGCAGTTGCAAATTCCACAATTATGGGCTCAGGAGGAGGACATTTGGCAATGACCAGTGGCCACTGGCCAACATGACCTGCTGGCACTAGGCCAGTAGGGTATTTTTTCACAGAGCTTGTGCTTTGAAAAACAAAACAAAACACATGGTCTTCCAAAAAAAATAAACTATTTTTTAGGGTTTGTTTCTAACAAGCCTAAGTCCTACAAATCAATGTTTCTTTAGGGTTTGTGCCAAACAAGCTTAAGTCCTACAAATCCATTTTCTTCAGGGCTTGTGCCTCTAATAAGTCTAAGTCCTACAAATTAATGCTTCTTCAGGGCTTGGACCTCTAACAACAAATCTAACAAATCATCCTCTCCAGAATACTCTATCAAGTCAAGTATCAGTCCACTCCAATGGCAGCTTATATCAGGGGGTTCCTATCTCTATCACTTTACAAACAAATTTCTTATTTTATTTTATTGATTTATTTTTATTAACTGACCCCCCAATACCAGTCAAGAAACCCCTCCAAAACAAATTCCCTGTTCAGCTGATTCATTCCTTCACCAACACAGGCACCCTCCTCAGATCCCTTTTATACCATGTCTTATGGGGTATTTTATTTGTATTTATGATTTCTTTTTTATTAACTGCCCCCAGTCCTACTAAACAAACCCCCCTAAAAAACATTCCCTGTTCATCTTACTCTTTCTCCACACCCCACCAACACAGGCACCCTCATGCACTTTTTATACTATGCATTTGGGAAATAAAATTATATTTGTTTTGTGTTGTGTGTAATTTCAATGTTCCCATTGATTTCAATGGAATGAGCTAGGTGAAAAAAGCGGGAAAAAAAGAGGAAAATCTGCACTTTTTGCTGGAAATTATTCACCAAGTGAAAATTCACAAATTTCCGTTTGAGCCGAAAATTTACACTCATCCCTATGTATGAAGCATGTAAGCAGGGGGAAAGCAGGCTCACACCTAGGCACCTCCTCAATGAGTTGCCAGCTGAAGCACAACCACAGGTCTGACTGGAAGACACACCATCAAAAGGTCAGAGGTGAGCAGCAGCAGAAGTACTCCTAAATGTTCCGAGGGCTTTGTGGTACATAATAGAAGTTCTGTTGGTGTGTCAGAGAGAGTGCCAAGA
The DNA here is from genome assembly GCA_037306005.1 of Rhinophrynus dorsalis. Lineage (NCBI taxonomy): Eukaryota > Metazoa > Chordata > Amphibia > Anura > Rhinophrynidae > Rhinophrynus > Rhinophrynus dorsalis. The sequence continues at coordinate 445,057,437 of CM074719.1, forward strand.
TTTTCTGCTCCTGCTGCAGAGGGGAATGAATCTGAGTTTGTTTTTGGAGATGACAAGTCATAGAGTGCTTATACATACCACCGTCACCACCACCGCAAGTAATGTGACGATGTACCTGAGTGATCCAAGCTAAGTCTCTCCTCCTGATCATCATTCTCCTCTGACCAGTACAATGAATTAGTGACTGACACTGGAATGGTACTCTGTAGTAGCAGAGTGAGTCACTGGATGGTGGAGCTAAGTGTGACTGACTTTGAAGACTAACAGGAATGCGACTGGCAGAATCGGGAGTCATCCCTAACCAGGTACAACTTCATTTTGCAGTTGTTCAGAATTTAATTAGGGGCCATTGCTCTAGATTATGTGCTCTTGCTATCCCCCCCAATCCAGCACAGCTGGGAGCCATTTTATGCCTTCCTCACCCCACGGACAATCGTGACCTTAACCCTTTGAGTGCCAGAGGATTACACATTGCTTTGCATTAAGGAACAGCTTTTACACGAGCACACAGATACAAATTCATCATATAATGCTCCTCAATTGCTCAGCGGATTGCAATAGGCCAGACATCACTTCCTCACCTCTTCTTTCACTTGAGACATTTCTAGCCAGGTTTATCAAGTTTGTTAAATGGGAGATGTCATGCCTAAAACAATGCCAGCATTTTACACAGCCCACTAACCAAGAGTCATGTATTTGATGCAAAGAACAAAACCAGAACATGTAAATAGTACTTAAACTGTGCCAGGCTGTTTCCAAGCAAAGAGCTTTCATTGTGAAATTTTTACAACCCCCCTCCACAACCACTGTTGTCAGGACTTGCTTATTGGGGTATTTTCATGTGGTAGCAGTCATAGCATACTAGGGCCATATTATTTCTGACCAAAAGCTCGCTATGCAGGCATAGTGAGTGAATATGGATGTGCACTGATACTCAGTATTTTCACTGATATAAAAATACACAAACAACAACTTATCAGTCTGTGTGGTATGTATATAAGTGAATCACACTGCTCTACAGCAATAAAACTCATATTAAACTTCAATGTATGTGTTTATAAAAGAGTATGTGAGTGTGTAAATTAAACAATTTGGTCCTGCTCTAAATAATTTATTCAGTTACTGAAAGAGATGCCAACAGGTCATGAAATAACCTAAAAAAAAATTGGTAATGCCCCGCCCACCAGTCGCCCCCAGTGTCCCTCTTTGGCCATTTGAAATGTTGGGAGGTATGGGGACTTACATGGTGCACCAGGCCCCAAAGAGGGGCCTGCATTGTGTAGAAGTAAGAGGACTGTGGATCCAACAGAACTCTCCGTAAATAACCTTTTATCCAACTACCCATAAGTCATGTGAGGAGTAGTTGATATCAAACAGACAGGGAGCATGCTCACCAAGACATGCTTAAGGACTAGTCTTTATTAAATATAAAATACAAATGCCAGAATTCATCAAAATGCAGAAAGAGAAACATATCAGATCCTCATTGAAAGATACCTTACTGTATTCATCAGCAATCAATTGTATTTTCTAATCTTGTGCATACGGTTTTTATAGGACCCACCAACCTGAACCTGGTGGATGGGAATGGTGGATTTACCTGGTACTGTCTCATATGAATTAGAGAGTACCAGATACAATCCAGCCATTGTGAACATGCCAATGGCAAATGTGTAAAGAAACCAGCAGAATCAGGAATTAAACCACCTTTTCATCATTTATTTTAATAAAAAGCAGATAGATTCTGTGTGTGGAATTTGGAAGGAATCTATTGGTTGGTTTTGTTGTGGATCAGGCTAAAGAACCCAAGATGGCAAACAACATGGGAAACTACACATTTTTCATCTCAGTTTATTGAACTATTGTTCGCTTTAAAAACTACTAACATCTTTTAGTAGCCACCTATTTACTCTTCTATAGCCAGAAAATTCTAATGGCACCTATGAACTTTGTCCTTGTACCTTTGTTCTATAAATAACATGTTCAGTCTTGGATGTCAGGTCGATGGAAGCAGACAAGACTGTTGCTATCAGGACATGAGCTCTGCTCAATGCACATTGTAACGTTATCCCTTTAAAGACCAGAGGCATCCTAAAGAGTTAAGAAGGCTAATCACTCTGCTCGTTTAAGTTTAATAAGCAGTCAGCAACTGTCATGTCTGCTTCCATGGACATAACATACAGGACTCATAGAAGAGTTTATCTCTTGATCAAAGGCTCAAGGGTAAAATTCATAGTGGCCATTAGGATTTTCTGGCTTAGCGAAGGTAAGAGGGGATTATTATTACGTAGTGTCAGTGTTCCCCTAACTACGGCAATGCAACCCAATCATGTTGTGCCATAACCCCAGGTAATTTTGAACATAATGTGCTTCAGAGCAAAACAAGAAAACTGCACTAATTCTACATTCTGAACTAATGCTAAAGAAACAGCACTGCATCTAAAGTTTGAGGCACACTAGAAAGCTATTCTGCATTTTAACTAGTCTATGTAAGCAAAAAGTTGTCATTTTGACTATATCAACACTAAAGTAATTAAATGAAACTCTTTTTTGTGCTGAGTCCTATAGATGCTACAGTGCAAACATAAAAGAGCAATTCACATACTATAGAAAGGTAACTCATTTTAAGTAATTGCCTCCTGCAGAGCTAACTGAACCAAGAATTAGCTTTTCGAATTTAGTAATTAAAATGCATGCCATTTCTTCCTGCCAAATGAGTGTCATAGTGATGTGTTACGTGTCAGTGACAGTAAAATAATTGGTGTTTTAGAAGGTACCAAATGTGTTTGTGAATAATTGCCATTAAAAAGAATTAGAGTAATTCTAGAGCAATCCAATTGGACCAGAAGGGGCATATAAAATTTCACATATATTAAAATGGGGATTTTAACCTCTTGATAGCTAGAGAGGTGACCAGTGCATTGCTTTGCAATGTATTGGAGACCGGTTTTACATTTAAGGGGGTTACAAACCCCTTTTAAACCAGCCAGTATTTTATTTGTCACTTCTGGTAAAGTTGGTTTGCCCCATCAATTGCTATAGTTCTTATTATTTGTACCTAATAGTGATGTTGGCTTGCTCCAGAATGGCTCCAATTCTCCTCAACACATCAGTCTGCAAACAGGGTGATGTTTACACAATGAAAGGTACCAGGAAACTTCTTTCTGTAATACTGTCCTGCTGGTGGCATGTGATTGTGTATCACTCTGCTGGTCTCATGAAATACCAGATTTAATAAGGGTTCTAGGTCATCTGCCTTGCATGACTTGATTGAATCAGTCTTGCCTGCAGATAATGGTGCTTTTATTGAGTTTCTCTTAGACCACAGTTGTGGTTTTCTGTTTGAATGTGTTTAGACAAGAAAATACACAATAAATGGAATATGTCAAATTTTATTAATGTGGTAGAAAATAGGCCTAATGGAGGTGATCTTTTGTTAACATAATGCTACATAATGTGTGAGGTGAAAATGGTCTTACATGAAAATACAAAAGAATAATTATACTGTGCGTATTCAATGTGCATTTGCGCACATATTGATAATAATGCATGACTGGCTATTTTAGGGCCAACACATCCTAACTCTTTGAGTACCACAGGGGTATCTGACACATAACAAAGGGAAGGGTTGGAAAACTCATTGCAATGCAAAGGGTTAATCATCAACTGGGGGTGGGAGGAAGGGTGCTGACTGAAGTGCCAAGAAATGAAATCCTGAGCAAAAGTCAATTACTGGGAAAAGAGGAGGATACAGAAGACATGAATAAGAATGATTCTTTCATGGAAAATACTGTGGATCTACAAGATGGATGTTCCTTAAGGCATTGAGTATGGATAAACAGAGCCCCCAGTTGTTTAGGCCCAGAAGTAACAAGCAGAAAGAGGAAAGGGATTAATTCTAAGAAGGCTAAACCAGCCTCTATGCATCAGGTGGCAGGTAAGGGGTAAATACAGTATAAGGAATTGGAGGTGATAGAGGATGTTTCTGATATTTTTGAAATGATACAAATGAATTTCATGTTGAACTGTGGAAAGTCAGAATATTCAGAATCAGATTTATCTAACCGTCCTAGGCTAGTGGTGTTCCAGGGTATTGTTCCTGGGTTTTATGGCTCAAAATATATCACAAGCTCTTTACTAGATGCTGTTTATAGCAATCAACCTAGAACTGGAACTGGAAATAAAAAAGCTGGACTGATCTTATTATAAGTGACACATAACATATAAAGAGAATCTGTTCTAGAACACTAGTATTTTGAGAAGTCACAGCACACTCACTTGACACATAACAATCCATAGATGGCAGTCTTTCATCCACTATGGGGGAATATTAGTGCCATAATCTAGCATTTTCCGGGGTGCAGGTTGCTCTAGCTCAGTGCAGCTGATAAAGCAGCTTAGTCCTCCATGAGAGTTCTGACACATCCTAGTCATGACTCATCCACTTACCTTACTGTGGAAAAGAAATCCTAATGGTCCTTGTGAGCTGTGCCCTCCCATTGTTCAGTCCATCCTGGATGTCATGTCCATGGAGGAAGACATGACAGCTGCTAGCAGGACCACAGAATCTCAATCTCTGCTCATGTAATATGGTAATATTAAACCTTTAAATACCAGAGGGGTGTGCAATGCATTGGTTCACAGTGATCTGTGGTCCTCTCTGATCCATAAAGGGTTACACAGCCTTATGCACTCTGCTTGCTTCAGTCTGCTCCATGACTTCCAGGACTGACGGATATGTTATCTCTTGTACAAAGAGACAAAGGCAAAATCTGAGATATTAGATTTTGCTGGAAATAAGAAGGTATGTAGGGATTGTAATTAGAAGGTATTAGTTCTCCTTTAATGCATATGTGTCCTAGTTGGGATGTTCATCCGAGCTGTCATTTGTCAGAGACGTTGACATGGTGGGGAGGAAATGGTTAATTTTTCTTTTAAACCAAATTCTCTGACATTCTGTTTTAAGATGTGTGTAAATGATCTCAAGTTAAAACAATGGCCCTTTAATTCAAGGTAGGGGGTGAAAATAACTGAAAGTCAGTTATGGAGATATACGATTAGGTGCCAGACACCAAGTCTAGAAGAAGATGTACTCCTGTGTGAGAGGGGCTGGTGGAGTGACATGTGTATGGGGTCTCTGATAATCTTATGATCTCTCCCTTTTGAGATGAGTGCCAGGCAGGATGTCATTGCTAGTAGTTCTCAAATTGTCAAAGAAAATTTTAGCGTGGAGAGAGAGGGCCATCTTGTGGATGTAAATATCGTTATTACCAGTGTTTTAAGAAATTTCCAAAAATTATGATAATATGCCTGATGTCACTATATAATGAGATGGTCTTTTAACCAATCAGAGCAGATTGTGATAAGAGAGATTTCATATTATAAATATGCAAGTTGAGAGAGAAAAGGGTCTTCTCCTCTTGGTTCCTGGCTCGTCAATTCCTGCTCTGTGTACCCAGCTGAGAGATACAAAGAAACACTTAGCAGACTGGTAATTATATATTTTCTTTATTTAAATTCTGCAAAAGTTCAAAATCATATACACATTTCTTCTATATTTGAAGAGACCTAATTTGTCTTATAATTGTCTTAATTGGACTGGCCAACCATTTGGGATCAATTATAATAAGCTATATTAGCTCTAGAAACTCTGAAATGAAGCAGAATTTATTTATTATTGGTGAATTGTTATATTTTGCCAGATAAGTGTAACATGGTTTTATAGCTTAGTTTATATATTAGTTAATATAATTCTTGGTATTTCTAGAATAATAGTTTGTGTTTATGGAAATGTTGTAATAGCTAATATTGATCTGAGAAATTCTTTGAATTCATTTATTAATCCTTTAACCGATATTTGTCTATTTATTTGTGGTGTTTCTTTGGATTTCTTTGTGTGTGTACTACTTTTAAACTTTCACTAGACAAAAGAAGCTGCCATCTTGGGTGTGGTTTCCTATCCTTAGAGTGGATTAACCCTTGGAGTACGTTATAGATTTCTTCGTGTGTGTGCTAAACACACACTAGACAAAAGAAGTTGCATTGGGGTGGGGCTCCCTATCTTAATAAGTGGATTAACCCTTGGAGTACCCTATAGGTTTTACATAGGACTGCTATAGTCATATTTGTGATGTATGTTGCACGAAGTTTAATATACTGTCTAGACATATATTCTTGGTATAATCTATGATTGACTATATTAATTGCAATTTATATGTTTTATTCAGAAGGTATGCAATATTTGTAATTGGTAGATAATTAAATGATAGTGGTATAAATCTGGGATTTTATTCCAGTTAGTCTCTAAATTTGATTATTATATATGGTAAAAGGAAAATTGTCAGAGGACCTGGCTTAATATTCAAGTTAATTCACCTAACAATATACCTTAAACCTCAATTAGCATAGTTTATACAGTTTCTGGGGCAGAAGTTATTCATATACACTGCTGCCAGCTGTATTTTATTAATTGTAAGGATCAATTATTCTTTTCTATGCTGCTGCTGAGTGCAATTATTGTTATCTAATACCTCTGAATATACCAACAGGTGGTTAACCCTTTAATTGCTGGTAATCCTCATGGTGATAATTGTGGTTTGAGTTACTATATATCTATTGTAATTGCTGACCACTCTTTAATTTCATTGCTGCTTTACACTTTTTATATATAGTATACTGTATTGCACAAATATGCGGGATTGATTATTTCAATCATTTTTTACTGTAAAGTAGCATGTCAATACCTAATCTAGTGTAAAGTTCTCAAAATTATTTAATATGGTCATTTATCTATTTATGTGAAGATATCCAACCTGATTGGTGCTCTTGTTTTAACCCCTTGGATACCTTCAAAAAAGTTGGTTCGACACATTCTGGAATGATGTTTTTCTAACTGGTCAACATGATGATGACAATTTTACCATTTCTGGTTAGACCCTGTACCTTTTTACTGTAGGAGGAGACATTTGGACAAACTTGTTATTTCTTGTGCGAGACATAAATGTCATTTGAGATGATAAAGGACAGTCCAGCACCTGTTGATGATTTTGTTGCATGTCCTCAGCTAAGCCTGGGTTTGTGCAATTCAAGCAGACTTTCAGAAGACATCAAATTAGTTATTCAGCTGGCTGACTCCAGTAGCTGGGCATGCGGTATCAGGTTGTACCGAAGGGAAATTAACAAGTTTTGTTGGTCAGTCATCTTATCTTGTTAGTTTTAACCCCATTATTGCTGCATTATGAAAAATCCCATTGTTGCATGTGTTTTCATGTTGTTGCTGGCGTAAGCATACATTTCAGAGTGTTTTGGGTTGCTTTTTTTTTTTTTTCTTCTTTGTGAGAAACACACGTTAATGTACTCCACCATGGCATAGTAAACCTACCGGGAGTACAAAAAAAGTGAATGACAAACCACTGAGTGTATCTGGACTTTTTTTTTTTTTTCTTTATACAGACAGTATTCACAATATCAGTATTAGAACAAAATAGAACAAGAATGATATTACGGAGACAGAACACAACCTCCATTGGCATAAGAAAATTGTTGCTCATCAAACAGTGAGCCATGAGGGTCCAAATAATCTGGAGTCATTTCTCAGTGTTAAAGTAGTCACAGAGTAAGAGGACACCAGTCCCCCACCTTAGCGACTAAAGGAGTATAAGTGACAGAATAATGGTAGCTAGAAGAACAGAGAAAAGAGAAAAAGAGAAGAAAGGGAGAGAAAGAAAGAAGAAGAGGGATCAAGATAGAAGAAGTGTAGGAGTGACTTGATACTGATCTAGCTCACCACTATAGCTGCCCCCCCTTCTGCTATATAGACTTGTCCTCTCTTGCTGTTTCCTGTACCAGTTGTTAAATAGGAAACATGTACTTAAAGGGATAGTAATACTTCATTTTAACTTTATTTTATTTTGTAGGCATTAAAAAAACATGAAGAATGATATAAGTCTTATCTCTGAAACCTTTATGGTTTAAGAGATATTCACAAACAAAGTATCCCCCCCCCTGTTCAACCAGATCAGAAGGGAGATGCCCAGGTAGACTGCAGAGAGGGACAATCTTCAATTAAGATAATGGAAAAAGCTGAAAAACTTGTCAAGGGGGGAAGGGCTTTCATTGTTTTCATACAAAGAAAATTGTCCCCTTCTGTTATCTGTACTGTCATACAACCAGACTCACATCTGAGAAGAGATTGTTTACATTAGGTAAAAGGGGCGGGGAGGGGAACTTTGCTTGTGAATATCTCATAAACCATAAAGGTTTGAGAGATAAGACTTATATCATTCTTCATGTTTTTTTAATGCCTACAAAATAAAATAAAGTTAAAACGAAGTATTACTATCCCTTTAAGTTTTCTCCTACCATTTTGTTTTGGTTTCTAATAAACACAACCTTTATAAGCACATATGCAAGATCAATGATGCATTTAGGCTTCCTGCTGCCCTAGGCCCAACAAAAAACAGACACCCCCACAGTCACCCACTTTTCCACACCCTTTAGTGTGGCAAATGGCCATGTCTGTTTCCTTAAAGATACAGAAGCATAAAGCATGCGAGACTGCAATATTTGATTTACTTACCAATTTAGGTAAGTTAATTTCGGGAAAAGGGTTACTATGAGAGTGTTATGAACCCTAAGCATACTTGGCCTGGGCCTAAATACATGACTGCCTTCCAGCAATGAAAAACAAGAAATCTCACACTGCTGGGATATTGTTAACCCTTTGAGTGTCAGAGAGGTGTCCAGAGCATTGGTTTGTAATGTTAGAGTTTGAGTTTTCTGTTCATCTGTTTTAAAGTTGAACTATTGATCAGTGACAAGAGCTCCCCATAGAGTTTCCAAGAGGTCACCGATATTTACTAAAAAACTAAGCAAGATTTTCTTGTTAGTAGCACTCAAAATCTGCAGTTTCAAAATAAAATTCAGTAGGTAGTTGCACCCAGATATTATGAAAAAAGGGCTAAAGTCCCCTAGTTCCTGCAAGTAATACCATAAATAAATAGTACAGTACACAGTGTTATGCTAGCATAGGCAAAAGGACTCTTGATGCTTTAGTTAACAACACTTGTTTCCATTATTAAGTACATTAGTAGGTTACTTAAGCTTTGTGGAAGACAATTAACAAGCAGTGGGAGGAGCTAAAGGTGGACAATAATTCAAAACAAAAATATGAAAAGATGGTAGACTTTTTTTATATACTCTCAGAGAGTAATGCATACTGTCTGGTAAATCCTCATGCAGGGGATCTACAGTACAATGGCTCTCAGAGGCTTATCCAGCAGCCCACAATTTGTTCTCTGGCACGATGAAGAGGAAAGAATTTGCCTCTGTCATGTCACCACCAAAACCTCACATCCTCTTTCTTTTGCCTCAGGTCTTATCTTCCATCTCCCTTTATACTTATACTATTCCAAAGTAAAGGCATAGTAATTTTGACTTCACAGATTCTGAAAGTACATACTATGTACAGTCAAATTGCCTATATATTTTGTTATTCTTTTTTCATCTTCACCTATTTTATATATATCATTAACAATGAGCTTCCAGGATCTGTTTCCAGAGAGCTTTCTGTCAGGGATAATGAAAGCAGGTGTAGTGATACAATTAGAAAAGATATACTGTAAAATAGAAAGCACATTAAGCATTCAATGCTGCAGGCAACGTGTAACATTGATTTACATCCTTCTCTAATGGTTTATTGACCATAAAACTGTCTGCAAACTGAGATGCAGGAAGGTCACTGTCAGGGACAAAAGTGTAAATAAATAAATAACTCAATAAAGTGAAGATGAGGGGGGAAACCAATTTAAATATATAGGAAATTAGACAATTTACTGTACATATTGTGAGCTATACTTGCAGTCAAAATAAAGGGTTACCATTCCCTTTACCCCTTGGGTGCTGGATTTGTATACAATGCATTTGCAAAGCAATGAGTTGGTTACCTTTCTAGCATTAACCCGATGTAATTATAATGTGCAAGCCTTTAGTAAACTTAAGGGTTGGATTTGTGGCCTATAGGGTGAATCTGGTTAAGAAATGCTGCTCATAGACTCCCTCTTTCTCCCTTTCCTCCTCTCTTAGCTCGGTGTTTCCCTGTTTTCATCCCATCCCTCTCTCCCTCATTCTTCCACCCTCCCTGTCTCTCTTTCCTTCAGTGATTTATTTCTGGATCAGCTGGGAAGGAACTGGACTTTTCTCCAGGCCTACAAATCGATCACCAGATGTTTTGTACCTCCAAAATGTTAACTCTTTAGATGCTACAGACATCTCCAGTGCATTTGGTGACATCTCTAACCTCCAAGAGGTTACAGACTGGTAATTATAATATTTTTAAACCCTTTGAATGCCAGAGAGGTCTCCAACACAGACTTCAAGACTTCTTTGGAACTCAAAGGGTTAAATGAATGGTCTCAATATTAAACACCATTAACTTTATTTTAAATAGTCATATTTTGTTTCAGTGTCTTGAAACTGAGCTCTTGAAAATATGATTTAAAGAAGATCTTAGATGCACTGTTTGTATATTTCCAGTACAGTAGTTGATGTTGTAGGGATTTGTTAAGCTTTGTTAGTGCATCATTTTATAACTGAACGGCTTTGATGCTGATGGATGTTCATTATAATGGATGCCTATTCTAGTTACAACTTGTTGTTTTATGCGTGTGTGAGTGTGTGTATTGCACGTCACTTGGGATCTTATTCACAAAAGAAAAGGCAACAATGCAAATTACCATGACTTAAATGCATTGGAGACCACCCCAGCTTTCAAGGGTTAAAAGCTCCATTTAAATCAGTTGGCATATATTTATTTTTTGCCCACAGTGCACTTGGTGTGCTCCAGAATTGTTCCTCATTTTTGTTGTGAATAAAGCTCTTGGAGTTCAATAACTTAATTGAGCTCTCTTTCTCCTGCCATGTAATTGACATAATGTCTCTTGCTTCTAGTCCAAGGCAGAGCGCTTGCCTTTTAATGAGATTTTTTGGTATAGCTGATGACTGAGCATTTTCACATTTTTTTTTCTTTTTATTTGTTTGACAAATTGTTTTTTACTTTCTCTAGCTTATCTTTTGCTAATAAAACAAATGTCTTCCACTGATAAATCAGTTTCATTCATTATTTGTATTTTAATCTAAAAATGTTATACTTGTGCCTGTAAACCGTTGTGAAGTTTGGAGGAAAATAGTGTAGTGTTGTAAAGGTGTGTGTCAGTTCTTTCGGGTCATATTTATAAAGATGATAGCAACAACCCCATACGCAATAAATATTCCCACTCGTTTAAATGGGTATTTTAACCATTTGAATGCTAGACATATCTCAGGCCCCATTTAGATCAGTATGTTTCGTTCCCTAAGGTAAAGCTGGTTCATCCCAGAATTCCTTCACTTTTACTAATAACAAGCAACGTACTTTGGTATCTGGTGATACCTTTTTTATTTAGACTAACGGTTAATAATTTAAAGTGGATCTTTCACCTTTAATCTTAATGACCCCATGAGATGAATAAATTTAGACTATGTTTTGTTTTTATTTTCTTAGTACAAGCTGTACCACAGACATCTAATTTCAATGTGTGCCATCACCAGTACAGAGCTATGCCCCCTGCCCAACACCTTGCATCTGTTCATGTTGTTCTGGAGATTTTGCAAGGTGATTGATGGGCCTCCCTACGAGGGGTCAGTGGCAATCATGTTCCCTATTGTAAAGATGTCCGCTCTCACTCTCGTTGACGCACTCCGTAAATTAGGTACTTTTTTTAATCTAAAGAAACTATTTTTAAATATAAAATGGGCTGATTGGGACTGAACTACTTACCTTGCATTCATTGGTAGAGGGTTTACAGTAGATGAAAGATGCACTTTAAGACAAGCTTTTGAGTGATCAACTATCTTCTTCAGCAAGCAAGGACTGGGTTTACAAAACATCACAATCTCTTACATTAATCCTGTTAGTGCTAGAGGGGTATCCAGCACACTGCAAAGCAATAGTTTAATCTAAGGCACTATGGGTAATAGTAGGTAGAGATGTTTATAGCACTTGCTGAGGGTAATAAAGGCCCAGGTCTTATAATTAAAATCTAGGCCAGGTCTGTTCAAGTTCAGTCCTCAAGGGCCCCCCACAGGCCAGGATGCAGGGATTTCCATGATTAAGCACAAGTGAGTCAGTCAAAATAAATGAGCCACAGATTTACTCACCTGTGCTTAACTTTTTGAGTGCCAGAGGGGTATGCAACACATTGATTTGCAATGGGTTGCATACCCCTCTGGCACTCAATGGGTTAATCAGGGAAATCCTTACATCCTGGCCTGTTTTTGGTCCCTGAGGAATGAACTTGACAGCCCTGTTCTAGGCTATTGGGGCCAGATTGTGCTATTGGTATTAATGGTGCAATTGGTCTGCATTGCGCACTAATAATATATTAGCTTGTCATGGATTTTATGGGAAACTAGCAATGGCTGTGGTAGCAGATGCTGCACTAAAAACAATTGAAAATGGTAGCCCTTCTTCAAAAATAGCCTTTCATTTGCTTATCCAAATATAAAATTTGCCCCCTCATTTTGGTAATAGTTTAGGAGATATTGATACTTTCATTATTGTTGGGGGCTGAACCATATGCACCTTTATGCTATGCAAGCTATCAACACAGCACATAGCTTAACTACATGTTTTATTGCACTGAGACTTTCACCATTTCATGAATAAACACATCATATCTCCTACATCTGTTATTCTTTGGCTAAAACAACAAATATGCAGCTTTGAATGAAAATTTCAAATATGCAAACAGAAATTCATGGTGACAGATCCACTTTGAAGGGTTAAGATTACAATGGGGGAGATTCACTAAGCGGTGATGAGCTTTATCACTCCTACAATTCCTATGTTATTCTATGGAGCCTATGTACTAAAATTTCTTCAACCTTGGAGATCTTAGTGCCTAGGTTCTATAGAATAACATTGGAATTAGATAAGTGATAAACTAGAGAAGTCATCTCCACTTTATCACCTCCATGTGTAGCAAGCAGAGCTTGAGTTGCCGTAGTCCTGCTAGAAATTGACATGTCTGCCTCCATGGCATCAAGGATGGATTTATAATGTTATTTGTTCAACAAAGGGATATGTGTAAAATTGTTAGGGGTCATTAGGATTTACTGACTATGGTAAGTGGGGGTTATTATTAGGAATTGTTATTTCTCCTTTAAAGAACTGTTGGTACCCTTCAGGTGAAGAACAGATGGAAGGAGTACAAGGAAAATCATGGAGTCCTATACTGTTTCCACATAGTCTCCACATTGATTTTTTCTTCTTTTCTAACTACATTTACATCCTGACTAAAACTGTAATTTGTTACTAGGAAACAAAACCTACCTCTCCTTCTTGAATCTACTAGCAGAATTATTGTTATTGATTTGCATTAACTGACATTCTCCCACCTTTTCACGCTTTAACCCTCTGAGTGCCAGAGGAGTACACAACACATGTGTTGTGTACCCCTCTGGTATTCAAAGAGTTAACATAACCTCTGCAATTAGAATTCTCTCTCCTCAGATAGAATAGTTTCCATTAATGGACAAGCATTCTCTTTGATATAATTAAGGACATACAGGGGGTTATTCACTAAGACGTGATAAAGAGGTGATAAAAGTGGAGAGGACTTCTCCAGTGATATCACTTCTCCAGTTCCTCTGTTATTCTATGGAGCCTGTGAACGAAGATCTCCAAAACGTATGAAATGTTCGTGAATAGGCTCCATAGAAAAACAGAGGAATTGGAGAAGTGATATCACTGGAGAAGTTTTCTCCACTTTATCACCTCTTTACATACCTTAGTGAATAACAGCCACAGACTCTGAACAGATAATTGTAATGGTGTAAGTGAGATAAGACAAATGAGAACAAAAAATATATAACCCATCCCAAAAGCTTCGCAGCAACACGTATACTGAACTCCGTTTTGTCAGTTAAAGTTTACAGTTGCCCCTTCTGTATCAAAGAACAAAGAAGCACATATATGGTGGTATGTACAAATACAAGTTCACTCTAATCTAGGAGCTGGAATCAAAATTCCAATGCTTTTACTCCCTACATTTACTAGCTACAAGGAAAGGATAGTGTATGAGCATTTCAATGCATTCCTTTGTGCTTTGTTTTATGTTTTATGCTAGAAGGAAGGTGCTCAGAGCTCCAGTCCCCAGGGTACACCAAAATATCAGTTTTCATGGATATCCCTAATGAATCACAGGTAGATCAATTAGAATGAATGAGCCACTGATTACCCATCTGTGATCCAGCAGGGTTTATCCTGAAATCTTGACCTGTTGATGTGTCCAGAGGACTAACATTGAGAAATGAAAAGAAACCACAAAAGGAGGCGCTCATAAGGTATGTTCTCAAAAGTATTTTGCAAATAGTAAGACAAAAACTACTCACATTTGATAATAGCTGTAGTATATTGTGGTTAAATTGGTCCATGGGGGATCTTATTTTGCCCATCACTCAAATTCTTCATGGCTGCTCCTAAAAAAACTGCTCCTCAAAGAGAAGAAAGCAACAAACAGTATCCACAAAGGTAAGGGGCACGTTTTAATAACAAATGTACTTGAAAGAGATGGTAGCGCATCAGGGAAAAACCTGTCCCTGATCAGCTGGAAACAGTGATATTAAATGATGATCGCTCCAAAATCATAGTTACAAAATGTGCAATTAATTAAAATATAGAAGAGTATAACAAAGCCCAGTTAATGCATTTCAGGATAACTTCTACCCTCAAAACAAATATTGATTTTGGACCAATCATTTAATATCACCACTGTTTCCAACTGCCATGGAGATGATCCCTGATCAGGGGCAGGTTTTCCCCTGATGTGTTACCGGTTGTATTGTCTTCAGCTGATTTTCATATAAATGTGAGTAACCCACTGATATCCCATCACTTTCAAATACACTTGTTATTAGTCTTTTTGAACATTGAGAAATACTGCCCTGTGCATAGCCAGGAGCGCAGGCAAGAGACTAATGCCAGCTGAGCAAAGCTGGTGGATTAGTTCATTCCACCCATAGTCTTGCCTATGCATGCTTCTTCATGCTTTGCTTTGAAAGGGACTAATTTTTAACTGACAAAATTTAGTTTAATATGCTCCTTGCATATTGTTATGCTTTGAATTAGTTGAACTATATCCTTGCATACATGCTATATATTTGAATTATCTATTCAGAGTCTATATGAATTCAGTAATCAAGTAAGCTTTGAGGATGCATGAGGGTCACATGATGGAGTTTGGAAGTTATTGTGGAACTAATACTTCATCATGACTAGAGCGATTATTAGGAAGTGTTACTGTCTTTGAAGGTTACAGAGTAAGTTTGAATCACTCAAAAGCACAGTACAGTTTACCAATGAAGGATCTCAAGTCTTCACATCACAGGGATAGATAACAGAAAAACAATTTGTTTGTAATGCCAGTGAGCAGCTGCATCATCATTCATGACCCACATGTGGATACCTAAAGGGATAGTAATGTCTGAAAAAAAGGATTAACTATATGGTAGATACAATTAAAAGAGATTACTTGCACTTATTCATATCTCTCAAACCATTATGGTTTGAGAGATATAGGAAAATAAAGTTCTCCGCTCCCTCCCCTTTCTGCTTGACGACCTGTCAGAAGCAGGTTCTGGTTCCTGGATCAGAAGGCGGCTCTTCAGCAGCGCAAACATAGTGACACCTAAAAATAAATACTTCATCAGAACGGTCTACAGCGTGTGCCTGGTTTGCAAGCACGTGTTGTAGACCATTCTGATGAAGTATTTATCTTTAGATAACATTATATCGGCGCTGCTGAAGAGCCGCATCTGGTCAAGCAACCAGAATCTGCTTCTGACAGCTTTACAGTTCATCAAGCGGACAAGGGAGAGAGCAGAGAACTTAATTTTCCTATATCTCAAACCATAACGATTTGAGAGATATGAATAAGTGCAAGTAATCTCTTTTAATTGTATCTACCATATAGTCAATACTTTTTTTCTGACATTAGTATCCCTTTAACCCCATTCAGTTTCAAATAGGTTGCAAGTGCATTGCTATGAACATCTGGTTCTCAGAGGTTTAACCATGAAAGGGGAAGGGCTCACCAAAGCTATTCTTATTTTACAGTCTGTCAGAAGATGCATGAGATTATGTAAACAGCCCTTCCTTTTCCTGACATTTCCCTAGCTACCCTTTCACTTTTATTCAGTGGTCATGTCTGAGGAGCAGTGTCATTTATAAGTTCTATAGTAGTTAGGGCAGACATGCTTTTTTCCCTCTGGATTTTAATGGAATGTCCTAAAAAAACTTCCACATAGAAAGCCAGAGATAAGTACCTTTATAATGACCAAGACGTCCTAGTGTGAGAGCTCAAAGCCCTGTAACCATGATGGGAACTAGGAGTTTGTCATTCTACCGGCCTGTGTAATCTCTGTGTGAGTGCCAAAAGCCTGATGCCTTTACAAGTTAATATTGTTTCTGTATCTGTGAGCATCCTTTTATTCAATTAATGTGGTACTACATTTAATTAAACAGAAAAAAATCCTTTGTGCTCTTTCAGTGTTAGCTACCTGCTGTGAGTGAGGAAACTGTCCCAGGTTACAGATGACATCCATCCAGTTATGTCTATATCAGAGGAGGGAGTCTTCACAATTGCTTTTCTGTGACCAGCAAACAGCATCATATCTGATCCTTGTGCAAGGCCTTGACAACTGGGACTGGATGTGGAGCAAAATGAGTAGTCTCCACTAAGCACTGGAAGACAAACCATGTAGCATGGGGGTCAGCGCTCTGGACCTATGCAGAGGAAACTGCAGATGGCCGAGCCAGGAGTGATATAAATAAACTAGTAAAAAAACAGAAATACTATTTATCACTTCTTTCTATTTGGATGAAAATGAGCTTCCCAAGGCAATCATGGAAGATAATAAGGAAATGGTTTTAAACATCTTGACTTGCTGTTTTAATGAGAGTGAACAAACACATAAATCTTTACTAAACATTGCATTGCTCAGAACGTGTAAAATTAGAAAAGCAATTTATGAAAAAATATTTTGAATGCAGCATAGGAAAAATAGTGCATACAGTAACATGATTGATGAGGCTGAAAAAAGACATGCGTCCATCAAGTCCAACCCAATGGAAATCACCCATGTTGATCTAGAGGAAGGCAAAAAAAAACAACAAAACCCAAACCCATTGAAACCATTTCCAATTAAGCACCAAGTGGGTAAAAGAAATTCCTTCCTGACTAGAAATGGCAGTCATAATTCTCAATATTGTTCTTTGCTGGATAGATATCAAACTGCTTTAAAAAAAGTAATGAAGTATCTGCAAGCACAGCATCGCAAGGTAAATAATTATATTCTTTACCGCCCTTACTGTAAAAAAATTCCCTGCCTTTGTTTTAGTCAAAAACACCTTTCCTCTAGTCTTAAGGGTGACTACTCATTCTTAGCTCAGCTCTTTGAGTAAATACTTAGTTGGAGAGTTTGTTGTATTGACCTCAAATAAATTTGTAAATGGTAATCATATCACCCTTTGGACGTCTCTCCTCTAATGAAAACAAACCTAGTTTGGCTTGTCTCTCTTTAAAACTCAGATCTTCCAATCTTTTACAGTTTTGTTGCACATCTCTGCACTTTTTCCAGTTCAATATTGTCTTTTGTAAGAACTGGTGCCCAAAACTGTACTCCATATTCTAGATGAGGCCTTACCAAGGATTTATAGAGAGGTAAATTATATTAGCATCCAGTGTATATATGGCTCTTTTTATGTGGGATAGTACCCGATTTGCTCTTGCAGCAGCTGAGTGACTCTGCACACTGCTGTGAAGTCTATCATCTAGCAGTACTCCTAAATCTTTCTCTTATGAGGATTCCCCACGTTGTTTCCCATTAATGTATATACAGCATGTTTTGTTTCTACAGCCTAAATGCATAACCTTCTATTTATCTACACTAAATGTCATCTGCCACTTTTCTGCCCATTCATACACTTTATCTATATCCTTTTGCAGAGAAAAAACACCCGGCTTTGTATGTATTTCCTTACACAGCTTAGTGTCATCAGCAAAGATTGAGACACTACTTTCAATTCCTACTTCTAGGCCATTAATAAGCATATTAAAAAGCATTGAGCCCAGGACTGAACCCTGCGGAACCCCACTTAGAACTTTAGATCAATTTGAAAAGGTTCCATTTACAACAAATCTATCCATCTATATCATTTAACCAGTTCTCAACCCATGTAGAGATAACACTGCCCAAACCGAAGCCTCTTAATTTATGTAGTGACCTGTTGTGAGGCACTGTATTGCAAAATTCAATTATACTTCATCAACAGCAATCCCCCTGTCAAAAATAACTACTTACCCTTTTGTAAAATGTAAGTAAATTAGACATCATCTATTCCTGTTAAAACCATGCTGGCGCCTACTAATAATATTGTCTTCACATAGTTCTGAATGCTGTCAGTTAATAACCCTTCTAATATCTTACCTATGGAAGTCAAGCTCACAAGTCTATAATTTCCTGGTTTGGAAATGTATGAATAATGGTACTTCACAGGGCACTATGTTTGATGATAGTACAATGATCTTGTTATTACTGAACTATGGGTAGAATGCAAGAAAGGGGAACATTCGCTATTTTATAAAAGCCATAAATTTATGTGCTATTTGAGATTGCTCACGTTTTGATGCAAGAACCCTATTAACGCCTTGATACTGAATAGCACATGCTCCTAAATTAACAGCAAAATTAGAGAATGCTCCTAAATTAATGGCAAAGTTAGCCAGATGTATGGAATTCTGTGCTAATTGCTTTGCTGAATTAGGTGCAACTGCTAGTCCTCTCACAAAATGGTAGGCATTTTAGCCACGCCCACTCTTTTTTAAAACACATTCGCTAAGAAATGAGCAAACGTTCTCTAACTGACAAAAAAAAGTGCAATTCAGTAACATTTTGCTGCTCATCTTTTTACCATCAAAAGTACACTGTAAATAGCGATTGCACATGTTTTTTGCATTCCGCCCTATGTTCCTTAAGTATCCTTGGGTGTATACCATCAGGTCCAGGTACATTATTCACCATAACATTTTCTGGTCTCTTTTGGACTTTGTCCTCTGTAAGCCATGTACATGATGGAGGAGATTCTGTGTTTTTTTCTGTTTGCCCATTACTAGTCAAATCACCTCTCAGCCTTAAGAGGACCAATACCAAACTTAATATTTTTGTTATACTTTTAGAACTTTTAGGATTTTTTGTGCTCTCTTTTGCAATACTTCAATTGTAGCTAGCCTAATTGCTTGTTTGCAGATTTTATTATATTCTCTATATTTTTTTTAAATGAGACATCTGACCTGACAAACACTTTAAAAGTCTACTTCTTATTTCTCATTTCCCTGTAAACCTCATTATTAAGTCACATTGTTCTTAATTTGCTCCTCTACTGCTTGTTCCCCAGTGGTATATACTGAAGTAAAAATTTGTCTAAGAGCATTTTTTAAAAATTCCATGATTCTTGTACATTTTTATCTTCAAAGATACATCCCACTGAAAATCCTTTAATAGTGCTTTAGTTTGTAAAATTGGCCTTTTTAAAATTGTTTGGTTAAACCCTTGCTGTTGGGTTTCTCATAACAAATTTCAAAGGATGCCATATTGTGGTCACTACAGCCTAAATGTGCCTTTACCTGTATACTGTTTGTCATGTCAGAATAGTTTGAGAGCACTAAGTGAAGCAAGGCCTCTTTTCTAGTTGTTTTCTCTGCTAGTTGGGACAAAAAATTGTCATTAATCATACTTAAAAAATAATTTCCCTTTGTTATGCTGGAAGTCATATTTCTCCAGTCAGTTTCAGGATAGTTGAAATCTCCCGTTACAAT
This sequence comes from Rhinophrynus dorsalis, assembly GCA_037306005.1. NCBI lineage: Eukaryota > Metazoa > Chordata > Amphibia > Anura > Rhinophrynidae > Rhinophrynus > Rhinophrynus dorsalis. The sequence goes on from CM074719.1 coordinate 445,077,350, forward strand.
TACATTTCCTGACCCAGAAGCCTTTCCCATTCGCAGTATAAATTGGGCTTCCTCAAAGTCTGCAATATTAGGTGGCTTGTAGCAAATCCCCATTAACATAGTTTTATTATATGTGCCCCCAGTATGTATTTCAACCTACAGGTTCATTTATATCTTCCCTTATACTAAGTTTAAGACATGCTTTACATACAGGCATACCCCTCCTCCCCTTTTATTAACCATATCCCTCCTAAAAAGTGATTAACCCTCTAGATTGACTGCCAAGTCATATGCATCAGTTAACCAGGTTTCAGACACACCAATTTGATCATACTGCTCATACACTGCAATCATTTCTAGTTCACCCATCTGAAGGCATTTGTTCTAGTTTTAGCAATGTAACAATGTAAATTTAATTTGTAACAAATGCAAATTTAATTTGTCCCTAAACAAATCTCATGGTTTAAGTGTAATAAAAGGTTATTTTATTTCACAAGAGCCTTAAGGGAAAAACTAAACTGGTCAGTTTTTCCACTGGCCCCAAACAGAATTAAAAGAAGAAAACAGCCAGCTATTCATACATAATTGGAGCACCAGACAACTTGAATTACAGCTGTAGGTCAAAAAAGTGCATGTCTATAGCTTTAGAAAGTTCAGTGTTAAATTGATCCATGGCAATATAGAATGTGTTAACGAACTCCAAAGAAATCATTAATTCTGAAACAGGATTAATAGATAAACACTTTTTAGTCCCTGTCTTCATGTTGAGGGTGGGAGTGGGGGGATTGTCTGATTATGAGTTGTGCATGGCTGAATATACATTTGTTTAGGTCAAACTGAATAACTCGAGGGCTAAAAAGATCAAATAAATGTATCCAATAATAGAACATAGCTATTGTTGATCAAATTACTCCTGAAGCTGTAAAGCAGAACAAATTGTTCCACACTAAGGGGTTATATAATACTGCGTATAGTGGAGTCAGCGCTGACACCTCTTACTCTCCCAGTAAAGATACCTTAAACAGAAGATATACAGAAAACCAGAATGCCAAATAAAATACTCTGACTTATATATATATATATATATATACATACATACATACATACATATATATATATATATATACATTTATTTAATAGACTAGCAATAATCTTAAGTATATAATGCACACGCTGTGTACATATACTTCAATAAAATTCCATATATATAAAAAACATACACTTACATAATGCTTAAAATACTCCAATACACAAATGTTAGATCTCCGGCCAGAAGAAATCCACCTGCAACACATTTCACACTCAAAGTGTGCTTTTTCAAGCAGTAAATGGAAAGCACACTTCGAGTGTGAAACGCGTTGCAGGTGGATTTATTCTGGACAAAGATCTAACATTTGTGTATTGGAGTATTTTAAGCATTATGTACGTGTATGTTTTATATATTTTTATTGAAAGAAAAGTGTATGAAATTTTATTGACATATATGTACAAAGGATGTGCATTATATACTTGTTATTATTGCTATTCTATTAAATACATTTATATTTTTATATATATATATATATATATATATATATATATATATATATATATTGAAGTCAGAGTATTTTATTTGACATACTGGTTTTCTGTATATCTTCTGTTTAAGGTATCTGTACTGTGAGAGTAAGAGGTTCAGCGCCAACTCCACTATATGAGTTTTTCTAACCTTTGGAACCGGGTTTATCAGATAACCAATTATCACGGTGCCCATGATTGCTCTCCTTTGGTGTCTATCACCAGTAGGGGGCTCTTCATTGGCTGGCTACTTTCAGCCCGCCCTGCATTGTCTATTTAAACCTAGCCTGGGCACCCTTTGGTTGCACTTTCGTGTTGTCTCTATGCTGCTTGAGTCTACTGATCGTTCCTGAGCATCCCTGGGCCTCTGCTGTGTTCCTGCTCCAGTATTCGTCCTGTTCCAGTGTTACCTGTCTAGTAATTCCTGCTTCCGTCTGATCCGGTTGGTGTCACCGCCTCCTGCTGCCAGTCGCCTCCGCCGTTCCTGCTTCCTCCTGTTGGTTCCTGTCCAGTTCGCCTACAGTTGTCTGACGTTCCTGAGTCGCCTTGGCGACATTTCTATCTTGCTGGTTATTCAGTATGCGGGTAATGGTTTGCTTTACAGCCGCCCGGCTGTTTCCTACATCATCCAGCGTTCCACGTACTGGGTACTGGTTCACTCCACAAGCCACCCGGCTGTATTGCAGGATCATTAAGCATTCCACGTACTGGGTACTGGTTCACTCCACAAACCACCCGGCTGTATTGCAGGATCGTTAAGCGTTCCACGTACTGGGTACTGGTTTGCTCCATAAGCCACCCGGCTATATTCCACAAGCCTCACGGCTGTATTGCAGGATCGTTAAGCGTTCCACGTACTGGGTACTGGTTCGCTCCATAAGCCACCCGGCTATATTTCACAAGCCTCATAGCTGTATTGCAGAATTGTTAAGCGTTCCAAGTACTGGGTACTGGTTCGCTCCACAAGCCACCCGGCTGTATTGCAGGATTCTTAACGTTCCACGTACAGGGTACTGGTTCGCTCCTCTAGCCACTCGGCAGTATATCAGTATCGCTTAGCGTTCCACGTACAGGGTACTGGTTCGCTTCTCAAGCCACCCGGCTGTTTGCAAGATCATTTTGCGTTCCACGTACAGGGTACTGGTTCGCTCCACAATTCCTGGGTGCTCCTTCCTATTGATGGCGTTACAAGTGTAAGGGCACTGGTTCGTTCCTCATCCATCCACTGTGTCTATTGCTGGTGCTTACTATCTTCCAGTAAGCTGGTCTGGGTGTTGCCTGTTAGTGCTGGCTGGCCACTTATGCTGATTTAGCCTCTTTGTCATCCCTGTGACTGTTGTTACCATCTTCCAGTCACTGAGGCTAGTGGCTGCCATTTTCTCCTTGCCAGGCTGCCTTGCCCGGTATATTGGTAGGGCCGGTAGAACCTGTCCTATTCCTTGGGTTGCCTTACCCGGTATTGGCAAGGCCGGTAGAGCCGGTAATCGTCTCCTGTCAATTGGCTGTCTAGCCCGGTATATTGGTAAGGCCGGTAGAACCTATCCTGTTCCCTTGGGTTGCCTTACCCAGTATTGGCAAGGCTGGTAGAGCCTGTATTTGTCTCCTGTCTATTGGCTGCCTTGCCAGGTATATTGGCAAGGCCAGTAGAGCCTATATTGCTATAGAACTTATTGCTTTCCTGTCTAATAAAGATATATGTGTGTATGTGTATGATACCCTACGGGGTTGCCTTTAAACTTTTCAATAAAGTTGTATTTTTACCTAACTCTGCGTCTGAGAGTCTAAACAAACCATGACACCAATATCACGGTGTCCGTGCTCCCCTTGTTGTTTGCTGTCAATTTATTCTGTGCTTTGCTCCCATTGGCTGCTCTGTATTTGTCCTGCCCAGTATGGCCTTTATATACTGGGCTCTGGCACCCCTCCGGTGCCCTTTCGTGGTGCTCCTGTACCAGTGCTTGTTTCTGCTCAGTGATTCCCAGTGTACCGACTTGGCCTGCCTGACTACTCTGCATCTTGTCTCCTGCTCCTGTGTACCGACCCAGATTGCCTGACTATTCTTCTGCACCTGCTCCTGTGTACAGACCCAGCTTGGCTGATGTTCCTGCTCCTGTGTACCGACCTGGTTTGGCTGACATTCCTGCTCCGTGATTCGACCCAGCTTGGCTGACGTTCCTGCTCCGTGATTCGACCCGGCTTGGTTGGTGTTCCGACTCTGTGTCACCTTGGCAACATTCTGATCCGTCTGGCATTGTCTCTCTGTGTCCGCTCCTGCAGAGTACAAGTGGCCTAGTCTCCGTTACTGCTTCTGCAGAGTGCAAGAGCCTGCCTCAGTTACTGCTACAGCAGTGTGCCATTGGCCTAGTCTCCGTTACTGCTTCTGCAGAGTGCAAGTGTCTGCCTCCGTTACTGCTACAGCAGTGTGCCATTGGCCTAGTCTCCGTTACTGCTTCTGCAGAGTACAAGTGTCTGCCTCTGTTACTGCTACGGCAGTGTGCCTTTGGGCCTAGTCTCCGTTACTGCACCTGCAGAGTGCAAGTGTCTGTCTCCGTTACTGCTTCTGCAGAGTGCAAGTGTCTGCCACCGTTACTGCTACGGCAGTGCGCCTTAGGCCTGGTCTCCGTTACTGCGCCTGCAGAGTGCACAAGTCTGTCTCTGTTACTGCTATGGCAGTGTGCCACTGGCCTAGTCTCCATTACTGATTTTGCAGAGTGCAAGTGTCTGCCTCCATTACTGCTATGGCAGTGTGCCATTGGCCTAGTCTCCGTTACTGATTTTGCAGAGTGCAAGTGTCTGCCTCCGTTACTGCTATGGCAGTGTGCCATTGGCCTAGTCTCCGTTACTGTGCCTGCAGAGTACAAGTGTCCTGTCTCCGTTACTGCTATGGCAGTGTGCCATTGGTCTTGTGTCCGTTTCTGCTCCGGCAGAGTGCGAGTGGTCTGGTCTCCGTTACTGCAAAGGCAGTGTCCTCTGTTGCTAAATTCCTATTATTACATAGTAATTTAGGTTGAAAAAAGACTTGCGGCCATCTAGTTCAACCTTTTCCTATTCCTTATTACTCTGGCAGTTCACGTCCATTCTGCTAACCTGTTCCTGAGCGTTACAAATCCTTAAGCTGTCTATATTCACAGATCCCCATCACAGACCTCTCTGCACATGGGACTGTTTACACTCATTGAAGACCATTAACCCATGCAGTACCTTTCTCCTGGGAATCCAACATATTCTGTCTGACCTGTGTCAGTATAGACTGTTGTGGACTTTATGGTTATACTGGACCTGTGTAGGCATATGTATATGTAACCTGTCGTGTGTCTGTATTATTCTGCTTAAATACTACACGACCTGTAAGGGTTATTTTATTACTGTGATTTCAATAAAACTGTGTTTTATCCTAAACCACTGTGTCTGTGTGTCAAACAACCCGTTACACCCAAGGAGTCAGGGCTGCAGGACATTACCTCTCTTATCCTGTTAAGTAACGGCGTATTCACTAGTTAGCGCCTCCACATACCTTGAGTGGGTTATATAATATATTCAATGGCAACATTAAGATTTTGGGTTAAGCATAAGAAGCTAATATGAAGCATTACTCTACCTACCTCTGCTTTGCTGATGACACTACAAATGACAATTATATCACTGATCACATCCCATGACATCTCCAAAGATACTGTCAAATCAGAATCTTAACATTGTAGTATGAAATGTTTCTACTTTTCAACATTTCTATTTTCACAGTGACACAGAAAAGTAGATCTTGTATCAACATCCTTCTTTCTGGCACACATACACTCTATCATGCCCTCTCTCTTACTCTTTCTCAGTTTCTCTTCATTCATCTCATGTGCTCTTTCTCTTATATGCATTCTCCTTTGCATTCTCACATGTGGTCTCTCTTGCATGCTTTTCTCTCTCTTGTTATGTTTTCTCGCATGTGCACTCCGTCTCTTGCATGTTCTCTCTCCAGTATGCTCTCTTTTGTAGCTCTCTCTTCTAGGTTCTGTCACATGCTCTCTTACATCTCTGTTCTCTCTCCCTCTGTCTTTCTAGTGCTAATTCTTGATAGTGTTCCAATTCTTCCTTATTCCTCTTGCTTTTCTTTTCTCTTTCTCTTACTCTTGCATTCTACCTGATGCTCTCGCGCTAACATTTTCTGACTTTTGCTTTCAAATTTTTTTACAATTTCAGGACAGAGACTGCAGAATTTGTCAGTAATTACATGTAAGCATTTCAACAAACATAATAGATTTCAAATATATTTTAGAAGTACGGAAGTGAATATTCCCTGTGTATTTAAGTGTATTTTTTAATTTTTACAACATGAATATAATGACAATGCCCATTGTTTTACAAGGTTTACACTGCCAATTTTATTACAGAATCGGTTGACGCAAATATCAGTAAGAAATGTATTGTGAATTAAATATCTGATCATATCCTAAAACAGACACTGTACCTATTGTGTACATCTAACAGTAATAAAAGATCTTAGCTCTTAGTTTTTATTCAGTCACTTTAACAGGAGTAGTTTTGGATGACTGGGGAATTGTCCACAAAAAGGTGGTAGTAAGACTCTAGAAACTGCAGGCCTGTATGTCAGACCAAATGATTCTACTGACCAGAAGCACTGGGTTTGACCAAACATTACTAAAAAGATGGGGAGTGATGAAAGAGACAGTGATTGTCAATGGCAGATGTGGTACTGTTGAGGTCACATGCCTGATTAATGGTTCCAATCTCAAGGTAAGATAACCTGCACCAGCTGAATCAGAACGGGCCCAGACGAACACATCTCCACTGACGGATAGTGGGATTCAACCAGTAACAGCAGCGAATCAAGGTGGTCACAGAGTGAACCCACAATGCAAAGGCAGTGGCACAGACATGGTCAACGACAGGGTCTGGTATACAGCAAGCAAGTCAAGAGCTAGCCGAGGTTAGGAACCAGTTCAAAGAATCATTGTCAGGAACAAGCCAATGTCTGGTACATGAAACATACAAAGTAACAGGCACACACCGTAATCGGCAAGCAAGGCAAGGGGAAGCTCACAGGGCCAGTTTAAATACATGCTGAGTGGGGTCAGTTAACATGACTGGCCAGCCAGGAAGGATGAAAAGTTCTAGAAGGCCAAACAAATGAAGCCGAAGTAGGAAACAGGTTGTAACAGATTCCTGCTTAAGCAAGTCCCTTTAGTAGCTCCGGCAGAAAAGCACAGGTCCCATAACGAAAAGGTTATTGGTTCAATTCCAAGCCAAAGCTCAGACCAGAACAACAGACTTACAGTTTAGCCTCTGAGATGCACAGATGTATGAGATGCACAGATTGGGATCAGACTTCGAGGCAGTTGTTTCAATATTTAAGAACTCGATTGAAGGGTTGTTGATTAAGTGCCATAAACTACATTCAGATGAAGGACAGTTTACTAGAAGAGTTTCTCAGAGTTCAGTGATTGACTTTGTTCCCTTAAATGTCTTCATCAGTGATATTGCTAGTGGTCTTCAAGAGAAGGTGTGCCTTTTTTGCATAAATTGTAAACCTCTATAAGAGATGGCATTCCAAGGAGTGAGCTAATAAAATGCATACTGCTTTAGGAATATTGGATGGCTGGAGAAGAGTTGGGATCTAACATGAGGGAAATATACTACTTCCAATGACACAGGTATGCAGGCAATGTCAAAATAGTGGTGAACATCAGTAAGATACTAGATTGCATTGGAAGACACATGAGCAGTAGGAAGACAGAGTTACTCAAAACATCTAATAGATCACTGATAATACCTCATCTAAAATACTATGTACAGAGGCATGTTAAACATGCATCCCATTGTTTCTATTTGGTAGTCTGTGTCCCCACACCCCAAAACACATGCTTCGTAAGTGTGGTGTAGCCCTGCGGAGTACTAAACTGAAAATAGGGAAAAGGTGGCACTGTGTTGGCTGTTGATAAAGGAAGGGACTGGCAGAGTAAACGTTTTACCTCTTTCGGCTAACAGTGTAATGAAGCCATCAGTCTGTGATGTGTATTTGACCAGGATGTGTATTGGAAGGACTGGTGTACATATCTGAGGAACTGGGATGTGGCTTGGTGGGGCTGGGATGTGGAGGAAAAGGTGAAATTTACTCACCAATATTTTGTTTTCCTCTGTGTCCTTCCACGGCAATGGACTGTGGGTATTAACTCTGACCTCAAGCTGGTAGGACCAATCAAAAACTATAAAATGTCAGTTCCTTCCCCAATTGCTCAGTTATTTCCTTTAACCAAGCTGTAAAATATGCAAAGAAAACATCATTAGATATATTCAGGAGAATTATAGTCATTCCATAATACTTAATTAATCTTATCTATAATTATCTCTACATTTCTCATACAGTATGGAATGATACTGATACCGTACACCCAAGAAAGGAAGGGTTGCCGTGGAAGGACACAGAGGAAAACAAAATATTGGTGGGTAAATTTCACCTTTTCCTCTGTGTCCAATCCACGGCAATGGACTGTGGGACCAAAGCAGTACCTCAGTGTCCAGGGAGGGATACTAATCGGCAACAGGAATGGCTGTTTCCAGCACCTTCCTGCCATATTTTTCATCTGCAGACGCTAGCACATCAAGTTTGTAATGTTTGATGAAGGTGGACACAGAGGACCAGGTAGCAGCCTTGCATATCTCTTCTGGTGTGGCAATCGCTTTCTGTGCCCATGAAGTAGAAATTGCCCTGGTGGAATGTGCTTTGATCCGTGTAGGTGCAATTATCTTAGCTGAATTATAGGCTAGATGAATGCAATCTTTTATCCATCTTACGATAGAAGCTTTTGAAGCTGCCGTGCCTTTGTATTTTCCCGCAAAGTGCACAAAAAGAGACTGTGTCTTTCGGAAGGATTTTGTTCTTTGTAAATAAATCCGCAAACACCGGACTAGGTCAAGATTGTGCAATTCTTGTTCCTTTTTATTGGAGGGTTTTGCACAAAAGGAAGGAAGAATAATCTCCTGGCTAAGATGGAATGTAGAAACCACCTTGGATCTAAATGATGCCTTAGGGTGAAGTACCACTTTATCCTGGTGGAAAATTAAATATGGAGATACACATAGTAATGCTTGTAACTCACCAACTCTGCGGGCAGAAGTTATATCGGTGAGAAAAACGGTCTTTAATGTCAAATGTTTCAAAGAAATGGAATTCAGGGGTTCAAAATATTCATGAGAGGATAGTTGCTGAAGTACTAAGTTTAAATCCCATGGAGGGATAATGTCCCTGATGGTTGGTTTTATCTTAGTGATAGATGTCAAAAATCTTCTAAAGACATACTGCTCAGCAAAAGGACATGCCAAGATAGCCGAAATGGCTGATAATTGCACTTTAATGGAAGCAGGGCTGAGACCTTTTTGGAACCCCTCTTGTAGGAAATCCAGATTCGTCCTGGGGATATATCATTACGATCCAAACCTCTGCTCTTGCACCAGTTGTAGAAAACTGACCATATTCTATAATAAATCCTTGTCGGAGAGTCTTTACGTCCTGTCAGGATAGTCTGTATGACTGCTTCTGAAAGACCTTTCAGTCGTAATGAGTTCCGCTCAGCCTCCAAGTCTGAAGCTTCAAGAAAGCCGGATCTGGATGAAATATAGGACCCTGCGACAGAAGGTGCGGAACCACTGGTAGAAGGATTGGTGATCGTATGGACATTCTCCTGAAGTCCATCTACCATACTTTCCTGGGCCAGTCTGGTGCTATTAATATAACTTCTGCCTTGTCCTGTTTGATCTTTTGAAGGACTTCCATTAGCAGGGTAATAGGAGGAAAGATATAGCCCAGCTGAAAATTCCATATCTGGTGAAGGGCATCCTGGTCTACTGCCCTCTTGCTCTTCCATCTGGAGAAGAAATTTTTGCACTTTGCATTTTTTTCTTTTGCCATAAGATCTATCTGAGGTATTCCGTATTCCCGGGTGATGTTCTGGAATACTTGATTGTCCAAGGACCATTCCCCTGGTTCTATCTGCTTCCTGATGAGATAATCTGCTTGGGTGTTCAGGTTCCCCGACAGGTATGTAGCCGTCAATGATTCTAGATGGGATTCCGCCCACTGCAGGATCCTCAGGGCTAGTAGATTGAGAGATCTGCTTCTTGTGCCGCCCTGGTTTCATAATATTGTACTGCCGTCGTATTGTCTGATCTGATAAGAACATGACGGTGTTTGAGGTTCGGCTGCAGATGTCTGAGAGCATACCAGACTGCTTGTAGTTCTAAGATGTTTATGTGTAACTTTTGGTGCCCATCTTCCCTGGACTGACTTCTGTCTCCACAGACTTCCCCATCCTAATTTGCTTGCATCTGTGGTTACTGTTTCCCCACTGAGTGGGTTGCAGACTTCTCCCTTTCTGGAGATGTTGAGGGTGACACCACCATCTTAATTCTTTTCTTGTGGCTGGAAGGATAGGAATCCTCAGATTTGAATTGGATGGTTCCTTTTTGTAGCACAGTAGGTAATTTAACGGAGACATCCTGCTGTGTGCTCTGGCCCAGGGAACTATCTGCTGAGCTGAGGCTAAATTTCCCAGAAGTTTGGAAAACTCCCGAGCCGTCTGTACCTGGTGCCTCAGAAAATGTGAGATTCAGAACAGAAGGCGCTCCTGTCTTTGTTGTGATAGAGTTGCTACCTCCAGTCTGGTGTCGAACTGAATCCCTAGGAATAATATCTCCTTGGATGGCTGTAGTTGGCTCTTGTCTACATTTATTAACCATCCTAGTGTCTGTAGAAATCTTGCTGTACTCTTGCTTGCTTGTTCTTCTGATTTTTCCACAATCAGCAGATCGTCTAAGTATGGCAATATTCGAATCCCTTCCTGAAGTAAGGCAGCTATTGCCATGGCCAGTATCTTTGTGAAAACGCTTGGTGCCGATGTGAGGCTGAATGGTAGTAACTCTGTATTGGTAATGGTGACGCAAGACATGAAACCTCAGGAATCTCCTGTGGGATGGCTGAACTGGGACATGGTACAACACGTCCCTGAGATCTATCTTTGATAGAAAGGTTCAGGGATGAACAATCTTGAGAGCTGTTGCTATGGTTTCCATCTTGAACCTCTGGAGCTTGAGATGTAGATTTAGATCCTTGAGGTCCAAGATGATCCGCAAATCTCTGGAAGGCTTGGGAATCGAGAAAACTGTTGAATAATATCCATGGTATTCTTGTTCCTTCGGGGCTTGTTCTATTACCCTGTTGAGGAGCAAGTCCTTGATAACCTGCCTCATTTTGCTTCGCATCATAGGATTCCTGATGTTTGTAGTCTTGAATCTGTGTTTCACTGGGACAGTTTTGAATTCCAAGTTGTATCCAATCCTCAGGATCTGACGAACCCACTTGTCTGGGTTTAGGTCTTGCCATGCGTCCCTGAAATTCTCCAGCCTGCCCCCTACTGGAGAATCTGATGGGATCAACTCTGCTTCACTGCGTGTTTGGAGTGAACTTGGATTTCCTTTGGAGATCCCTGCGTCCTCCAGATCCGTTATCTTGTGCAGTTCCTCTCTGTCTTTGATCATAAGATCTGCCAGGTCTGTATCTCCTTGCTTCACGATAGGACTGTTTCTTGGAAGATGGCATTCTAGGTGAAGATGATCTGATTCGTCTCTGTTGAGGAAGAAATTAACTTCTGCCTCCCAATGATTGTCTTATAATGTCCTCCAACTGGCTGCCAAATAACTTATTTCCAGTGAATGGAAGAGACACTAGCTTGTTCTTGGAGGTTGCATCAGCCTCCCAGGATCTGATCCAAATGGCTCTGCAGCTGGTTATGGATAAATCAGAGGACTTCGCTAGGCCCCGGATGATATCCAATGATGCATCGCATGAAAAGTTGATTGCGTCTTTAATAGGTGTTAACTCTTTCAGGAGACGAGATCTGGAAACAGAGGAGTCCAGTTTCTCTTCAAAATCATTGATCCAAATCTTTAAGGTTCTGAATACACAGGCCATGGCTGTAGCGGTCTTCATATTTTGGCCAATCACTGAAAACTGCTTTTTCAATGTTACATCAGACCTCTTATCCATAGAATCTCCTAGAGCAGTCCCGTCTTCCAGCAATAAGGTAGTGCGCTTCGATATCTGAGCCACAGCCGCATCTATCTTAGGAGCAGACACCCAAATGCTTGTATCTTCTTCCTTAAATTGATACATTCGCTGCATTCTCCTGGTGTTTTGAGGACGCCAATATCAACCTTCCACTCTACTGTAATCATGTCTTGAATGGAGCTGTGAACTGGGAAAGTGGGAGCTTCCTTTTTATAGCCTATAAAAGCAGTATCTATCACATTCCTTTCTTTTTGCGTATCTTCCAGTCCTAAGGTCTTCCTCTTAGAACGCACCAGACTGTCAACCTTATCCAGATTGAACATGCCAGATTCTTCCCTAATTTCACCTTCCTCAGCTGATGAAGTGGATTCTAAGTCTTGAACGCTGGGGATGTCATCATAGTCCAGCAAATGGGAGGGACCTTCTTCTGGATCTGAAGTATGAGGTCTCTTCCTAGAGGCTTCCTGCATGCTAACGAAGGTCTCCTGCAAAGAGGCCTTCATCCATCCCAGGAATTCTTGGAACTGGGATGGGACCCCAGTGTTAGAGAGCTTCCTTAGGCATTCTGAACACAATTTAGTTAACTCAGCAATTGGTATCTTGGATTCACATCCAGCACAAGCCTTAAATTTTGGAGCAGATATTTCTTCTTTGGGAGTCTCAGCAGGATTTTTCTGCTTATCCCCTTTGTTATGCTTGAAGACATTGCCAACCATTCAACAGAATATGAGAATATAGGTATACGCTATGTAGCGTAATCTAAGCTTGAATAAGCAGAATAAGCTACTTAAATGCCTTATTAGCAAATATGTTACAAACTTTGCCACTTATATAGACTTACACGTCTTGTAGATGCTCTCCTCGCTCCCCGTTGACTCTGAGCTGGAGACAGGCCACTTTCCATTTCCGATAACTTCCGGTTTCGATACGATTAAGGCGCGCGTCATCACGCTGCGTCTGCCTTTGCCCGCTCGAGTCAGGAAGCTGTCCGGAGATGCGTGCAATGGTGAGTAAGGATGCATCTTCTGCTTAACTTTGCGTTAATAGCCAATATTTAAGACTTAGATAACGTAGATTCTGATACCTTATAAGAACAAGGCCAAGAATCTTTTCATGTACATAATGTTACCTGCAGTGTGTGCAAGTTACATGGAGGAAAATAAAGACATTCAGTCACAATGCAGAAATTATAACTGCTCCAAAGTCTTCTTCTCTTTCTTTTTTTTTTCTTGAGGAGGTATTAGACCCTCCATCCTCCAGCTTGGTAGTACCAAAAATAACGGAGAAATTGGGGAAGGAACTGACGTTTTATAGTTTTTAATTGGTCCTACCAGCTTGAGGGTGGAGTTAATACCCAAAGTCCATTGCCGTGGATTGGACACAGAGGAAATACAGCACTCTGCAGAAGTCTTAGGTAAGTGTGAAAAAATGCTGTAAAGTAAAAATGCTTTAAAAAATAGACATGTTAACTGTTTCTATTTCTCAATTAACAAAATGCATTATGAGTGAACAGAAGAAAAATCTAAATCAAAATCAATATTTGGTGTGACCACCCTTTGCCTTCAAAACAGCATCAATTCTTCATCATCATCAATCATTAACTGAAACAGAAACAGCTGTTTAGGAGGAATAAAACTGGTTGAGGAACAGCCAAGATCAGCTAGCAAAGTGAGGTTGCTGAAGACTGTTTTATGTCAAAAGTCATACACCATGGTAAGACTGAGCGCACAGCAACAAGACACAAGGTAGTTATACCGCATCAGCAAGGTCTCTCCCAGGTAGAAATTTCAAGACAACAGGGGTTTCCAGATGTGCTCTCCAAACCCTCCAGGAAATTTAGTGCAGCAGATGAAAGACTCATCATGTTTACTTCCCTTTTCAATTGGAAGATGTCCAGCAGTGCCATCAGCTCAGAATTGGCGAAAACAGTGGGATCCTGGTATACCCATCTGCTGTCCAGAGAAGTCTGGTCAGGAGAGGTCTTCATGGAAGACTTGGGGTCAAATTGCCATAACTTCAATGTGGAAACATTGTCAAGTGACTCAACTAGCCACTAAAACTGGCCTGCAGAAAAACATCAGCAGGTGCTCTGGACTGAAGAGTCAAAATTCTGTAGCAGAAGGCAGTTTGTTTGTCAAAGAGCTGGAGAGCAGTACAAGAATGAGTGTCTGCAGGCAACAGTGAAACATGGTGGAGGTACATTGCAAGTTTAGGGCTGCATTTCTGCAAATGTATTTGGAGATTTGGTCAGAATTAATGGTATCCTCAGTGCTGAGAAGTACAGGCAGATACTCATCCATCATGCAATACTATCAGGGAGGCCCCACATTTATTCTGCAGAATTAAGACCCCAAACATACAGCCAAAGTCATTAAGAACCATCTTCAGCATAAAGAAGAACAAGGAGTCTTGCAAGTGGATGGTATGACCCCCACAGAGCCCCGATCTCAACATCATAGAGTCTGTCTGGGATTACATGAAGATGTTTGGAACAATATACCTGCCGAGTTCCTTAACAAACTGTGTGCAAGGGTACCTAGAACAAATTATGCTGTTTTGAAGGCAAAGGGTGGTCACACCAAATGTTGATTTAATTTAGATTTTTCTTCAGTTCACTCATTATGCATTTTGTTAATTGATAAAAATAAACTATCGTTGTGTCTATTTTTTAAAGCATTCTTACTTTAAAGTATTTTTTCGCACCTGCCTAAGACTTTTTCACAATACTGTATAATGTAGTTTTGGGGAAATGTGATGTGCATTAGTGTGATGTAATGTGGATTGGGTGGCTGTGATATGCATTGGGAGACAAACGTGGCTAGGAGGGACTGTAATGCACTTGGAGGGCTTTAGTGTGGATTGGGGGTGTAATGTGCATTAAGGAAACTATTGCGCATTGGAAGTATTGTAATATAGATAAGGACACTGCAATGTGGATTGGGGAACATACTGTTAACGAGGAAGAGGAACTATGTTATGGGTAGGGTATTGTAATGTGGATGGGAAATATGTTTTATAAATTAAGGTGGAGGACTGATACTGTTTGTGCTTCAGGTACATTCTGTTTAATATATTTGTAATAAAGACAGATGCTGTTTTAAACATTGTTAAGTTATATATTTATTTTGAAGGCTTTTTTTGTGGCTGTAGTTACAGAACTTTTTTGTTTTCCTCCATCTTTTCATCGTACTTCCAATTTATGTTCCCTCATTTTTACTCCTCTCCCTGCCTTTCTTTACATGCCTCTGTTTCTCACTCTCTATGCCCCTTACTTCACCCACTTTGTCCATCCTCCACAAGGGAAGTAATCAACAAATCTACCAATGCTGCTCAAATTCTGTGCTTATACAGAAGATGAACCAGGTGTGCATTGCAGAGCTGTTTAATGCTTCTGTGCAATCTTCTGGTCCTCAGATTGATAAAATTCATGCTCCAGAACCTTTGTTTATGCACCAAAGCTTTCAGTGCATGTTGGTGCACACAAACGTTAATTGGTAATATGGCCCTTGAGTTTGATGTGCCTGGTATACAGTATTACAACTAAAATTGTGCAAGGTTTATATAGAGAGAGAGTGGTGATGTCAGAAACAAAACTATGAACGTATTTAAACCATTTGAGAGCCAGACGATATACCTCTCCACTCAAAGGGTTAATAAAGTTCAGTAGGGAAGTATTTGTCAGAAAAAATTATGGTTAAACAAGAAAACATCTAAAGACATTGGTTGGAAAGAGTGGCAGGTTCATGGAAAAGCCATAAGTCTATGAAAATAATGTAAGACACCTTTTTTGTACAAAATGGATGGAACATGTATAACTCTACAAAGATGATATAAGAGCTTTTTGTAAAGAATGGGTGAGATTGGCATGTTATTAGGAAGCTATAGGACTGCATTTTTTGTAAAAAAAAAAAAAAAAGGATAAGATAAGCATACATTTTTATGAAGATGATGTAAGACAGGTCTTTTGTAGTCCTTTAAATGCACAGACTAAATTGGTCAATTAGTTCTTATCTGCTGTCAAAATCTATGTTTCAGTGTAAATTGCCAATGTAAACCATAAAATACGGTGTGCCTAGCGTTGTGCACCACCTAAGAGTGTTTTCTTTGAGAAACAGGAGCAATTCTGGAGCAACCTACCTGCACAGTAGGGGACAAATAAAACATCCCATTGAATTAAATGATAATTTTAACCCCTAGAATGATAGAGAGGTCTCCAACACATTGCTTAACCCGTTAAAGTCTGGGAAAAACTGGGGTGGATTGCACTTAAGGACCGGAGCAATACTGACCTTTTTGACTATGTCTTGTTCAACAGTATTTTCCATCTAAGTCTTTTATTCCATCCACATAAATAATATACAGGTTTTTCTTTTGATACAACATTTACATGGATAACCCAGCATTTACTTTATTAAAATTAAATAAAACTGTAAAAAAAAAAAGAAAAAAAAGAAAGAAAAAAAATCCATTATGGAGACTGCATGAAAGGTATTACCAGTCAGTCATACCTACAAAATGGCCAGTTTTAAAGGGATAGTAATGTCCCCCCACCAAAAAAATAAATAAATAAAATTAAAAAATAATATATATATATATATAAATATATAGTTTGAGAGATATCTGCATTCAAAGTTTGATGTTTCCTGCTGTCAGCTGTAAAGCTGTCAGCAGATGACACGGAGGCTCTGCAGCAGAGCCGCAATCACGTTTTTTTTTTTAAAGAATTACTTCATTGGAATGGTCTACAAAGTGTGACTGGTTTGCAAAAAAAAAAACGTAATTGCGGCTCTGCAGCAGAGCCTTAGTGTCGGCCGACACGGATCTCCTGCTGACAGCTTTATGGGTGACAGCAGGAAACCTCAAACTTTGAATGCAGATATCTCTCAAACCATAGTGGTTTGAGAGATATGATTTTTTGCATTCAATTAAACTTTTTAATCTCTACAAAATACTAAATATTTTTGGGGGGACATTAATATCCCTTTAAGTTGGCAGATAGCATATTTAGTTTATGAATAACGTGTTTAAAATAGGATTTTTAAAGAGGGGGGCGGAGCGACCGCCTAAGAAGATGGACGCACTTTGAGCAGCTCCGTGGCTAAAGCGCTATTTTGGACGGCATAACTGCTTTCCTATCATCTACTAATGCTCAATTTTAGCGGACACTTCTTTACCAGCAGTATTGTGGACTTTTGGAGTGACCAAGCTAACGTAGTTCCGACGGGGAGTCAGGATTTATCGCGCTTTGCCTGAGTGCTTTGTAGCCTAAACATACCGCATGATCACAATGGAGGCAGATAGGCCTGTTACAAAGCAGGATATTTCACATTTACTAACGAAAGATGACCTCAAGGCCATGCTGGAAGATTTTAGAGCTGCATTGAAGGGTGACCTGATGAAGCTACGTCCCAACCGTGAGGGGTTGGATCAGAATCTTGATGTGGTGGATCGAGACAATATTGTACCAGCTCCCTATGTTGCATGCTCGGAATCACCCTTATGTAGCCGCAACGAGGCCCTTACCCACCTATTTGGAGGCAGTGCAGTACAAGAGGGCTGGAATTGGTATCTTAACAAGATTGTCGATGTCACCAATGTTGGTGTACTACGCATTCATGATTTCAGTGACACCGCCATTAAGCAGCCCTCATCGACCACACCAAAATTGAGATTGAATGTCATGGAGGGAGAACTGGAAGATCTACGCATGTTGCCCCCCACTGGGGCTTCTGCTTTGCCTACATGGGAGACCTCCCCGTGGGATCCGGGAATTTCCGCTCTACCTTTCTGAACTCACCCCGGGACTCTGCTTTATTGCATTTATATCCCAGTTCCTGAGTTGGATGTTGTTGCTCGTGCATTGGTTCTGGGATGGGTCTGATGGTGGCTCGTCTGGCGAACTTTATTGAGTTCTTTGAACTGTCAGTTTGTTTGTGGTGGTTCCACATCTCCCCTGAGCTGGCTTGGCGCTCTTCAGAATAGATTGCCTGTCCCTGGATCATAATGCGGTCCCCCTAGGGCCCGGGGGGACTGGTCTTGCTTCTCCTTTACACTATAACCATACAGGATTATGCTGGGACGTTCGTGTTAGCTTATTAAGTGGGACAGAAGAGCGGCTAAGTATTTCTGTAGTGTCCTGCCAGCTCTGAGACCTATTTTGAAATGTTGTGACATGTTTTGAAATGTTTAAACTGTTTGCATATATTTAACATGCCTGTAATGTTTGCCAGACTTACATTTTCAGATGCACGACCGCAGGTCACTTATCATGCTATTTTTAGTGTCCTTGTTGAAGATTTTATATATATAGAGCACTCCCGATTGTGCTCACAAATACATACCTTTTTCACCTTACGTCCTTATATCATTATCTCACCCCCCCCATGACCCCCTTTCGGGGTCTCTACGTGGTATACCAGCAAGGTGAAGGATAAATCCCCTTATTACCTTGTCCACGTTTACTCCTGTTTAGATATTCCTTCCCTACTCTATGATATAGCTTATATGCTTAATCTACATATGTGCATCTACAGCTGATAGCTTTTAATTGCTCCTACTTAAAGCCTTTAGATTAGCTTCCTAATCTGTATGTTGTTTTTATAGAGCATACTCTGCAATAAGGCTACGTGTTCTATTTTGAAGTAACTGCTCTTTATTATGATAATCAGGATATCAATGCGGTTAATGCTTAATGTTTATCTCGTACTTGCCTTAAATATTACAGTGCATTTGTATATAAGCCATTGCAATTAGCATACTCTATTTTTACTTTTGTGTGTCTTTACTCATATTTTTGTATTGAAATTAATTTTCAATAAAGCTTTGAAAACGAAAAAAAAAAAAAAAAAAAAATAAAATAAAATAAAAAATAAAATAGGATTTTAGTCTTACCTGTTAAATCCTTTTCACTTAGTCCATACAGGTCACTGGTACATCTGGGAGGCGATTCGCCCCTTTAATAGGCAGGAACAATTATGCAAATGATTGCAGGGGGCGGAGCCTCCCCTCTTACTTAAGCCACCTTCAGGCCAGAGCCACTAGATTGATTTGAGACCCTAAAACTGACCCCAGGTAAGCAAGAAGAAAGACTCCTGTGAGCATGCCCCAAAGGTCTCCCACTGAATGCCACAGGAGAGCCAGGTCTGGTCCCTTGACAGGGTGGGAGACCAGTGACCTGTATGGACTAAGTGAAAAGGATTTAACAGGTAAGACTAAAATCCTATTTTCACTGTCGTCCAATACAGGTCACTGGTACTTCTGGGATGTACAAACATTGAGCTGATCCAGAGGTGGGAATAAGGCAAGGACCAGAACAAGGCCCAAGTCATTAAAACTGCTATGAACCAGTTAATTACATAGCCCAAACTGTAAGTGTCAACGGACACCAATCAAGGGAGAAAATCCCTGAACTAACACAGCACACGGAACTAGAGCCAACTGGGCTCAACAGTAAGGAAGCACTAAGGATCACAGAGTGGAAGACCTACACAGGCAAAACTGCCTCCAGGACTTTCCTTCCAAAACTGGCATCAGCCGAGGCCAGCACATCAACACGGTAGTGCTTTGAAAAAGTGTGCACAGAGGACCAAGTAGCCGCTCTGCACAGTTGATCAGCGGAAGCCTGATTCTTGTAGGCCCAAGAGGCCCCAATAGATCTGGTGGAATGGGCAGTCACCCGGAAGGGAACATGCTTATTCCGCAACTTGTAGGCTTCACGGATAGTAGCCTTAATCCAAGATGCAATGGTAACTTTGGAGGCCGGTCTCCCTGCCCTAGGCCCCTCAGGAATGACGAATAGAGCGTCAGACTTCCTGATAGACTCGGTGCGATGAACATAAAACTTGAGGCAACGCACCACATCCAACAAATGGAGATCTCGTTCCTTGTCAGATGAAGGATTAGGGCAGAAAGAGGGAACCACAATCTCCTGATTGATGTGAAACTCGGACACAACCTTGGGTAAGAATTCCTTGGTAGTGCGAAGCACAGCCTTATCCTTGTGGAACACCAGGTAAGGAGGTTTACAAGACAGAGCCTGTAACTCTGCTACCCGGCGAACTGAAACAATAGCCAAAAGGAAGGCCATCTTCCAAGTCAAGAGACGTAATGGAATGGAACCCAAGGATTCAAACGGGGGTTGCTGGAGAACTCCCAGCACCAAATTGAGGTCCCACTGGGGAGCAGGACTCTTGAAGGCAGGTCGAACATGAGTCACACCTTGGAAGAAAACTTTCACATCAGGAAGGATAGCAATCCTTTCCTGGAAAAACACAGACAAGGCAGAAGTCTGAACTTTGAGGGAACTCAGACTGAGCCCCTTATCAACACCGTCCTGCAAGAAGGCCAGGACAGTGGGAAGATGAAAATCAAGGGATAATTTCTTATCAGAGCACCATGCCACGAAAGTTGACCATATGCGATGATAGATCTTGGAAGACACAGGCTTACGAGCACTGAGCATAGTCGACACCACAGAAGGAGAAAATCCTTTCTTTGCTAGAATCGAGGATTCAACCGCCATGCCATCAAATGGAGAGAGTGAACATCCTCCTTCCACAGATATCCCTGAAGAAGTAGGTCCGGACGGGCAGGAAGTGGGAACGGATCCGCCACTGACATGGCCATCAACTCCGGATACCAGGACTGGCGAGGCCAGTTTGGAGCGATCAGGATAACAGGACAACGCGCCCGCTTCAGTTTCTGGATGACTCTGATCAATAGAGGAAGAGGAGGAAAGATGTAAGCCAGAGAAAAATCCCAAGGGATCGACAAGGCATCCACTGCTAGAGCAAGGGAGTCCCTCCGCCGGGAGCAAAACACCGGAACCTTCCTGTTGTGTCTGGAGGCCATCAGGTCCACCTCCGGCATCCCCCACCTCTGGGTGAGCAAGTGAAACACCTCTGGATGAAGAGCCCATTCTCCGCTGTCGACGGTATGACGACTGAGGAAGTCCGCCATGACGTTGCCCACGCCTGGAATATGAACTGCAGAGATGACAGGCACGTGATCTTCTGCCCAAGACAAAATATCCTTGACTTCCAACCAGGCGGTGCCGCTTCTTGTGCCGCCTTGCCTGTTGATGTAAGCCACCGCAGTGGCGTTGTCGGATTCCACTCTGATCGGACGACCGGTCAGTTGAGATTCCCAGTGAATCAGGGCAAGCCGGATGGCACGTAGTTCCAGAACATTGATGGAGAGAAGAGATTCCTCCAGACCCCATTTCCCCTGAGCACTGAAGCGACCCAACACAGCACCCCAGCCCCGAAGGCTGGCATCCGTTGTGATCGTGGTCCAACAAGGAACTTGAAAGGACCTCCCTTTCAGGAGATGGGAGAGATCCAACCACCAGTGCAGACTCGATTCCACATGAGGAGGTAGAGAGACTGACAGATGCTGATGATCTGGATGATTCTTGCACGTCTGGATCACAAATCTCTGAAGTTCCCTGGAGTGGGCCATGGCAAAAGGTACCGCTTCGATCGTGGAAATGAACGTCAACTTCGTTACCGGCACTAAGTCCAGTTCCAGAATCCCCGCCACTCGGATGGCTATCTGATGAGCCACAACCTCCGGCAGAAACACCATGCATTGGCGAGTGTCGAACAGGAGACCCAGGAACAGAAGCCTCTGAGATGGGACCAAGTCCGACTTGTCCAGATTCAGGATCCAGCCATGGCGGGTCAGAGTGTGGATACACCTCTGCAATTGCTGGTGAAGAAGCTCCGCCGAGGAAGCTTTGAGGAGGAGATCGTCCATGTAGGGGGTCACCCTGACCCCGTCCTGATGAAGCACAGCTATCAAAGAACCCAACACTCTCTGGAAGACCTGAGGAGCTGAAGTCAGCCCAAAGGGAAGAGCTGAAAACTGAAAGTGTCCCCTGTGGCAGGCAATCCTGAGATACCGCCTGCTCTCTGGATGAATAGGGATGTGAAGATAAGCATCCTGAAGGTCCAGGGAGGCAAGGAACTCCCCTGGAGACATAGCTGCAATCACAGAGCGCAGGGACTCCTGGCGGAAGTGGGAAGTCACCACATAGGCATTGAGATCTTTGAGATCCAAAATAGGACGAGCCCCTCCTTCCTTTTTGGCTACCACAAACACGTTGGAATAAAATCCTGAACCTGTGTCCTCCGGAGGAACCACTTCCAGAACCTCTTTGTCCAAGAGATCCTGAATAGCGTCATCAAACAGACGTCTTTTTGTGGGTTCCTGAGAAGGACGAGTAAAATGGAACCGAAAAGGAGGAAGGGAGGAGAAAGGGATCCTGTATCCCTCTGACACCACCTGAAGAACCCATGGGTCCGCCACTGACTCCTCCCAAGTCCGGCGAAAGATGCGGAGATGTCCACCTACAGCCGGATGCGGACCCGGGTTCGGCGAGTCATGCCGAAGCAGTCTTGGAGGTCTTGGCCTTAGGGGCCACTTTGGGCTTCCAGGACTGTTTGGGCTTGGAGGAGGAGAGCGTAGCGGGAGGACCCGTTTGGGCCGAGGAGCGTGTCTCAGTCTGAAAGGAACGAAAGGACCGATTGCGTTTGGCTGGAAACTTTTTCTTAAACACTGAGGGTAGAAGAGTACTTTTACCGCCAGTAGCCTCACTGATCATTTCTTTGAGTTCAGATCCAAATAGTAAATTCCCCTGAAAGGGCAAAGAAAGCAAGGCTTTCTTAGAGGCTGTATCAGCAGACCAAATTTTCAGCCAAAGGGCACGTCTAGCCACCACAGAAGCAGTGGAGGCCCTTGCCATCATGCGCACAGCATCAAAGGCAGCGTCAGCAACATAATTCTGAGCTTCAGTGATATTAGCAAGAAGCTGCAACTGTTCAGATACTGGTGCATCCTGGCGAACAGCGTCAGTCAGTCGTTCAGTCCAGGTCGCAATGGCTCTATTAACCCACGCCACTGCAAAGGTTGGACGCATGGCAGTGCCAATGGAGGCAAAAATAGACTTAAGAGAAAGTTCTAGCTTTTTATCCGTCCAATCCTGCAGGGCAGAGGCATCAGAGACAGCCAAAGCGGTAGACTTGGATAGTCTGGAAACAGGAGCATCCACCTTGGGGGGATGAACCCATTTTGCCAGCTCAGTCTCAGGAAAAGGGTACAGTTTAGCAAACTTTTTAGAGACAGAGGAGGATCTATCAGGATTCTTCCATGCCTCAGAGACTAGACGGGCAAGAGTAGGGTTAGTTGGAAAACAAACAACAGGCTTAGATGGTTTCTTTTGAAAAACGTCAGTAGGATCATAAGTGGATTCCTGAGTCAGAGGAAGGTTGAGCGTATTCAGTACAGCTCTAATCAGACCCTCAGCCGAGACTTCAGGGTCACATTCATAAGGGTCCCCAATAGACCTGTTAGACTCAATGACAGTACGTTCCTCAGCATCAGAATCCTGCAAGAGTTCTTCCTCAGAAGAATCAGGCACATCAGGAGCACCCTGTGGCTTAGGCAGGGAGGTCCTGATTGTAGCGGGGGTCTGCGAGACCTGGAGAGCCCCCTGTACCGGAGAGGGAAAGAGTTGAAGAGTGGATCTGAGATCCCTAGAGGCAGCTTTAAACTCCCTCACCCAAGATGGCTCAATAGCATGGCTGGGAAGCCCAGGGGTGCTATCTTGACCAGTGCATTTAGGGCATAGATCCCCCACAGTATCACTAGATAGCCCAGTGTGACAAGAGGAGCAAAACACCATGGGGGGGGGCAGACCCCCCATCCTCCTTTGACTTGGGTCTAGCCCCTAGCTCCAGTGAAGTAGACATGCTCACAGCGTCAATATACCCCACTTTAAACTCTATCACCCAAGAAAAGTGTGGAAGATTAAAGTTTCACCCCAGAAATGCCTAATTTTGGACTTATCTGGCCAGCGAAGGGTTAATCTGTTGAGGGGAGAGAAGGCTCGGTCCCTGCGTAGTGTACTCGCTGAGGAAGAGCTCCACAAAATGGAGGCCATCAGGATAGCCAATCAGAAACGAGCGCGAACCGGGCGCTCATGGGAAATGTAGTTTTCCCCATACAAGTACCCCAAACAGTGCCCGAAGCCCCCCTGAACACCCCACACTAATGAAACACATACCGGATGATAGAGCAAGAGCCTAGCAGTAAAATGAGCCCTCTCTGGAGTTGCTGTGACAAGTGGTTCCAGAGATATGTCCCACACTGTGAAATCTCATAGAGAGTAAAGGAGCCATAGCGTCTGAGCGGGAAAGCCGCGCTTAAAGGCGCGGAACACCAATTTTAGTAAAGTTTAACAAAACAGTAAAAAGTGCCCAAACATACATTAAATACATAAATAAACACTATTTAAGGCTCCAAACCCAGAAAATACCACAGAAACTGCATTAAAACATAGAATGCAATAAAAACACCCTATGAGTGCTGGAGTGCAAAGCAAACTCCCAAATACAAGCCCAGCAAAGGGACACTGTGGGGACAAGTGGACCTTCAGCACTCAATGGGTGACTCACCTTCCCTGCAGGACTTCTGTCTTCAGGTGACCATGATGAAGAAGGAATAAACCAGAGGTAAATTCCCCAATAGGGAAGCTGCTTAACTCAAGCTGTTCCCTCTTCAGGGCATAAGGTCCACAGAAAATCCCTGGAAGCTGCACCAGCCACTTTAAAGAGGGCAATTCACAGCCATGGTCACCCTCCTAATGGTGGTATTCCATATCTGAATAAAAGAATAACAAAATACTAAGTTGAATGCATAGATGTTCTCTACCTGGTGTGCATAGCACCCAGGAACAAATCAATCTAGTGGCTCTGGCCTAAAGGTGGCTTAAGTAAGAGGGGAGGCTCCGCCCCCTGCAATCATTTGCATAATTGTTCCTGCCTATTAAAGGGGCAAATCGCCTCCCAGAAGTACCAGTGACCTGTATTGGACGACAGTGAAATACAATTTTTTTATACATCAAAAAGAGAGAAAAGATGCTTTTTAGCAGGTCATCCAGCCTGCCCCCTGTACCAGCACTGAAGGGGTTAATACCCCCAACTATTTCCTGATTTAACTTGTATATCTATCTGTTCTCTGCTTCTCTCTCCCTTACTTTAGAAGAGAGAGGCACAGAGCAGACACTAAGGCAGTGTGTCAAGCACACTGCCTTTTTTAATCAAAATGCTGGTACATGTGATCGCTCCTGGAGCGATCACGTTTACCAGCAGAAGAGACACAGGCTCAGTTTCAGCTTGAACACAATGATAGCAGTCTGCATCGAGGCATGCTGCTATCATTTAACCCATGGGAAGTTTAACCATGATGGTCCTGGCACGTCATGGGTCGTTAACGGGTTAATGCATAGGAGACCTAATAATCCGCGGGTTTAGCTCCCAATTTAAAACAATGGATGTATTGGGGATATTTTTTCTCCCCTATGGTGCACAATTGGTTTGCTCCCGAATTGCTCCTCATTTATTTTGTGAATAATGCCCTTTAGCAGATGTGTATTATGCACAGGGCTTCCAGTGACTTGGAATGAGAAGTACTTCTGGTCTTGGAGGATATCATTTCTGTTCTTGATGCAATTTATACTTAGCAGCAACTAATGTGTATTTTGCAAATATATATTTAATTGATTTCTATTATTTTACTTAAAAACACTAATTGAAATGAAAGGTAAACATTTAAAGCTACATCATAACATAACATGTTGATATGCAACTTGTACTCTGAAGATACAACAACATGGGGGTTCCCTTAGTCTTGCTTTTCTAGATTCAGACTGTAGCTACAATCAAGGGGACAACAACAATTACAATATTTTTTATTAGAATCCCTAGGATATAAAAGGGGAAAGGAGGACACCTCCTAATAATAATTCCCACTTACTTTACTATGTCCACAAAATGCTAATGGATCCTATGATTTTTTTCCATGCTCTTTGAATCAAAAGATATCATAAATCAATCCTTGATGCCATGTCAATGGAAATGACGAGATATTAGAGCAACCACAGCAATCCTTTAAAGAGCATGGTGTATGCAATGTACTGCCTCACAATGTATTTTTTGTTTTGATTCTTAAAGGTTAAGCAGGCTCATGCACTCTTCTCTGCTTTCAGACTGAAAACATGGCAGCACCTGTAATGTCTGCCTCAATGCACTTGAAATCCAGTAATGATTGAAGATGATATCACCTGAACAAAGAAAACTTGCAAAATTCATAGGGGTCATTTGGATTTTCTGGCCATAGTAAGGTAAATGTGTGGTCCTATAAAGAGGTGTTACATCCCCATTAAGTGTATTTCAGGTATACAGGGACTTTCATTCAATGGTATTATTATATTTGTATTACCAAATATTTCATTTACTTAATTTTTTAGCACAGTTCATTTTTCTGAAATGCCAGGTCCTTGGAACAAATATATCTGTCGGGGAGGGGGTTAAGGTAGCCAGATATGGAGGAGGGGGAGGCTCCAATCCAGCGAGCAATCAACCAAATGAGCATGCAGGGGTTCTGTCTATCTATCTATTGAGCCTATTGTGGTTTTAACATTCTAATAATACATATTATCAGTTCAACAGAGGAACGGCTTTTATTACTATTATTTCATAACATAGAGATTGGAAATTCTATTGAGTGCTTTGGAGGATCTGCAACAGATGAATAACCCAAGCAGGGATGGGTAAAGTACCCCTAGGGGAATTGCCACATAGACACAGTAGTTTTCAGTATTGACTAGTATATGTTCAGGAAGTTATACAGGATAATTTAGCAAATATCAGAGTTGTGTGGTATAAGAGTGTTTGCAGTATTGATCTATCTAGGATTGTTAGAGTAAATCTAAGGGGTTGACTTTCCCTGTTAGATTAGTCTCTTTGCTAAAATGCATGACATATGCAGGATACATGTTTTGTTTATGATCAGTATATATATACAGGTGCTGTGGGATGTAACTGGCAATTGTATATAAGTAACGCACGTGGTTTCTGGATTCTGAGATGCTCATTGATGCTGCTGTGATCTTGTGTTTCATTGTTAACTCCTTGTTGGCTGCCAGTACTGAAGCTTTTCCTTGTTTCTTAAGTGGTGTGTAGTACTTTTAAGAGATTCCTGTGATTCTTGTATTGCTAAGTTAATTGTATGTATATCATTGTACTGCAATGTCTTGTCATAGTAACATAGTAAATTAGGTTGAAAAAAGACACAAGTCCATCAAGTTCAACCTTTGCCTCATACCTCAGTAACTGAGAATTTTATAGCTTTCCTGCTACCAATTAAATTAGTCTTTATCAGACCTTCCTGATCAGCCTACTGATAAACAGTATAACTCTGTATGTTCCCTTTTGAAAGAAATGTACCTAATCTTCTCTTAAATGTATCCATTGTATCTGCCATAGCTACCTCCCTGGGCAATGAATTCCACAATTTGACAGACCTTACCGTAAAAAAACCCTTCCTTTGCTGAAGTTTAAACCTCCTTTCCTCTAATCTCAAGGG
The DNA here is from genome assembly GCA_037306005.1 of Rhinophrynus dorsalis. Taxonomy (NCBI): domain Eukaryota; kingdom Metazoa; phylum Chordata; class Amphibia; order Anura; family Rhinophrynidae; genus Rhinophrynus; species Rhinophrynus dorsalis. The sequence goes on from CM074719.1 coordinate 445,104,384, forward strand.
GTGTCCCCTGGTCACCTGATCAGGCCTTGGAATAAATAGCTCACCGCAGAGATCCTTGTATTGACCTCTCATATACGTGTACAATGTGATAAGGTCTCCTCTTAGTCGTCTTTTCTCTAGAGTAAATAAACCAAGTTTGTTTAGTCGTTCCTCATATGTCAAGTCCTCCATTCCCTTAATTAATTTTGTTGTTCTCCGCTGTACCCTCTCTAGTTCTAGTATATCCTTTTTTAGAACCGGTGCCCAAAATTGCACCGCATACTCAAGGTGAGGTCTTACCAATGATTTGTATAATGGCAAAATAATGATATCCACTCTTGCTTCAATACCTCCTTTTATGCAAGACAGGACTTTGTTTGCCTTTGCTACTGCTGTTTGACACTGGTCACTGGTTCCAAGTTTGTAGTTGACAAGGATACCCAGGTCTTTTTCTAGCAAAGAGTCACCTAAAATTATTCCATTAAGTTTATAAGTAGCCTTGGGATTGTTTCCTCCCAAATGCATGACTTTACACTTCCCCACATTAAACTTCATATTCCACATGTTTGCCCAATCTGACATTGTATGTAAGTCCCTCTGTAGAGAGAAAATATCCTGTTCTGAATTAATGACTTTGCATAATTTAGTATCATCTGCAAATATTGATATTTTGCTTTCTATATCTATTTCCAGGTCATTTATAAACATGTTAAAAAGCAGCGGACCCAATACTGAACCCTGAGGTACTCCACTCTCCACTTTAACTGTACTGGAGAATTTTCCATTTACAACCACACACTGTTCCCTATCCTTCAGCCAGTTTTGTATGCAATTGCAAAGGTTATCTCCTAGCCCCAATTTCCTTATTTTATACACCAGCCTTCTGTGTGGTACTGTATCAAATGCCTTTGCAAAATCTAGATATACTACATCTACTGCCTTGCCATTGTCAAGGTTGCTACTTACCTCCTCATTGGGATACCTTATCCATTGGGATAATCACTACAATGTGGTAAAAATTCTGATAGACAAAGGAACGCCCGCCATCTTGAATTTGCATTTACAGTTCTTGCATTTGCATTTACTGTGTAACTATCAGAACGTTTGATTAACCCTTGCAGTGACATTTGTTAAATGATATTGCTTTTATAACCATAATATCTTATATGGTTTTGCTTCTATAATCATTATATGCTTCTGATTATTTTGAGAAATGTAACCCCTTAATGACAGGCCACATGGACGACAGTTAAGGACCACTGGTGTTTTTTTTTTTGTTTTTTTTACGGAATAGATTCAGGGGTACCGAATGGTGTGCAGCCACGTGGGTAGCCCTGTGCTCGGACCGTCATGGGTCCTTATTGCAAGCTTAACCATGACAGTCCTGGCATGTCAAGGTTCCTTAAAGGGGTTATTCTGTTGCCACGATTTATATATTTTGCATATGTAAATCCAGAGTGTGCATATTTAACAGCAGATAGTTAAATTCTATTTAGCTAATCTGGAACATGTTGTATTCCAGATTACTATTTAATTTCTGCAAATCATTGTGCATATGGTTTAAAAGATTGGCTAAAATAACTCAGAATCCGGGTCTCTGAATAAAAATGCAAGTGAAGGTATCCAATTAGAACTGGACTAGTTCAACACCGGTGATTTCCTTATTAGTCACATACTTCATATTCCCAGGGTATCAGCACACTCTTTTCCTCCTTCCTATCTAACGGGAATAGATTTTTCCTCTGAATTAATATTCTATTACATAGTAACATAGTAAATTAAGTCGAAAAAGGACAAGTCCATCAAATTCAACCTTTGCCTCAAACCAGTGACATGAGAATTATATAGCTTTCCTGCTACCAAATAAGTTAGTCTTTATTAGACCTTCCTGTTTTCCCTGTGCAGTTTTACAATCTGTGGAGATCCCAGTATATACAGGGTGGAACAGTTACTCATATGCACTGCAACAAACTGTATTATTAATTGTAATGGACAATTAACCATTTCTATGCTCCTGTATTGAAATATTGCTAACTATACCTCTGGATAAATATGTGTAAGGACTGAAAATATATATGCTGGGAAGTTCATATTTCAATACGGTTTGATATATTTTACCATATTTCCGTTTTTATATTTATATCCTACTATATGACTGTCATATATGTGAGATATATTGGTGTGTTGTATTCTTGTATCCAATAACGCTTTAATTTTACTCTGATTATTATTCCATATATTACATTTTATTTTATATTTAAAGTAAATTGTATATTTTTGCATAAATATGCATAATTGATTTTAATCATTTCTATCAAACTTAGTTTTGAAATTATCTCAAATTAATTTATTTATTATATATTTTGATGTTATGTGTAAAACTATTATTGGTCTCCTGTACCCTATTCCTGCCTATATTGCCAGCAAAGGTAAATATACCGTTTCCTTGCGTACTCCTCGACATGTGCCAGGTCAGAAGATGGCAGAATACTCCAGGGCATATTCAGAAATACCACTGAAAAGACAACTGGTTTCAAAGGGCAATTTACATATCTAACTTGATGGGTGCAGGAGACACCCCAGATTCACTGTGAAGCAAAGCACTGGAGTAAATAATGTTTTATATGACAGAGAGGTTCAATTCAGGATCCCCTGAAGTAGCATAAGTGCTTCCACAGAACTAATTTCAGGAATGCTGGAGCGCCAAGGCAGTTTGTGTCTATTCTTTGACAACCAGCTGACGTATGGACTATTGAAAATGTTCATTTTTTTTTATTGCGGACTTTTTTTGGAAAAATCACTATACACTAATCTAAAATATATTCAGAATACATTTTACCTAGTACATTTTGCCTTAAAACCTTGGTAATTGCTTACTGGTACTAACTAACATAATAATACATTGGTATGTATAAAAAGTTAACCCCTTGGATGCCAAAGAGTACTAAAACATTTTAGAACCACTCTATTAAACAACATATAATGTGCTGGGGTAGGATGAACAAGGAATATGAGCTGGCAGCCTAGTGGTCTGTCACTAAGTTGGGGAAGCCTGATATGAAGCTAGCCAGATCTTTATGGATGATTTAAAGTCCTCTCTAGTATGTAAATGAATGGGAATTTGCAATTGTTCCCTTGGTGCAGCTGCATTGGTTCAGAACAGCTCTACTTTTGGATTTGTAAATATGGCATTTAGTATTAAAGCACTTTCTATTTGTTTTAATGCAAGAGCAAACCAATTTAGGGAAATTGATCAACCAATTGATGCAGGCAGAATTTTCCTCATTCCCTACCTGATTTGTATGAAGGTTTTTTTGTATTTTACAAAAATAAACCAAGTAAATTAAAATAATAAGTATATACAATATTCATGAGTCAGATTTATAGTGCACTGTGGTTTTATTGATGCAAAAAGAAAAGCTTAATTCATGTACAAATTCATTTTTAACTAGTTATTGTGTGTTGACAAATGTTTTGCTACTCTTCGTGAGCACAACACTTCCAGTCTCATTGGATTATCACAATGCAAGTATTAATTCCACAGTGCAAGCCAATTCTTTAGAAAAATAAACCACTTCTTTCAAAACATCCGCACGTTCCTTTATTTTGCGAGAGATTCTTCATAGATCTGGTAAAGAAATAGAATCAGTAAAGATTAGCCATCAGAATTGCTACAGTGTGGTAATGTCTCACATGTGAAATATAAACAAGTGGACTGGAGAAGAAAAAAAAAAAAAAAAAAAAGACTATTGGTGGTATTTTTTTCAGTTTATTTCCATAAACTGCTCTAGGTAAATTCATGCAGTACGAGAACAGTGGTAAACAAGGTCACTGTCTCATTTATCTTTATACAATTTATTAACTGAAGCAGAAATTCATTGTGCTGCACTTTGAAATTGAATTTTTGGCATGTTTTTCTCCAAAAGTAAACTGTATAAACATAAATACTTTTAAAAGGAAAATATATCCTCACTTTATTTTAAATTTGCAAATATTATATATTTTTTTGAAAATTAATACTTTTAGCCATCAGATCTTACTTTTTGTACGGAAATGTAAATAGACACAGTGCTGAAAGCATTCATTTTGACCCCAGGTAACTCAAATAACATAGATGAAAGTATACCAACTAAGGTCTGGATTCCATTCAATTTGTCTCATAATGAGTGACTTTTGGATTTAGCAGACTTATCGAAATACAACTTTTATTTATAATATTGCTGCACATATTTAAGTCCTCACTCCCAAAAAAGGCACTTTTTCCATGAAAACATTCTCTTCAGAACATCTATCTAATGGCACAAAACTTTTGTTATAGCCACAATTAAGTTCTTACGCAAATACACAAGAGCTGAGAAATGAAGGTTAAGTTCTTAAACCATAACTCCATGCCTCCATTTGATGACATCAGACATGACACACAAACCACACCATCAATGACATACTGGTGACATCACAAATAGCATCATCTATTATATCACAAATTAACTCATCAATGGCATATCTGGTGACATAAGACATTATAATACTGTGCATCACCAAAGAGCAGTAACATTACAACATTGCTCTACATGCACTAAAACAGTAAAAACTGGAATCAAATTCCCCTATTTTAACACCATCACAATAGCATAACTACATTAAAATAACCGCATAAAACGTTTACAAATACTAACTCAGTAAAAGTAATGCATAGCATCACCTAACACTGATACTCCAGCTTATAAAAATTATGTCATATAGTATCAGTCACAGATGAGATAATTTGTGATGTCACCGATGTATGCATGTCATCAGTTATGCCATTGATGAGGTCACTTAATAATGTCATGTCTGATGTCATCAGCAAAGCACAAGTATTTCATGGCTTGTGTGTTTGAGTCCAAGCAGAACACAGGAACCATGGGGTAAAGTTCCCTTCCTCTGGAGGGCACTCCACTTCAAAAAATGGCAGGGCCTCAGAAGTGAAGACTCCTCTATTCCCTCCAACTTTACCCCCTTCCTCCTCAGTTTCAATATATAGCAAATTAGCATAAAAAGTGAGAAGAAATTATGTAACTGTAAATTCACTAAAATACCAAAGAATCAAACTAGATTCCTGGGAGGGCAATAAAAAAACAAAAAAAAAGTCCACTATAGAACAGTATACCACAGTACTAACTGGTATCATATAAACCTCAGGTGTCAACAGACATCAAACTTGCACACCAAACTGAACAGAGAAACAGAACCAAGACGGTTGAGAACTCTGCATAAAGAAAGAGTAGAAAGTTCCTTAAACAGGAACCACTGCCTGATGGACCTTCTGAAATCTGGCCTCAGCTGAAGCCAGGACACCAGTGTATAGTGAAGGTGTGCAGAGACAACCACGTCTCGGGACGGGACGTCTCTTGTGCAGAGCCGAAATAGCTTTGTCTACAAAGAAATACTTAATCAGAATGGTCTAGAAAGTGTGCAGCCTCAAACCAGGCACACTTTGTAGACTGTTCCACTGATGTATTTTTTTTTGTAGACAATGCTATTTCAGCTCTGCAGAAGAGCTGTCCGGTCCCGGGACCAGGATCTCAGTCTGTCAGTTAGAGCACTGATGTGTAAAAGGGGCCAGAGGGGGGAACTTTAGGCGCTTATAACGCTTAAACTATACAAGTTTGAGTGACTGGACTTACATTGTTTCATTTATTTTTTTTTAATATGTACTGTCTTAAAATCAAGTATTACAAACTCTTTAAAAGAAAGCCTCACAAAAAGAGTCACATTGAAAATATAGATACAATTTTTGGACGTATGAACTTCTTACTAATTTGTATCCAATATATCTTGATGATTTTATATTGGATTCTGGTCCTGCCTTTGGAAGTGTGTGTTCTTCTTGGGGTTTACTAATGGCCAATACATGCTATGACTATTTTTTATTCTCTCGATATACCTAGTTATATGTTAACCTAATTGCCGAACCAGTGAGGGTACAATGAATGAGCCACAGCAATGGTGCCGACATCCTCATATTTTAGCATCTCTGTTTGAGGAAGACCTGTGTCTTATGTCACTGGGGCTCTATTAGTTGCTATGGACAGTATAAACAATGAACGCCAGCATTATTTTGTTGCTGAACTGTATTTTGATGTTTTATGGTATTTTGAGCACATGAGCACACTGAACACTTGAATATCAGTCCACATCATGTACACTATACAGAATTGCTCCGACTTTGCTTGATGACATCACTTTTAGCGCTCATTTTACACCATACAGTACAAAGGGGTGTGTGTCTACACTGTTTTTTTTTGTCATGAGGAAGGCCAAATGTTTTGACCGAAATATTTGATTTTTAAGAAAACAGGATTTTAGTGAAACTTAGCACTGAATATTAGGATTTTTTTTTTTTTTTTTTTTTAATTTTACTTGGCTAGTTCTTAAGATATGCAACTTCACTCTGTGCACTTCCGCATTTTGTGGCAAACTGAATCTTTGGCACAGCTCGGGAGGACTTCCCAGTGCTGTAATTCTCCTCCCACCTCCCTCCCAGTTGTCCCAGGGAGCACATTCACGCTTCCCTTCGTAGTGATGTGAGTCGCGTCTATAATTACAGCAAGCTCTGTTTATCATTATACTAAGCTTGCAACCTCAGTATAATGATAAATGGAGTTTGCTGTAAAAGACAGACACGATTCACACCACTACGAAGGGAAGCGTGAATGTCAGCTGGGAGGGAGGTGGTAGGAGAATTATAGTATTGGGAAGTCCTGCAGAGCTGTGCCAAAGAATCAGTGTGCTGCAGAAAGCAGAAGTGCACAGATTGAAGTCTGCATATCTTAAGAACTAGGCAAGTAAAATAAAATAAAAAAAACAAAACAAATCCTAATATAATTTTAATAAATTAAGCAACTGCCCATAAGTTTTTATATGTGAAAGTTCTCCTTTAAAAAAGACATGATCACTGGGGTGGAGACTCCCTCCTCATCCCCCCAGCTCAACCCAAAGAACCGTAGCAGGAAAGATGTAAATGAAGTGACTAAGAATCTAAGAGCACTTCTCTGCCCATGGAATGAAAATGAAAAATTTTCTCTCTGGGTGGGAGTCCTGTGTTCTATATGCAAAGAAAAGGATTTAATGGTAAGGGTCACTAAAATCCTATTTTCTCTTACATCCAGTATGGAACACAGGAAAACCATGGGAATACACCAAAGCTTCCCAAAGATTCCGGGAAGGAAAGTAAAAATAAACTTTCCCCCCAAAAAAAGCTGGTATCAACTGAGGCCAGAACATGGCGGTGGTGTTTTGTAAATGGGTGCAAGGAGGACCGTGTTACAGCCTTCAACAGCTGTTCAGCTGAGGCCTGGTTTGTGTAGGCCCTGGAAACACCCACAGACCTGGTGGTGAGTGCAACAATCTTGAAAGGAATATATGACTGTCGTAAGATAGCTTTGATCCAAGAGGCAATGGTAACCTTGGAAGCTGTCTGACCCTCTCTAGGACCCTTAGGGATGACAAAAAGGGAGTTAGCATTGCAAAACGGCTGAGTGTGATGCACATAGAAATTAAGTACATCCAGAAGATGGAGATCAGTCTCATGTTTGGATGAAGGATCAGGCCAAGAGAAAGGCACCCAAATCCTCTGATTAATGTGAAAATCTGAGACATCCTTGGGTAAAACCTCCTGTGAGGTACAAAGTACCACCTTATCCTGGGGAAAAAAAGGTAAAGAAGTTTGCAAGACAGAGCTTGTAGCTCCACCTCCCACCTAACACAGATAGTGGCCCAAAAGGAAAGCCATTTTGAGACTCAAATGGTGCAATGGAATTGAGGGCATAGGCCTTGAATAAAGGTTTTAAGTTCCAGCAGAATGGCAATACTTCTCTGAAAGAGAACAGAGAGAGCTGTGATCTGAATCTTAATCGAACTCAGACTAAGCCTTTCTTCACACCATCTTGAAGGAAGACCAAAGGTCTGAGCAGACACATTCTTGTCAACATACCACCAGTGGAAAGTGTAACAGACTCCTTAGAGTAGACAGGTCTCCAGGGAGACGATTGCTTCATTGGAAAATCCCTTCCTTTTCATATTGGGGCCCTCTCCATATTTTCATACCACAAGGGCCCCTGAAGCAAGAGGCCCGGTCTCAGTGACAGACGGAATGGCTCCTTAATGGACAGACTCATAAGATCTGCATACATAGCCAGTTGGGGCCAGAATGGGGAGATTAGGATGACTAGAACTTTCTCAATCCTGATCTTCTGAATCACCCTGGGATGAGAGAAATCAGAGGAAACCCATAAAACAGGTGGTAGTTCCCCATGTGACCCAGGGTCTCACCCCATCCTCGGACTGTCATTGGTTGTCACGAGATTCCTGTCGGGATCAGAAAGGGTCTTCCCTGAGTCAGATGTAGGCGATCAAGTCAACAACAAAGGGTGTCATGTACATGCAGAGAGAAAGTCGATTGATGAAAGATGTTCTTGCTGATGGGACCATGTCCTGAGTATATCTCGTTGAAGTTTCCTCTTGTGGAACTAAGCTTAGAGAACTGATGCAGGGCAGACACCAGATGTATTTAGTCCCTTGTCATGGCCGAGGGCAACTCTAGCGCTCATGACACATTCTGAGACAAGAGTTGGATCTTCTACTCTGTGAGAAACACCTTCCCCTGGAGGGTGTGTCAGATCTTTTGCCCTGAAACAAAACCTTGGATGGGATAGGAGAGGACTTCTTTAGATTGAGGATCCAATCATAATGTATTAGAATGCAGGTGCACATTTGCCTATGGAGAGCCAAGATTACTTTTGAAGGATCCTTGATCAGATGATCATCCAAATATGGTGTCAGAGAAATGTCTTGAGCATGGATGTATGCAGCCAGATTCTAGAAGGCAAAGCCAGGCAAAATATCAGAGCCATGAACTGGTAGTGATTGCATAAGAAAGCAAAATGCAGGAAGTGTTGGTGATCCAGGGGGATCGGGAGGTGCAGATATACTTTCTGAAGATCCAGGGAGGCGAGGTAGTGCCCCGACCACATAGCTGTTATAACAGAAAGCACAGATTCCATCTTCTTTCACGTAGCAACCATGTACCAGCTGAGACACTTCAGGTCCAAAATAGGCTGTCAGCCTCTGTACTTTTTGGGAACTGCAAAAAGGTTGGAATAAAAACATGAATAGCTCCTTTGGGCATGTCTGGTACCAAAACCTGTTTTTCCAGTAGACTGAAGATGGAGTTGGTGAAAAGATTTGATTTCTCTGTGTGCTGCAGAACCCATGGCAAAAAGAAGTGGTAGCGAGGAAGAGACTTTAAATCTATGTAGTACCCTTCTGATAACACCCACAAAAATCTACTGGTCTCTAAAGGAGGTTGCCCAGGCTTCCTGAGAAAGGCGGAGACGGCCCTAAAAGTCATAAGGAGACTGGCTTGTCAGATTTAGACTTTGCAGAAGATTTCTTGTTCTACCAAGTCTGGGTGGGCTTTGTGGCGGGGTGCTCTTGTGAGACCGGAGGCATTTGCTCCCTCTGTGCCCCAAACTGGAGGGGAATACAACCAATGTCTTCCTTGCAAGAAAGCACTGGAAATCTGGGTCATCAGAGCTTTTTCCACCAGTAGCATCACTAATAATCTGCTTCAGGTCAGGCCCAAACAATATAAATTATATGTTGCATATGGCTAAATATTACCACTATATCAATGATATATTCATCATATGGACAGGAGAAGAAGAATACAAATATTTTCTTAAATCCTACAATGCATTTCAGCCATTTATTAAACCTAAAATGTATTTCTCTCCAGAAAGTGTACATTTCCTGGACACAAACACAACTTTCAAGGTCAAACTACTCATGTGTATACAGAAAACACATAGACAAGTGCAGATGTCTGCACAACTACAGCTTTCATCCATTTCTCACGGAGCTATTTGTTGTTTGTGGAAAAGCTATCCGATGCCGCTGCATGTGCCATGATACCAACAACGGCAATAATAATCTAAAAACATTGTCTGAGTCAATCAATCAGAAGGTATACAAGGCAAAGATAATCCCAAGAAAATAGCACCTGCGTTGGGAACAGTGCGTGAACATCTGTTGCAACAGAGTGAAAAGGACTGCACTACAAGTAATTACTACATAAAAAACCCACACTAGGGGAAATATACAGCACCAATGAGCTGCAGCCTCTGATAAAAGAGGATGTAGTGTTGAAAAACATATACCACCAGCCTCTTATACCACTGAATATGAAAGAAAAATTGGTTAATAGAAAACTGATCAATTAATGGAAAAACATTGATATGAAACGAACCATGCAACAAATGTTGCTGCAAACTGTCAACACATTTGTGAAAACAATATTTCACTACAACAAGATATACATCAACAAATGTTGTATATATAATACAATGCTGCACTGAATGTAAATCTGAATGTTACATTGGTGAAACAGACCTAGCAATAAATCTAAGGATGAATACACAGCCAGTCTATTGAGAACACCATAAAATAGAGGACCATACCCCAGACGGTCATCTTTTTACCCAGGGGAACCACTCCATCCATAACCTTAAAATCAAAATACACAAAGGGATCTTCAAAAATATATAGGAGAAAAATACATTTCAAATTAAGATGATCAGTGTTTTCAACACCAAACACAGACTAAATAAGTATTTGGGATTCCTCTCACCAAAACTTTATATAATATTTCCTTCCATTTATTTTCTTATAGTTCATGTTTATCCATGATTTTTCTTATCTATTTCTATGAACGGTGTCTCTCTCTCTCTCCTTGCCATCCGAATCCCTCTGCATTTCTCTTATTATGACACTGATTTTCCTTAGCTAGGCATTTAACTTGTTTTACTTTCTTTTGACTTGATAAAAGGAGCTTGTTGCTCTCAAAAGCTTTTCCTAAAAAATGAATGTTAGTAGAGTAAAAAAAGGTATTGTTACATAACGTTGGGCAAACAGTCCAAAAACTTTTGGCTTAGCTGGAAAAACATCTGATTGAATATTATCTTGTCTACTCCATCTTGTTTTCAGTGCTGTCTGAAACATACAGCTAAGTATATTCTGTGTTTTCTCTAAGGGACAAGCATCATGTCTTTCCTTTTTGTTCAACTTGTATTATAAGTGTGCTGCTGTCATGATTGGTCTTTATCTAATATCTATATCTTATATCCATTTATGGATATATTATATCTATGTTTTGCTGTATGTATACAGACAACCAACCCAAGGGCCAGGTTAAATCAGCACACAACCCATATTTTGCCCATCTCTGCCCTAGAACATATTACACCTTAAAGGGATAGTATTACTTTATTATTACTATCCCCCATATTGTAGAAATTTGTAAAATAATGTAATAGCCCCCCGGTTCATCTCTCAAACCTTTATGGTTTGAGATAACCGAAGGTAAAGTTCCCCCCTTCCTCCCTCTTCCCTGAAGTCAGCATTGTACTGATTGCAGGGGAAGTCTGTTGTACGACAGGCTTGCGGCTCTGCAGGTGAGCCGAGATCCCGTTAGTGAAAAAGAATTATTTCACTGAAACGGCTTGGTTTGCAAGCACACATAGAAGACTGTTTCAGTGAAGTAATTATTTTTCACTAACGCGATTGCGGCTCTGCTGCAGAGCCACCTGATGAAAGTCAGAACGGATATCCCTGCAGTCAGTACAACGCTGACTTGAGGGAAGGGGGAAGGAGGGGGGAACTTTACCTTCGGTTATCTCTCAAACCAGATGAACCTGGGGGCTATTAAATTACTTTGCAAATATCTACAATATGGGGGATAGTAATAATAAAGCATTACTATCCCTTTAAACTTCCTACACCTTTTGTATCCTCTCTTCTTATTCCATTTATATTGTATGAACTTGTGAGCAGGGCTCTTATTTCCTTCAGTACTTTGCCTTTTCTGGATTGTTAAAAGCCTTGTCATACTCCCCATTATGCAGCTTTGATGAATATTTCAGCATTTTATACATAAAGAAAATTAATAATGTGGGTGTGATGCTTAAAGGTTTTATTTACTTTTCATAATGAACGATAAAATGCCAAAAAATAGATTTGAATTTCATACTTCCTCAAGTAGGATGTAGCGTGCAGCAGTACAGGTCACAATGAGAATAGTATGTATGTGTGGCGTGATACATAAAGCATGATATATTCTGTGCATGGGCTCTGAAACCACAGAGGTTTCTTGACCAGATGTTAAAATCTCTGATGAGGAAGCCACTGTGGATTGAAAGCTGTATATGCAGATTATTTTGCTTTACTTAATATTGGACAGTTAAAGGGCATAGCAACCTATAAAATAAGTAGAAAGATCCTTATTTTTCTGTAGAGTCAGAATACACCAGTAATGTCACCTTAACAGTCAGTTCCGTGCTCTGGGTGGCTGATAAAACTGTTGGGTAGGTCTGGTAGATCTTCTAGGCTGGCCATCACCTCCTCTGCGGAAATCAAGAGAGTCTCCAAAATCGCCCTCTTCTTCCTATATGAAAAGTTAAAAAAATAAAATAAATAAATAAAAAAATCAAACTTAAATGTATTAAATAGAAATTGTAATTAAATGTAAATATAGGAGCATCTCATTTCATTTCAACAGGTTATGGCTAAGAAAGCAATTTGGTTAATTTTCTGATTTTTTTTTTCCCCATACTCTAAAACGCTATTATAGCATTAGTTTAAGTAAATGCAAACCAACAAAAAAGCAAATGTGAATTTGCCTGGACCCACAGAATATAGCTTTACACCAGTATAAATGTCTAACATGCTGTTCATTGAGTTTGCTACTTCTTTGACATAAACTTCAAAACATCTGGTTTAGGAAACATTTATTGCATTTGTGAATAAACATGGAAATAAACACACAATACATTCATGCCCATATCTACAGCATGTTTCCTGTAGTGGGATTTCTACACAAGTCGAGTAAATAGTTCAGTAGTTTGATTCTGTTTGTAGCTATTTTCTTTTGTTCTCAACAAGCCTTTTATTTTATAACGGTATATGAAATATTATATTAAACAAAAAAGCAGACTTCAAAATTTCATGTGCACAATAATTAGACTAAAACACAGTTATAGTTTCAAAAGAATTGATTAATCATATGACATTTGCACCATGCCTTCTTTGTCACTCAGAATGTATTTTTTTTTTTTTTACTTGTAAATATAGCACAACTTTATAGAGGTGCAGCAGTCCAGCTCTGCTGTGTACAGCAATACAACTGTACTAAAAAAACAAAGTGAAAATAACAAACAGTTGAGTCTTAAGCAACTCCTGATGCTACCTTCTACTGTGTTGCTGCTGTCTATACGCTGGCATCTGATGCGAAATCTGTGAGTGGGAAATGCTCTATACAAGCCAGTATCATCAAACACAATATGATTGGTCTGATTTACCCTCATCTTCCTCAGGTCTGCTTGGATGTAAGGAATAGGGAAATACATAAACCCCAGAGAAGATTTTCAGACAGGACAGTGACCTGTTACCTTTTTCAATGGCCTGGCACAGTGACTGCACATTTGTTTGACACTTTGCCCACCAAGCATGAGGAGACTTTTTATTAGAAAATCACCCCTTCTGACCGCCTTTCTTTGAATCTCTCTTTCTCTATATAAAACTGTGCATTATCTGTTTGCCTACATCTTATAGTTGCAATCCTGCTCAAACAAATCTGCTTTCTTTTTGGAGGGTTGAAGATATAGATTTTTATGTATTTTAGATCTTAATTTTCCTGTGTTAGGATCTTTTTTGACATTTCTTGAGATTTTTATGGTGGCAATTACTGTTGATTAATCTTGTTGATTCTTGACATGTCTAAAGTGAATGCCACACATGCAAAGATTCACTTAAGTTCCAGAATATTTCCTTCACGGCTGGCATGTACAGTTAAGAGCATCCATTATTTTCCTTTCCATTGGTCACATTCTTGATCTAAAGCCAACTTATTAGCACCAACAAACACACCAATACTAATAGTATTTTAATAACTTAAGAATATGGCTACAAGTCTTTTAGAGGTGAAAGTTCCCCTTTAACATACATGCATGAGATGCATCTCCTCACACCACATTTGTACATCACTACTGTATTCAACCAGGTGCGAGGAAGTGCATCTCATGCATGTATTTTAGGGTTGGGTCTGAATTTGTGACTACGGTCACTAAGAGCAAATGTAGTATGGAACAATATATACAACAGTTGGTTTACCTTAATACTTGTACACAATGTTGTATTCAGTGTGTGGGTAGGTCTACCCAAGCTTTGAAATCAAGAATAAGAGAAAATGTTTTTAATAATAAAGTTGTTAGTAAACCAGTAGCAAGACATTTTTAGTAGTAACGGCAGTGATGTTAAAGTTTTCATGTCAGGGGATAGAAAAAGTGGGTTTACCAAAGAGGAGAAAAAAGTAAGATTTTGCTTGGGAAGTAATTTTTTTTTTTTTTATTTAGACACCCTCTCCCCAAATGGCTTTAATTCTGACCATGTTTCCTTATTTGTTCATCACTAGTGGAGTGAGTAGAGTGGATATGTGTTTATATTCCTTATCCGCACTGCACTAGTGTTAAGTTATTTTTATATATTTAGCATTTGGCCAGAATGTTATTTTTAATTTGCTTATATGTTTTTCACTAACATTAATGCTACGTGGCTTTCATAATGTGGTTTACAAAATGTATTTCCCTTTTATGCTGCTATTGATGTCAGGTGCTTTTTGGTAATTTAAACGTGCCTTGAAATATGCTCTGAAGTGTATTTTACTAATATTTGTGGTTTGGGCATGCTTTATTAGTGAGATACTGAGTTACATGCTTAACCCATATCTTGTCATAGGACTGGACCGGCTGAGTTTGGACCTTTGTAATTGTCCCCCTGGGTGTTCCATTTTTTTTTTTTTGCAAATTTTTACATGTCCGGTTATGTTGTATTGTTACGTATGATGCATCTCACGTAAGTCAGTTGCATGCTGGATCTGTTGGAAACGGTAAGGGCATTTCTTATTGTTTGTTTTTAACCATTTAAACTCATTATTTGCTTGTCCTTTTCTGCCTAAGCGAACATGTTTTCCTGAAATGCGTTAAACATCTTTTCCTGTTTTTTTCCATGTGACCTACGCCCTTTGTTAAGTTTTAAACTTTGGAATAAAGCAGCATTTTTAAGCTTTTAATCCTTCAAGGCTGTTGTCTGATGCTTTGGTGGATTCTGTTTGAACGCCTCCCTCCTTTGTCTTCTAGTCTGCTGAAATCATTGCTGTGATTATCGTAGGATGCTCTGGATCCACTATGCCCATAGTGGTGGGGTGAATGTATTGCATTCATACCATTACTTGCAATCACTTTGCGTCTATATATCGTAGAGTTATTTAGTAGCAACTGTATTTTTTTTTACTTTTTTCTATGAAAGCCTTTGGGTTGGCAACATAGAAGAATTGTAGAACTCGATTGTTTTAACATGACTAGTGGTGGTAGAGGCAGGTTTGGAGACTAACTCGCTAGAGTAGGAAAGGGAACTCCTGCAGAGTAGATGTTTGAGAGCAGTGCTAGGGAGTGCAGCTCATAAGCAGTGGATATTTATAGTTGAACCTTGCTGCAGCTAGGGATGAAAATAATTGCCATCTGGAAGGCTGGATAGCTCCCATCAGTTGAGCTGGGAAGGAGCTTGGGATAACTACAACTGGAATAGCTACACTCTAGAAGCAGAGAGTGACTCCTGAGCAGGAGCTACTCACTGTCCAGCCTTGCTGTGCATAGGGCTGAATAAAGCTGCCAGCCGCAAGGTTAGATAACTCCTACCAGTCGAGCTTTTCCGATGGTCGGAGCAAGAGGCACAGGCAAGATACAGAGAAGCAAAGAGACAGTCAAAGAATAACTATCCCAAAAAGGGGAAATCAAAGACAGATGACTTCTTGCAGGACATTGGAACCGGAGGACAAGGTGGAACAGGAACAATGCAGTAGGCAGTATAGTAGCTGATTCATTTGCTGTGGTCAGCAACAGTACTACAACAGGCTCAAGTGGCAAGCAGTAGAGTGGTCAATGCAAATAGCAATGCTCAGCAACAGTAGTTCAAGTGGATCTAAGCAGCAGAGTATTAAATGTGATTAACAATGGTTAGCAATGGTAGTTCAACTGGAACTAAGCAGCAGACTAGTCAATAGGATTAGCAGTGGTCAGCGATGGTGGTATATAGGATCAAAGTGGTAGCCAGTAAAGAGGTCTTCAGGAATAGCTGTGGTCAGCAATGGTAGTACTACAGGATATACAAGAAAAGGTGTATAGAAGACAAACAGTTGTTTCAGGATCTGCAATCTGAATGCTTGGAACGAGTGAGAAGACAAGATCCAAGACTGACAGGAAGAGAGGTGATCATTACAGACAGCAGAGAAGACCAAGGATGTATCAGAGTGTGAAACGGATTCCTGACCACCTTCAACTAACAGAGTAATCCTCCTTCATATTTGCATTTGCTAAACAACAATAGGAGCAGCTTCTGCTGCTTATAGTTGTTTCACCTCTGACTTGATGCTGGTGTGTCTCCAACTTAGACATGTGGCTGTACTTCAGGCAGAATCTCAATGAATATGTGCCTAGATATTTTTCCTCTATCCACCTGTTTTTACAGAAACAACAAACAGCAATATGTTTAGCTTTTGGATTGTGAGTGAAGCATCTCCATACTGTAGATTTAATAGACTGAGGGGTTTCTGAAGGAGTACTACTACTACAGGAAATAGATGTTGCAGTAAAGTACTAGAAATAAGTGGATTGTGGATGTTCACTTGTGTTGCTGCTTGGTCAATAATAGTAAGTGTGCCTGGGGATTGGACTTGGAAGCAGATGCTACTTATAATGACAGAGAAAATGCTTGCATATTTTTAAGCATGTTTACTAGTCCAGAGTAAGACTCTGAATAAGTTGACCAGTTGATCTCTCAAACAGTTTATAAACAGGCATATTTCTCCTTTCTAGTAGGAAAAGCTTTATCATTTTCCTTTCAGCTAATTTTTTGTCCATATCATCATCAACTTTATCTGTATCGAAGAAGATAAGGAAGGACACACAGTAAATCAACACCATCACCTCTATCATCATCTGATTCCTCCACATTTCATCCAATTTTTTTAGTTTTAATCTAAAGGACATTTAGTTTTTCCCTCAAGGGGATTTAGAGTACATTGATCCCTAGTTTGAAACAGGATGTTACAGTTACTGCCTGATGAAGCATTTGGTCTCACTGCTAAATTATCCTCCATTGTAGCAACAGCAATAGAATACCACTTGTTGTCTTCAGTGATGTTAAAATGGTTAATACTAGGGTGTGAAACATTTCATGTCACTTTTACAAACAGCATCCTCAGGGGGAGAAAGATAATAATCAGATATCAGAAAAGCTGCAGCAACCATGGCCACTGTCAATTTTTGTAGTACAACTTTACGACTAATAACAAGTCTATGCCTTCTTTTTCCTACTCCTTTCCCCTTATCTCTGCCCCTAGTATATTAGGTGGACATAATGACAGTGTTGATTTTAACTGTAAAGTACACAGCTATCAGTCATTTTTTTTTCTTTTTTAACTATCCCTGTCTGTCAATGTCAGCTATAAAATCACAAGCAACTACAGCTCCCGCTCCTTGCCTGATTGCCTCTACATTAGTAGCTAGTATCAACATGTCATCAGATTTCTCTCCCAAAGACTACAGTGATCATTTTCACAGTAGAGTACAGGATAGAGTAGTTAAATACAGAATCAACTGATATGCAGAACCACCACACCTCAATATATGCTTATTTGTCTTGTTCTGTACATGTAGGAATGAGTGTAAGTAATACAGTATGTTACGATGTACCTGTCTATCTTGTTTAAAAAGCACAATGTATTTATGTCTGCCTATGTCAGCCAGCTCAGGTAGGAAGGATCACCTAAAATAAACACAATACCCCAGGCGATCAAATAGTTATCCTACTTCTATAACCAATAACACATACAGCGCTGAAGTTAGTTCTTGTATTGTTAGGAAGGACCCCCGCCTGTCTGACCTTTCACTTTTCAGTCAAAAATGTTTATTTTTTTTTGTATTTTTACCTTCACAAAGACATCAAGTAAAAGTGGCTACCACCAAAACTCCTACAAGCAATCCCAGATCTGTCTGCATATGCTAGTGATCATTAAATATTCAGATGCAGTTCCTCTTTCTCTACGAAGTATAGACAGACAAAAGTCAGTGACATCCCCTTTTATACTTTAGCACAGCAGGAATACAAGGGAGAAAATGTGTGTGTGATCATTGATTTCAATGCAATGGAAAAAAAAAAAACCAAACACTGTTCATGGTAGTTCCAGCTATTCTCAAGCTTTGTTTTTGCATGTTTTGCCCATCCCTACGAATCAATATTAAGTATTTGTCATATGGGATCATGAAGCAGCCTTAAACAAATCACTGCTGTTAAAAAATGCTGATTGCGCAAACACAAGCTCTTATTTATTAAAAGCTGAATAGCAAAAATATTAAATGGGAGACCCAACAAAATGTTGATTCATGCCTTATTTTTAGTATAAATCTTCTATTGATTATAATGGATTATAGTCTAGTACTTAGCTGAACCACAAAACAATGCAAAAAGAGAAAAAAAAGCAAATATACAATTTTCTTTTTGTGCCATACTTTAGTTTTAAATCACGAGCCATGCATAACTCATTATGTTATTCTGGTCATCTTTGTGTAATTGAAATGAAAATTAAATATATCACTATTTTCTGCTATATGCCTTCAGTAAGCATATGGTCTAAATTAGAAACAAACGTATATTGCTAAATGTGCATAGCTTTATACTGCATTTTATTGAAGATTATTCAATTATGTTGCTTTTAAGTTAATTGAATTTAATGAGGTGTTTCTCTTTGTTCAATGCCTTGTTAAATGGCGAGTTTAAGCAATGTTCACATATAATATAAAATATAGCAACATAAGAATTATTAATTAAAATGCAATACTTATCTCAAGGAATGAGTGTCTCACTGCAA
Organism: Rhinophrynus dorsalis; assembly: GCA_037306005.1. Taxonomy (NCBI): domain Eukaryota; kingdom Metazoa; phylum Chordata; class Amphibia; order Anura; family Rhinophrynidae; genus Rhinophrynus; species Rhinophrynus dorsalis. The sequence continues at coordinate 445,123,381 of CM074719.1, forward strand.
GTGTTACTGAACTATAATAATTCACTCTCCAGCAGTGTAATTAAGAATTGTGAATAGAAAGTTTACAATGGTATTATTACATGCCGGAACAAATTATAATTAATTAAGGGAAACTGCTGAAAAAAATGCTGCAGCATACTGCAAAACAACACACTGAAGAACTTCATAACATCCAGCCAGTTAACATGTATCATATAAAATAATTCCTATTTAACATAATGAGTGAAAACCAATCAAATGCAAATAACCAGCTATATTTTGTACATAAGTAGAATAACTTGTGTAGACATTGTAATGTAAGTTTCTGTGGGCAATTCCAATTCATCATAAATACCAATTAATACTTTACATAAACAAGTAGTAAATCTTTTTTTCTATTAAAAGGTTAGAGCACAACGAACATGAAAAAAAAATACACAAATGTTAACGTTTTAGCACATGATCAACCATTTTTAAGTAAACATCTTTGATCACATATGCTTAGAGAGCATTCAAGCAAATGCTTCATTCTCTACTTATGATATTGTATTTAGTTAGTTTATTACAAGTACACATTTGTCTGTATAAAATAAACTTTAATTAAATGAGACCTGAGAGAACCTAATTATCTGTGTGCAGGTAAAAAACAAACACACAAAAAAGTACTCACTTTTATAAAAATGTATGTCATATGCATGGTATAGTCTGAACTCAATTTCTTGAGAACGGGACCAGCAATCTACATGTATTTTCATGCCAGCACAATACGTTATAATGGGTTTAAAAAAAAAAAAACTATTTTGAACCTAATTTGCAGGGTTTGTTGGAATTCACACCTACTTCTTCATCTTTCAAATTTTACTTTTGTCAAACAATGCAAAAATTATAAGATATTACAAAATCAGCATTTAACATTGATACCTTGTTAAAGCTACTGCAGTTCTTATGTAGCATTATCTAAATCTGGTAACACTATTCTTGTTCAAGCAATGCAATTCCAACTTTTTAGCATCATGTGATACACAGTTATATATCATGAAGACAGGTCATGTACAATACATTAAAACTGGTGTTTTAGTGTTTGGAAAGGCTGATATATTCTGAATATAATTTGAGTAAAGCGTGTGTATAGGATGTCACCCAGTTAACTAAGCTAAATGTGGTTTTGATAGTTAATTTTAAATACAACTGCGTGTTGAGGATTTTTTAATTGCTAGTCCTACACACACATTTGCAACCACACCTGATAAATAAAACTAGTGTTACTGTGAGCTTATTCATTAACTATTTTTGAGGAGGAGCAAACACCTTTTGATTTAAGATTCCAGTCTCATATCACAGGCTGCAATCTGGGTGTTAGAAAGTTATACAATCTGGATATTCTATTAATAGAAATTCCAGTAGTGGGCAACCTTAGGCTTTCTGGCTGTAGGAAACTACAATTCCCATCACCCCATGCCAGCTAATGGCTTGATGGGAATTGTAGTCATTAACAGATGGAGAACAAAAAATTGCTACCCCTGGGTTAGCCTGTATGTATAAGAAAAACATTGAATATATCTAGTAGGGCTGACACATAATAAAGTATCTGTGGTGTGGATGGGCTGGTTTATTATAATTTTGTACAAATTATGTAACAAAAACCTCTATATCTAAAAGCTGTGTATAGCTAGGATACCACCTATTTATTGGGAGCAAAAATTTTTTAAATTAATAATCACACCCTCAGCTCCACTCATACCTGATATCCAAACTGGCTGTAAGAGTACGATAATTCTGCAACATGCAAAAGCAAACTATCTATATGTTTGTTATTAGTATTATTTTCATGTCCATATGGTAGGAAAAATAGGATTTTAGTCTTACCTGTTAAATACTTTTCACTTAGTCCATACAGGTTACTGGTACACTGGGAGGCGATCCGCCCCTTTAAGTAGGCAGGAACATTCATCCAAATGTATGCAGGGGGCGGAGCCTCCCCTCCCTCTTAGGCTGCACCTCAGTCAGAACAAGCCAGAATGATCTGAGACACTAACACTGACCAGAGATAGGATAGAACAGTCGTTCTCAACTCCTGTCCTCAGGACCCACTAACAGACCAGGACTTAGGCATTTCTCTGCTAGAGCACAGGCGTGGCGACCAGAGGCTCATTAACATTGATTAACTCACCTGTGCTCTAACAAGGAAATCATCAAATCCTGTCCTGTTAGTAGGTCCTGAGGGCAGGAGTTGAGAACCACTGGGATAGAAGAAGAAGACCCCTGTGAGCATGCCCCAAAGGACTCCCAGAGCATGCCACAGAAAAGCCAAGTATGGTCTCTTCACAGGGTGGGAGACCAGTAACCTGTATGGACTAAGTGAAAAGGATTTAACAGGTAAGACTAAAATCCTATTTTCACTGTCGTCCAATACAGGTTACTGGTACACTGGGATGTCCAAACATTGAGTTTTCCCAGAGGCGGGAAGAAGGCAAGGACCAGGCGCAAGGCCCCCAGAGTCACCAGAACCTCTATGAACCAACTGGTCATAGATCCCAACAAACAGAAGTGTCAACGGACACCAACTAGGGGTAACAACAGACCCCAAGAACAAAACACAGCACACTGAACCAGAGCCAACAGGGCTCAACAGTAAGGAAGCACTCAGAATCTCAGAAGAAAAAGATCGTAGACAGGCAAAACTGCCTCCAGGACCTTCCTTACAAAGCTGGCATCAGCCGAGGCCAGCACATCCATACGGTAGTGCTTTGAGTACGTGTGCACAGAGGACCAAGTGGCCGCCCGGCACAGCTGATCAGCAGATGCTTAATTTTTATAGGCCCAAGAGGCCCCAATTGATCTGGTGGAATGAGAAGTGACCCGAAAGGGCACATGTTTATTCCGCAATTCGTAAGCCTTACGAATAGTAGATTTGATCCAAGATGCAATGGTCACCTTGGATGCCGGTCTCCCTGCCCTAGGCCCCTCAGGAATGACAAACAGAGCGTCAGACTTCCTGATAGACTCAGTGCGATGAACATAAAATTTGAGACAATGCACGACATCCAACAAATGAAGATCCCTCTCCTTGTCAGAGGAAGGGTTAGGGCAGAAAGAGGGCACCACAAGCTCCTGACTGATGTGGAATTTGGAGACAACCTTAGGTAAAAATTCCTTGGAAGTGCGAAGCACAGCCTTATCCTTGTGGAACACCAGATAAGGAGGCTTACAAGACAAGGCTTGTAACTCTGCCACCCGGCGAACTGATATGATAGCCAAGAGGAAGGCCATCTTCCAGGTCAAAAGGCGTAAAGGAATGGAAGCTAAGGACTCAAATGAGGGACGTTGGAGAACCCCCAGAACTAGATTGAGGTCCCACTGAGGAGCTGGACTCTTGAAAACGGGCCGAACATGAGCCACACCTTGGAAGAAAACTTTGAAATCAGGAAGAACGGCAATGCGCTCCTGGAAAAAGACAGACAGAGCAGACGTCTGAACCTTGAGAGAACTCAGGCTGAGCCTCTTCTCAACCCCGTCCTGTAAAAAGGCCAGGACAGTAGGAATATGGAAGTCAAGCGATAGATCCCTATCAGCACACCATGCGACAAAGGTTGACCAGACTCGATGATAGATCTTGGAAGACACAGGCTTACGAGCCTGTGGTAGACACCACAGAAGAGGAAAAACCCTTCTTCTTCAGAATTGAGGATTCAACTTCCAGGCCATCAAATGAAGATGATGAACATCCTCCTTCCACAGGTAACCTTGTAGCAGCAGATCTGGACTAGCTGGAAGCGGAAAGGGTTCCACTACAGACATTTCCATCAGAACCGTATACCAGGACTGAAGAGACCAGTTCGGAGCGATTACGATGACAGGACAATGCTCCACCTTCAGCTTCTGGATGACTTTGATCAACAGAGGAAGAGGAGGGAAGATGTAGGCTAGGGAGAAGTCCCAAGGGATGGATAAGGTGTCCACTGCCAGGGCCAGTGGATCCCTCCACCGAGAGCAGAACACTGAAACCTTCCTGTTGTGTCTGGTTGCCATCAAATCCACTACAGGAACCCCCCACATCTGGGTTAGAAGGTGAAACACCTCTGGATGAAGAGCCTACTCTCCGCTGTCGACTGTGTGACGACTGAGAAAGTCTGCCATGACGTTGTCTATGCCTGGAATGTGTACCGCTGAAATGACGGGAACATGTGCCTCCACCCAAGATAAAATGGCCTTGACTTCTAACCAAGCGGCGAGACTTCTTGTTCCGCCTTGCCTGTTGATGTAGGCCACTGCGGTGGCGTTGTCGGACTCCACTCTGACTGGACAACCTTCCAGTTGAGATTCCCAATGTCTCAGGGCAAGGAAGATGGCACGTAGTTCCAGAACGTTGATGGAGAGGAGAGATTCCTCCAATCCCCACTTCCCCTGAGCACTGAAGCGACCCAACACTGCCCCCCATCCCAGGAGGCTGGCATCCGTTGTGACTGTGGTCCAATAGGGAATCTGGAAGGATCTCCCTTTCAGGAGATGAGACAGGTCCAACCACCACTCCAAGCTCAACTCGACATGAGGAGGCAGAGAGACTGACAGGTGCAGATGGTCTGGATGATTCCTGCACGTCTGGATCACAAACCTCTGAAGTTCCCTGGTGTGTGCCATGGCAAATGGCACCGCCTCTATTGTGGAAATGAACTTCCCCACCAGAGATGTCAACTTCGGTACTGGAATCCGCTCGAGAGCCAAAATCTTTGATACTCGGAGAGCAATCTGATGAGCCACCTCTTCTGGGAGAAACACCATGCACCTCTGAGTGTCGAACAGGAGACCCAGGAAGAGTATCTGCTGAGATGGGACCAAGTCTGACTTGTCCAGATTCACAATCAACCCGTGGTGAGTGAGTGTCTGAATGCAAGCCTGAACCTGCTGGTGAAGGATCTCTGCTGATGAAGCTTTCAAGAGTAAATCGTCCATGTAGGGAGCCACTCTGATGCCATCCCGATGGATCACTACTATCAAGGCTTCCAAGACTCTCTGAAAAACCTGCGGAGCTGTTGTCAGTCCAAAGGGAAGAGCCGAAAATTGAAAATGACCTTTGTGGCAGGCAAACCTGAGATACCGCCTGCTCTCTAGATGGATAGGTATGTGCAGATATGCATCCTGAAGATCCAGGGAAGCAAGGAATTCCCCCGGAGACATAGCAGCTATCACAGTGCGCAGAGATTCCTGTCGATAGTGGGTACTCACAACAAAGGAATTGAGATCTTTGAGGTCCAAAATAGGACGAGCTCCACCGTCCTTTCTGGCCACAACGAACAGGTTGGAATAGAATCCTGAACCTGTGTCCTCTGGAGAAACTGGTTCCAGGACTTCTTTGTCCAAAAGATCCTGAATAGCGTTGTCAAACAGTCGCCTTTTTGTAGGTTCCTGAGAAGGATGAGAAAAATGGAACTGAAAAGGAGGAAGAGAAGAGAAAGGGATCCTGTATCCCTCTGACACCACCTGAAGAACCCAAGGGTCCGCCACTGACTCCTCCCAAGTCCGGCGAAAGATGTGAAGGTGCCCACCTACAGCCGGATGCGGACCCGGGTTCGGCGAGTCATGCCGAAGCAGTCTTGGAGGTCTTGGCCTTGGGGGCAACTTTGGGCTTCCAGGACTGTTTGGGCTTGGAGGAGGAGCGTGAAGCAGGCGGAACCACCTGGGCCGCAGAGCGTGTCTCAGTTTGGAAGGAACGAAAGGACCGATTGCGTTTAGCTGGAAGTTTCTTTTTAAAGACTGAGGGTAGAAGAGTACTTTTACCTCCAGTAGCCTCGCTAATCAACTCCTTTAATTCTGAACCAAACAGGGAAGTCCCTTGAAAGGGCAAAGAAAGTAACACTTTCTTGGAAGCAGTGTCAGCAGACCAAATTTTCAGCCAAAGAGCGCGTCTAGCCACCACCGAAGAAGTGGAGGCCCTCGCCATCATGCGAACTGCGTCAAAAGCAGCATCAGAAACATAGTTCTGAGCTTCAAAAATATTAGCAAGGAGTTGCAACTGCTCTGACACTGGCGCATCTTGGTGAACCGCCACAGTAAGCTGTTCAGTCCAGACCGCAATGGCCCCGTTAACCCACGCCACAGCAAAAGTTGGACGCATGGCAGTACCAATAGAGGCAAAAATAGACTTAAGACAAGTTTCTAACTTTTTGTCTGTCCAATCCTGTAAGGCAGAAGCATCAGATACAGCCAAGGCAGTAGATTTAGACAACCTAGAAACAGGAGCATCCACCTTAGGAGGATGAACCCTTTTAGCCAGTTCAGTCTCAGGAAAAGGATAAAGTTTGGCAAACTTTTTTGAGACTGAAGAGGACTTATCAGGATTTTTCCACGTATCAGAGACTAAGCGTTCAAGAGTAGGATTAGTAGGAAAACATGTAACAGCCTTAGAAGGTTTCTGAAACACGTCCGTTGGGTCAAGAGTAGATTCCTGACGCAAGGGAAGATTGAGGGTGGTCAGCACAGCCCTGATTAAACCCTCAACAGAGAGTTCAGGGTCACATTCGTAAGGGTCTCCAATGGATCTGGTAGACTCAATAACTGTACCATCCTCAACATCAGAATCCTGCAACAATTCTTCTTCAGAAGAATCAGAGACATCAGGAGACCCCTGTGGCTTGGGCAAGGAGGTCCTGACAGTGGAGGGGGTCTGCCATACTTGAAGAGCCCCCTGAACCTGAGAGGGAAAGAGCTGAAGAGTGGATCTAAGATCCCTAGTTGCAGCCTTGAACTCTCACCCATGTTGGCTCAATAATGTGACTGGAAGGCCCTGGGTTGCTGCCATGACCTTCCACACAAGTTGGGCATAAATGACCAGAAAATTCTCTAGGTAGCCCTGCATGACAGGAGAAGCAAAACGCAATGGGGGAGACAGATACCCCAGCCTTCTTCGTCTTAGGTCTAGTCCCAGGCTCAAGTGGAGTAGACATGCTCACAGCGTCAGATATACCCCACAGATAGGAATCACCCAATTAAAGTGTGAAAGATTAAATATTCACCCCAGAAACGTTTAAAACTAAACTTATCTGGCAAGCGAAGGGTTAATCAGCAGAGGAGAGAGAGAAGGTCCGGTCCCTGCGTAGTATACTCGATGAGAAGAACTCACAAAATGGCTGCCGCGACGGGAGCCAATCAGAAAAAGAGCGCGAACCAAGCACTCATGGGAAGCGTAGTTTTCCTCACAAAGTACCCCAAAGTACCCAGTGACCGAAGTCCCCCCAGTCCCCCAACACACTCAAACATACAACCGGATGATAGAGCAAGGGAAGAAATAAAATGAGCCCTCTCTGAAGTCGCTATGTGAAGCGGTTCCAGAGATACGTCCCACAGAGTGTAAGTCCATAGAGAGTAAGGAGCAATGGCGTCTATGTGGGAAAAGCGCGCTTAAAGGCGCGGAACGTTATTTCTAAAAAATTTTACCCTTAAAGTAAAAGTTCCATAACACATAGCAAACATATATACTATAACAGCGAACAATACCCAACCAAGGTAAACAATGCAAATGCCCATAAAATAGACAAACCCAGCAGAGAGAGGGTTAAATCCCATATAAACTGCTCCAAAACTCAGACATACACATATACATTGCATTGGCAAAATATATAAAAACACCCAATGAGCGCTGGAGTGCACAATGAGAACTCCCAAACACAATTCCAATGAAGGGACACTGAGGGACAAGCAGACCTTCGGCACTCAAAGGGTGGCTCACCTTTCCTGTAGGCCTTCTGTCTTCAGGTTACCAAGATCAGAAAAGAATCACCACAGAGGATAATTCCCCAGGGAAATACTTGAAATCAAGTTATTCCCTCTTCAGGGAAAAAGATCCACCAGAAGTACCCTGGAAGCTGTGCTATACACTTTAAATAGGGCATTTGACAGCCTCGGTAACCCGCCTAATGGTGGTATTCCATATTTGTAAAAATAACAAAGAAACTAAAACTTGAAGAAAGCTGTTCTCTGCCTGGTGTGAACACACCGAGGAACAAATCATTCTGGCTTGTTCTGACTGAGGTGCAGCCTAAGAGGGAGGGGAGGCTCCGCCTCCTGTATACATTTAGATGAATGTTCCTGCCTACTTAAAGGGGCGGATCGTACCAGTAACCTGTATTGGACGACAGTGAAATGTATGTTTCCAGAAAGCAGTCAGATACTGTGAAAGCAGGGATAGTGATACACTGTAACTTCATCACTGCAGCCCCCCCAAAAAAATAACTTAAAAAATTAGTGAAAGAAAACAGAGCAAACAAGTTTTAAAACAAGTAACTTTAAATAAGCCTCTAGAGGACTGACTGGTGCAGGAATAATGTTACATTGTAGCACAATCCCTGCTTTTACAGTTCCTGACTTTTCTGGAAATAGATATTCAACTAGCCCACTGACAGGGAAATAAAAAGGGAAAGAAAATGTAGAAAAAAACCCTAAATAAAATAAAAAGTACAGCCTTTTGAATTTACATTCTGCAGCTGCGGAATCTGTTAAATCAAAAAGGAGACTGTCACATTAACCCACTGAGTGCTGTAAGATGAAACCCCATTCTGAATGTTTTCATGCTGCTGTTAGCCTTCAGAGTCAAAAATAAATGTATGTGGCTTGGCTGTCAGAATCTCACACATCTCATACATATTTTTTTTTGTTTTAGCAGGGCATGCATTTCACAGGATAACACTGGTTTATGCAAACTCCTTACTCACAATGCAAAAAAAAGTGTTTTTGGTGAACTAAAAAAGTGAACAACCAACTGCGTGAAGGTGAATTTTTTTCTACACTCCACTAGCAAACCTTATGGTTTTATTAGTAGGTCTTCTTATAAAATTCAGGTGCCGGGAGAAGCTTCAAACTTGCCTTGCATATAGGGAAGATGAATACAGCGTGTGCACAGGATGTACAGAAGATGATTTCTAACACTGAAGGGCAAGATTTAATTCTTAAATATATACACAACCACACCCAAAAGCAGGGAAGCAATCCTGTACATAAGAAAATGCAGATAGTACAGGTTCTTTTGATTCTGCACTGTGTGTTTGCAAAATCAAATTAGACCTTGTGGGGTGAATCAGGGCCCCTCCTGATAGGTGCTCACTGCAGCGACCAGGAAGATGATCACCACCTTCCCTTCCCCTCAACATCAGCATCCTCAACTTGGTGTTCTATGAACCTCTGGGTTGAGTAGGAGGACCTTCAAGACCCACAAGATGCAAGTGGGTCTTCAAGGTCCTCCTACTCAACCCAGACATTCATAGAACCCCGGGTGGAAAATATTGAGGAGGAGGAGAAAGTAAGAGAAGCAGCAATCATTAACCTGGTCACACTGACACATACACTAACAGTTATTTAAATGATAAAAGCGGTCATTTTTTTTACTGAGTAAAATACTACCCAAAAACAGAGAAAGAACACCCTGAAACAATAAGTACCAAAGATGTTAAAGTAGATCTATCACTTCATCTAGCGATAATCTTTAAAGGGATAGTAATAGTTGGTTTTAATAAATGCTAATATTGTAGATATTAAAAAATATAAATACAGTAAAGTAACACCGGTCTCCCAAACCTTTTTAGTTTGAGAGATCATAGCATCTAAAGTTCCCCCCTCCCACCCCTTTCACAGACATCCGAGCTGTATGGGACAGAAGATGATTCTGGTCATTTGACCAGCAGGCAGCTCTTCAGCAGAGCAGATATAGCACTATGTAGAATGAAATACTTCAAAGTGTGCCTGGTTTGCAAGCAATACCCTTTCAAATATTACCCGCAGAATCACAGAGTACGTCCATGCATCTTGAAAAAGGCAGAGATGACCCCCTACAGGCAACAATGTGCTAGGATCCCGCGAGACATGCGGATGTGGTTTTGTCAGACTTAGCCTAGGTAGCTGATCGCTAGGACTGCCAGGCTTGTCTGGATTTTGTGGTGGGCAAGCTTGAGAGGATTGAGAACTTTGCAGCCTCTGTACTCCTTTCTCTAGAAAGGAACATTTGGTGAAAAACTGAGGCAACAAGGTGCTCTTGATACCAGCTGCGTCACTGATGATCTATTTCAGTTCAGGTCCAAAAAGGGACTTGCCCTGAAATGGCAAGGAGACCAAAGACTTCTTAGAAGATTGATCCACAGACCAAATCTTAAGCCACAGAGAGCAGAGGTCTTTGCTGAAATTATGACAGTGCCAAAATAGCCTCAGAGTCATAAGTATTGACCTCTGTGATGTAAAGCCATCAGAACCAATAAATCCTCATTGACAACATCAGCATGTATGTCAATAATTTCAAGCATAGTGTCCTAAAGTACTAGTAAAATACTACAGAAATGTCCCCAGAGCAAAATAAAAACTCTTATCTTGCAAACAAAGGGTTACTTGGGAGAAGTAGAACAAGGAGAGTCAGCCTCTGACAGGATAAGCAAGAGTAAAGAAAAAAGCCTGTGAAACAGGCATTACTGAGTATTGTAGTCTTCTCTGTTGCTTAGCAATGCCTAGAACTCCAATTGTGGATCACTGTGTCCCTCCTGGATACTCAGATAGTGGAACGGATTATAGAGCATGACTAGACAAGTAAAAAGAGCCCTCTCTGACAATTGTAGCCCAAAAGGTTGCAGAGATATGTCCCAGAGAATTTTCCCCTTGGAAGTCAATGGAACCAAGTTGGCCGTGGACGGGCTCTTGTTCTTAAACAGGCCCTTACGCTAAAATTGATCTACCTTGAAAAGTTAATAAAAGAAAGCCCCAGGTAACATCAGGGGAGTCTAAAACAAGGCTCTAAGTAGTAGAGGAGTGAAAATAACACACTAGAAACATAGAATTTGATGGCAGATAAGAACCATTCAGCCCATCTAGTCTACCCATTTTCCTACTGTAAAAACCTCAAACCTTATTTGGTCCTTGGTCTGGTAGGCTATTCCATTTATCTACTACCCTCTCAGTGAAATAAAACTTTCTTACATTACGTCTAAACCTGTGTCCCTCTAGTTTTAGACTATGGACTCTTGTCCTAACATTTTTACTCCTTTGAAATGTACTTTCCTCCTTCATGTATTTGAATCTTTCTATCATATCCCCTCTCTCTCTCTTCTCCAAGCTATACATGTTCAGATCCTTTAGTCTGATATTTATTTTCCTGTAAACCAGTCACCATTTTAGTAGCTCTTCTCTGAATTTTCTCTAGAGTATCTATAGCCTTCTGGAGATGGGGTTTCCAGTACTGTACATAATACTCTAGGTGAGGTCTAACTAGAGATATTTAGAGATCTGTAGAGTGGCAGGACCACTTCCCTTTTTCTGCTACTAATATCCCAGGCTAAACAACCCAGCACCCTGTTTACATTCCCCACCGCTTTATTACATTGTCTGCTACCTTTAAGTCATTAGAAATAATTACTCCCAAATCCCTTTCCTCTGTTGTCTCAGACAGCACAGTACCCTTAATAGTGCATTATTTTATATTTAGTAACATTAAACTGCAGCTGCCACACTCTTGTCCATTTTTCTAATTTACCAAAATCATTTGTCATTTGGCTTATTCCCTCCTGGAAAGTCTACCCTGTTGCAGATCTTTGTATCATCTGCAAAAAGGCATGCCTTACCTTGAAGACCTTTTGCAATATCACTAAAAAAAATATTAATAAGAGTGGGTGCACAACAGTACAGAAGGGGTAAAATCAATAAAATAACCTAGCAAAAGCAGCCATCTTCGCTCCAGATCCCTCTGGGAGAATACTAGATAGCTATGAGTGCACGCGCATAAGTGAGCTTGCATCAACACGTATGGAGAGGCAATCAGACTGGGACATAAAGTGCACCAAGGAACACTCACCAGTCTTCTGTCTTTAGGTTACCACCACAGTAGAGGACAGAGTCTGAAGAGACCCTGTCATGAGGGAAAACTTGGCAGCAAGGTTCCCTCTACATGGCAGAATAGGTTCACAAAGCACCTGTGAACTGGGCAATACACTCCAGGGAAGCCCGATGATGGTAACCAGCCTAGTGGGGGATTATACCTCCCTATATCTAATAAGAGAAGAATTTAAATCATAAAAAAAACTAAAAGGATGAGCATGCCCTTTCAGCTTGCTTGCAGGACACATGAATTCTGGGAGTTAGTGGGCAGGGGAGATGAGCTGGAGGAGGAGGATGGAGTCTCCACCCCAAAAGACCCTTTCTTTTGTGATGTGCTCAGCAATCCAGGAGGAGGGACTCAACCCCATGGTACATGTGTTCCACACGGGATGTAAAAGAAAACAGGGCTAGAATAAATTTCAGCCATTTTCCTTCAGGTAAGAGTTTTATGTATATGTCAATATGAATCTCTTCGGACTTTTAAGTGCAATACTCCATGACCAGGGGTTTAGATGAGAAACTGGAGATCAAAACCTTCTTACACATCTAGTGTCCACATTTTCTTTTGTAGTTTCATATAGTGACTTATGACTTTTATATATGCCATTGGACTTGGACTTAAATGAGAGATTCCCATTGGTTTTGTTCTATATGAGGGTATAAGAGTATAAAACTAGTGGTATCTCATACAGACATTTTATCTGATTAAGTGATGCTTATTTGAAATGAAATGCATAGGGGTCATGTGGGATCCTGTTAGATCCTCCTTTTATTAAAAATCAGAGTTCTGTGTTGCTTGTGGTCTGGATTCCGGAAATATTATTAGTCATTTCAGAGAGCTTCTGTGAGAAACAAGCCAACACATATTACTGAAGTCGGATAGTCATCCCAGAAATGGACCTGTGCTAGAGAAGCTAAACATGTTGCTGTGAGGTACTTCCTGTTTGTGCTGTCACGTCTGAGCGGCCATGTGAATGTGATAGCTAATGGCTTGATGTATATTTTTATTACATTTATTTCAATGCATATTACTCTATATTTGTTGTGCTCCTCTCTTCCTCTGTTTCCCCTTGTTTCTCTTTTAGTTTTGGTTGTGCTGCCAATCTGGAGAATCTCAAGTGCATTTAATATTCTGTTAGATTCCCCCCCCCCATTTTTTAACATATTACTTGAACACTGATTGCACCTTTGCAGTGTTTATCACTGGGTAGCACATTGTTTGGGTCATTTGTTGTGTGTGCTCAATGTCTGCATTGTTTTTGGCACTGTAGTAATTTGCACTTGACTATATGCACAACACTATGGCATATAAACTTCTGAATTTCAACCCTTTGAGTGCCAGAGGAGTAGCCAACACATTGCTTTGAAATGCACTGGCTACCATTCTAGCACTCAAAAGGTTAATATTCATTGGATTTATAATATTGATTTACACTTTGTGATAGTAGAGCTGATTACTTTTTTTTTTTACATTTATGTTAGATAACCGTGAATTTTAATTTATAAAAAAAAGTTTGAGTACTTCATTATTTTTTGTGTCCATTGGCGAGGAATTCAAATATAATTATACAAAGTCTCAGAAAATAATTCTCTATTCAAAGAATACAAAGAAATGAAAAATATCAGGTGAGAATGTCAAATTATACGCTCCGTAAGTCTTCATTTCACAGGACAGCCTAATGGTGTATAATCATACAAATTTGCATAAAATAAAAGGTTAAAAGTAGGCCTCAGTTCAAATAATACTTTAAAACACAATTATAAATATGCTCTTACATTAATAACATAATGAATTAATTCCTACCAAGGTGTTCAATATTTTATTTCATATTTCAAAAACTATTATTACAAGTCTCATTTGTAAACCAGTAAGTGTCATTAGGGCCAGCAATTATGCATTAGAAATGATCATGTATGCTATAGGACAGCATTCAAGAACCAGCAGAAATTTTCTGTAATCATATAATAGCTTCCAAGTTTCACTAAATTGAGACTAAAAGAAAGTGACTAAGAGACACTTGATGAAATTATAAGGAAATCTATGATATCTCAGTTCTGGTTTAACATTTTAGCTTTTTATATAGAAACATATTTATCAATATACATCAATTTAATGGCCTATCTTCTATAATTCCCAGAATAGATATGTCTACCTTAGGCATGTATTTGTTTTTTAAAGAACCCAAACATGGGAGATGGGTCACAGAAGTGAGATATAAGAAGATGCCAATATGGAGGATGCTGTTCTTGGCTACCATACCAGCCATTTTGTGGCTAAGCAAAACTGGGCTAATAACTCAAACTGTATGCAAAATTACCCCAGTCCAAACAATATGTTGCTCTAAAAGTCTATAAACAAATGTATACAATTAAGGACCACGGAGCATTTTTTATTTTTTTTTTTTATTTTTTTTTTTTAATGCAATTCAATTCAGGACACCCTGAATGGAGTGTAGCCGCAAGGGGCACGTCATGTGTCCTTATACTACTTTATATACATCTGTTGTACCACTTATAAGAGTGTGTGATGCCACATTCTTTAAAATGCAGCCTTTTGAAGTTATAAAGGATACATTCTCCCCACGCAATGAGACAGAATTTAAAATTTCCTGCCAAAGAGTAATTTCTCAGGATTGTGAAAAGCCTGCAATTTCAATCTCTGTCTTAATTTGGAGTATAACTGCCATGGCAACCAGAGCTCTGCCAACCAGGATCAGACTTGAATAACATTAATAGGGTTTCTTTTTACAGAGTGTAGCTAACATTAGTCACAATCTTAAAAGATACTACTTCTTAACCCTTTGTGCCAGAGGGGTACCCAATGTATTGTGGCTTTAACCCATGCCTGATGAAGGGACCTTAGTGTCCAGGGATCTTGAATTTTCTATGTTCTCAGTTAGCCATTAAAAGGTATCACCTTTACATCACTCTCATGAGTTCCTTATTAAACAAGTACACTGAATCCTATTTACTTCCTCAAAGTTCTTACAGCTTGACTATTTGTTAGTGACTTACCTCTCAGAGAGAAGGCAATCCGACCACCACAGGGCAAGGTTAATGTAAAAACCCCAAGAGTTTAAACTGTAATAACACTGAGGGGATTTTTGTGTACTTATTGATAAACCTTTTTCTCTTAGAACATGTGGAAAATAAGAACCATAGACTAAAGTATCCTCTGGCTAGGGGGTGAGGTACTTGCTTTAAAAGGCACTCTGCAGGAGGAGGATCCTTCCCTAACCCCTATCAATCAAGCTTAATTTAATGAACAGAAAAGATAGAACAGAAGCAAGGCAGGAAAGGGGAAGTCACCTGAACCAGAGAATCCAAAGGACCCCCATGCCTGGAAATCAAACAGCTGATTTTTTTCTCTAAGAATGAAAAAATGAAGTCTTTTGTTCTGCGTGAACTAAGAGAAAAGGATTTATCAGTAAGTACAAAACAAATACCCTTTTTTCTTTTGTCCAGTACAGGAATCATGATAATATACCAAAGCTATCAATCAGTATTCCCAGGAGAGAGAGAAAACCCATCAAAACACAGACCAGTTCTAAAACAGATGAACATGAAACTCAGGGGTCAATGGACACCAACACAGTAGACCGAGGAACAGGAAGCCAACAGGATACTGCGATAAAGAAACCAAGACTATCTCTAGTTCTTGTAGACCCAAGAAGCACCCACCAAATAAGTGGAAAGACCTGGTGAATGGTTGCTTTAACCCAAGATGACAATGTCACCTTAGACACTGGCCCACACGCAGGCCCCAAGGAATGACAAAAAGCAAATAAGACATTTGGACAGACTTCAAGCATCTAACCTCATCCAAAAGATGATGCTCCTGCTCTTGTCTGTTAGATGGAGCAGGACGGTGAGAGGGAAGAAAAATTTCCCTGTTGATGTGAAACTTGGAGATAACCTTAGAAAGAAGCCCTATAATAGTCCTCAAACCACCTTATTGAAGTGAAACGCCAGAAAGGAGAGTAAAGAGGAAAAGGCCTGACTTTTGATAGCTCTTCAAACTGACACAATTGTCAAATAAAGATGTAGACTCAAGAACTTCTGGGAAACTGTAGACATGGGCTCAAAAGAAGCCTTCTGAAGCACTCCCACTACCAGGTTTGAGTCTCATGGAGGAGTGGGATTCTGCAAGACTGGATAGGCATGAGCCTCCCCTTGTACAAAAAGTCTGAAAAACCGGCAATGAGGCGATATATCTCTGGAAAAGCACAGAAAAATCTGAACCTTGATGAAACGAAGACTAAACTCTTTCTAAAGACCATCCTGAAGAAAGGATAAGACAAATTAAAAAATGAAAGAGGTACAGCTGCACCCCTAGTCTTCACATGACCTATAGAACAAAGATCATACCATATAGTATGCCTTGGATGAAACTGGCTTGCAAGCCCACTCCATCTTGAATTTTGTCAACACACTTGGGATTAGAAGGAAAGGAGGAAATACATACTCCAGGGTAAAATGCCACAGGATGACCATCACATACAGACCAAGAGCCAGAGGGTCCAAGGATCTGGAACAGAACCAAGCTACCTTTCTGTCTACCACTGGAGGACCCCATAGATGAATTATAGAGTAGAATACTATCTGGTTAAGCTCCCAATTAATGAGGTCAAGAACTTTGTGAATGAGAAAGTCTGCTACAACTCTGCCTACCCCTGGAATATGCAGTCATACTCTTGGTCCCTCTGTGGCAGTTGATGTGGGCCTCTGCTGTTACATTGTCAGACTAGATCCACATTGATGATTCCTTAAGGAACAGAGATCAATGCTGAAGAGCTAGACAAATCTCCCACAGCTCTAGCACACTGATGGACAGAAGACTCTCTGCCTGGTCAGAAGACCCTGAGGCATGTGAGGGCCCAAGGTGGCTCCCCAGTCTGTCAGATTGGCATCCGTCATGACCATCACTCAATGCGGAATGACCAGTGGCCAACCCAACAACAAACTGGACCTGTGAAGCAATCAACTAACCGACACTGAGAATCTCCAGATAACCCAGCACCTTCATGTATTCCTGCTTTGTAGTGGACAAGCAAAGTAGGGCCAGAGATACCTGGTTAGATATTCTGATAGAAAGAATCTCCCCAGAAATGTGTTTCATCTCACACAGAGAGTGAAGGACCTAGGACAGAACCAGAGAAGACTTCTCGAAAATGAGAAATGTGTTGCTCCAGAACAAGCACTCAAGACTGAATCTGAAGGAGCAGAGCCTCCTCTGAAGAAGCCTTTAGCAAAAGGTTGTCCAGCTGGGAGTTAATGAGACTCCTAGAGGGGGTAAGTGAGCCACCAAGGCTGTCAAGAACTTTGTAAAGACCTGCAGAGTGGAAGGCCACTAAACTGAAAATGGTCATGAAAGGCAAACCAATGGAAGCGCTGATGATCTGCATGAATAGGAATATGTACATAAGCATCCATTACGTCAAAGACAGCTAAACTCTCCCCTGGACACACAGCAGTGATGCTAGAGAGCAAGGAATTCAGATTTGAACTGGGGTGAGATGCTTCAAGTCCAGAACAGTATGACATCTGCCGTTTTTAGGGGGAAATAAGCAAAAGTTAGAATAGAACACTTGAACCTTTCCTGAGACTGGAAGAGACTGCTTCCAGAAATAGAAAACCCTGCATCAGATTATGAGGAACTCTGGACATAAAGAAACATCAATGGTACTCAATACCATTCCAAAACTACCTGCCCATGAACTGAGAAAAAGACAAAGACCTCCAATTGCCTGAGGCAGACCAGACCACTGATAATCATTGCAGTGGTAGACTTGTCAGCTGGGGGCTCCTGAGTAAGCTTCTTGCTTGTTTAGGCCTGTTCGGGTTTTGGGGTAAGACCAACATGGACTGCTGTAGGAGTAGATGTTCTGGGCGCATACCCATACTGGCAGGGATAATGAAAGCACCTTATCTTCTGTGGAAAGAAGCAACATTTGGATGTAACCTGTGGCAATAAAGCATTCTTATATCTGGTGTCATGGCTAATAACCTTCTCTATTTCTCTGCCAAACAACTGTTTGCTCACATATGGAAGGGACATGATGGACTTCTTGAAAGAATTCTCAGTCGATCTTTAGCCACAAAGTACGGCGCACGGCAATAGAAAATGCTGAAGCCTTAACAGTAAATCCGGTAGCGTTAAAAGATGCTTCTGCAAGATATGCATTCGCTTCAAAAATTTTAGAGATAGACAAAACAATATCCTCTTTAGGCACTTCTGCATGGAAAGCCTCCAATCGCTGATCCCCCAAAACTGCAGTCATCCTAAGGACCCAAGCAACAGTTAAGATGGGAAGTATAGACGCACTAGAAGCCGCAAAATACATCTTCAAAAGGGGGAAAAAAAAAAAAAAAAGGATATAAAAAAGATATGTCTGAAAAGGACCAGTCCCTTGTCAGACATCTTCCATTCCTCCACGAGTACCTGATCTCTGCAATAGTGAGTAGTTGAAGAATTGGAGTCTGAGGCCTCAAAGAGCTTCAGAGTTTCCAGGATGTGACCCTTAGCTGAAGAATCAGGATCTTCCACAAAAGAATCCCCAAAAGTGAAAGAACAATCCAAATTGTCCTAATAAGGTGTCCTCCTCCTTACCTGACAAATACCCTACCAGGGGGGAAATTCCCCCTAGCAAATGGCTGGGATGCCTCTTAGAGGAACAGAACAGTTGAGACCAAGTCTCAAGTATCCCTTAAATAATGGAAAGTATAACACTCATAGAAGAAATTGGCCTTAACCCTTGCTGACTCCTGTATAGAAGAAGTTTACTCTGGAAGCTGTGTGGCAGCACAGTGCAAATGGAACATAAAGTACCAGAGGAATTCTATGAGGTACAAAAGTTTAAAGGAGGGAACCCTGAATGCCTGGTGGTCTTGGACTTGCCTATGTCTACTATGCACGTAGACATAGCCAGGAGACACCTTAACAAAGAATACAAGACAAACAATGTCATAAAAGTACCCCTCTGCCTGAAAGGGTTAAATCAGAAAGCAAGGAAGGAGAAACCAGCCTTGTGTTTTACACACTGAAAGCAAGGAGGAAGAGGATGAGGGCAGAACCTCCCCTTCATACTTCAAGACCCAGGAAAAAAAAACAAACAAAAAAAACAGACTTTACAAGAAATGTAATTTTCTTATTTCCCTCCAAAAAATGCAGCGGTTGCTCTCCAGCCAATGCGTAAAAACACCACCCTGATATCAGGAGGGGATCCGCAAGGGCATTGCTTCACAGGGAAAGAAATGAGAAGCAGAATAAGCTCAGTTCGGCTCACCGGTAACCCCCCTGTGTAACAGAAGTTACAACAATACCGCGTGTAACCCAACCAATATGGCCTCCTCAAGTGCCCGTTACGAAAGGCACTGAGGGCACAAAAGCAACTAAACTGAAGTAAAATTAGGTAAAATCCCCAGAAGAGGGAAGGTAAGAGATAGACTGAAATGAAAAGTGGAGTGCAACTCTAGCTATTATTCTACACATGGTGTAAATGTGACTGCTAGACAAATAGACAAGGACACACTCACAGGACCTGTGCACTCTGAGTACTGGAGATCTTGTCATCTTCAGTCTCCTATGTACATTTGCATGTCCTGCTCAGACAAGCACAGCAGAAATGAGAGGAAAAAGGTTAACATTGCAAGCAGACCCAGGTCCTGTATAGTCTACATTCTGATTCAAACCAAGTGATAAGAAATCTCCTAATGGGGCATTAGAAAGCCCCTTTCTACAAAAAAAAAAAAAAAAAAAGAAAGCAAACATTATATTTTCCCTTGTACCTCCTTTGGGGTTTCCTCATCTGGAGAGCCTTTTAAGGCAAGTGCCTGCCCTTCTGGCCAGAGGATGCTTTATCACATTGAACAAGAGAGAAAAATAGCAGTGGGAAAAATATTATAATAAATAATATAATATTCTAATAACAGATTCTGACAGGAAATAACAACAACAGGAATTAGTTTTGAAAATGGTTCTTTCTTTTTTTTGGGGAAAGGGGGTTCAAAAGCCACACTTTCCTTGAGCTATTCACATTACCGCATGCAGTTAACTTCTAATATATAAAACTTTAAGTAGAAACGTCCCCTCTTACTTCTGCTTATGGAAAAGTAAAGCAATTCTGGTGCAAACCAACTGCACCATAAAGGACAAATAAACATTCTGGTTGATTTAAATGGGGCTTTTAACCCCTGGAATGAAAACAAGGTCTTGCTCCATATGATGCAGTATGTTTGCATATGGCCCCAAGACTCCTGTTGCTTGTAACCCACATGGTCTTTAAACACAACTGCAGATCTGTATGATAAGTTATTATCTGACAAATATATTTCTGGTTTCTACATTGCCTTTAGGTTGTCTCCTGACTGGACAACCAAATTAATTTCATTTACTGCTTGAGTATCACAAGGATATGCAACACATTGTGAAGAAAGAGGATAAGAAAAACTATGGGAAAAAACATTGCTTTAATGAATAAAGTGAAACTAAAGAGTGCTTGGTTTAGATTATTTTTCACTGCAAAATTAAAGAACAATTTTTCAGTAATGCACATATATAACCCTTTCAGTGCCAGAGGGGTACACAACGCATTGCTTTGCCCTGGCACTGAAAGGGTTAACACCTCGATGACAAAAGGGGTAATCAACGCATTCTGGAGCAATTTGTTGTACACCTCACTGTTCCTCACAAGTGTAAAGCAAGGTACAATAATGCTTGCTAAACAATTTGTTTCTCTCACCTTATAAGATTTATTTCTACATCCTTGCAATATGTGTAACATATAGGTATAACTTGTTGTCATTAATACTTGTTTGAAATTATCTAAAAGCTGTACACTTATGTATTTTGTGGCTTTTTGTGTGTAAAAGCATTTTACCAGGAAGAATACACTGAGAAAGGCTGATGTGACTTTCTCGGAAGTAGAACCTGCGACCTTGTGGTTTGAACAGATTCTACAGCTGGTGCATTAACCAAATGAGCCATCTCACCAGCTAAACATCCAATGCAAACAAATGTTGTTAAATGTAATATTAATACACTGGATGTTAAAAATGGATGCCAATGTACTGTTAAAGGGAAAATTAACATTAAAAAACACATTAACATAAACTGTTGGAATATGAGTATTGTAAACTTGTAGTCCTGATTGTACAAGTCTGTACCCAGCTTCTAATTCTACCTACTGCAAAAGCAGAACCTACTACCAGCAGAGCACTTCCTCTTACAACTGTTGGCTTTGTAGGTGGATGTTACAATAGGAATGAGCAGCGGCCGGTCAGGAGCTCATATCACCATCATAGGGTGCTTCACAACACATTTCTCCTTGAAGAGCTAAGCATTGTAGCAGTGTCTATCATCTAATGGGTTAAATGTAAAAAAAAAAAAAATGTAATCTTTAACCCTTTGAGTGCCACAGCAATGCATTGTATCCCTTTGAGTGCCAGAGTGGTATGGAAAGCATTGCAAAGCAATGCGTTCTGTACCACTCTGGCACTCAAAGGGGTATACCCCCTGGCTCTCAAAGGGTTAACATAGGGATATGAAAAGGAAAATAATGTAATTGTGTGTTTGAAGCTGATCCTAGGTGAGACTGTCCCTTTCAAACACAAAGTAAAATATGCCTTATCTGACTTTATCTTGTCAGTGTAAAATGTGGACAAAATTATAACAATGGTCAATAATGCACTGTTTAATGAGAAAACGCATAGTAAGGTAAATTATACCAAGAGTCTGGCAGTGTGTAACATGGATTAGAACACATTGATTTTCCTGTTTACACTTTCTAGATTGCACAATAACACAAATTAATATTGATTAGTAAAGACAGTCTGTGAAAAAGTAGACTAAATTAAACATATGTATATAACTATTTTGACAACAAAATGCTCATACTAGTTTATATAATTAATTTAGATGCTTATTTCTTAAAGGGACATACACCTTCATACAACATTTGCTAGAATTAAACCACACACTGTGTGCTTAAATATTATGCCTGTTTGCAGCTAGCAGAGCTGTCTTTTAATCTTTATAGCATTTTATATTGTGCTACATCCAGGAGACTGGGAAGTCTGATTTCCCCGCCTCCGAGGCGAGCTTTGACACCAGCAAGGATACGTCCATTGTATCATAATTGGTGTCTGTTTGGCAGGAGGCCCCTCTCCTGGATGACACTGTACCAAACAATTCTAATAAATTCTGTCAGTAGGCTGCCCTAGCCTCACACTACTACCAGAATGAATTACAATGGCTTACTTGTCGGCTGGAACAAGCGAGGTTTGTGACATTATTTTAGGTGCCAAATGCAAAGCATTGTTTTACATTCACCTATTTCCCAAGCCTTCCCACAAAGCAAAGTGCTCCCACTATTGGCTGCCGACACAACTGAACCCAACAACAAAGGCAGATTACTTTAAAAATGGTAATTTTTATAAAATTTGGTTATACATACTATTAAAGCACATTTGATTGCTATAATAATATGTAATTGTTCTAGGGGGTTCTTGGGAGGTGGGAGTGTCCCTTTAAGAGTGTTTGGCCCCACAATAACATTTTGAATCATGTTACAAATAAAAGAGGTTCATGGATTTTGAAAATACCCTCCTAGGCTAAACAAGAAAGTATGTAGCTTGAAATAACACTAATCAAGATAGCCATCCATCACTAAATATACAGACAGTAAGAAGTAATTGCCAAAATTGGGAAGTGTATGAAAAACAATTGTGGTGTCATTAAAATATACAATACAAACAATAGATCCTGTAAGGAACCATGTATGTGTAATAGCACTGCAAGTCTACTATAAACTGAACAAAAAAACAAAGGATATTTTGCAAATGCTGAACACAGGTATTGTTTAGTATATATCTAAGTTGATATTCTAGTACAGAGCTAAACACCAGAGACCAGTTCAGTTCACGCAAATTTCAGTATAGCTTAACCCCTTAACGACCGGGGAATCCGGAAGGGGAAGTGACTTAACGACCATGGAGCAATTTTTTTTTATTGGGTTCCGGACTCCCCAAACGGCGTGCAGCCGCGGGGGGAGCCCGGAACTCGATGACGGTCATAGTACGTCATCGGTCGTTAAGTCAAATTAAGGGGTTAATTGTGATCATAAGATCTAACATTTATTCAACGTCATTAAAAAATTTATACGATTCATTTATTATTTCAGAGTGTACTAAAATATCTTCCAGATCCCACATCCATGGGAAACCGAACATTAATGACACCACCCTCACTCACTGGCTAACCAGACTCCATGGATGAGAATTCAGTCCATATGTGCTTCAGTGTTTCAGAGATAGTTTATTTAGTTCTATAGAAAGTTCACTACACACATATGTTTGTAATTCATTTTTAACAAACATATATTTCTCTCTGGTAAAGATACTTATAAGAGGATTTTTGTCTTACCTGTTAAATCATTTTCTCTTAGTCCATACAGGTTACTGGTAACTTTGGGTAGACTATCAGACCCTAAAGTAGGCAGGAACAATTCTGAGAAGTGACTGCTGAGTGGAGCCTACCTCCTCCCCTTAGCTTGAAGCTAGTCAATCCCCATCCAGTAAGATTTGAAAACTAACTATTGACTAGGTAGTAAGAAGGTAAAGGAAGACTCCTGTGAGCATGAACCCAAAAGGACCCCCACGTTCTGCCACAGGAGAGCCAGGCATGGTCCCTTGACAGGGTGGGAGACCAGTAACCCGTATGGACTAAGAGAAAAGGATTTAACAGGTAAGACTAAAATCCTATTTTCTCTGTTGTCCAATACAGGTTACTGGTAACTTTGGGCTGTCCAACCATTAAGTTCCCCAAGAAAGGCAAGGACCAGGCGCAGGCCCCCCAAAGTCACCAGAGCACCAATGAACCAACAGATCATGAATAGCTCAACAACAACTGCAGTGTGTCAATGGACACCAAAAGGGGTAAAACAGACCACAGGAACGGTTACACAGCACACTGAACTAGAGCCAGCAGGGCTCAAAAGTGAAAGAGTACTGAGAGAGTAATGAGATCCTGGAAAGGATCTTCCTCCCAAAACTGGCATCAGCTGATGCCGGCACATCCACATGGTAGTGTTTCAAGAAGGTATGCACAGACAACCAAGTGGCCGCCTTGCACAACTGATCAACTGAGGCCTAATTCTTGTAGGCCCAAGATGCCCCAATAGACCTCGTAGAATGAGCCGTGACCTGAAAAGGAACAGGCTTCTTCCTAAGTTTGTAAGCCTTACGAATAGTGAACTTGATCCAAGAAGCAATGGTTACCTTGGAAGCAGGCTTCCCTGCCCTGGGACCCTCAGGAATGACAAAAAGAGTGTCAGACTGCTTCAATGGCTCAGCGCAATGCACATAGAACTTGAGACAACGCACAACATCCAACAGGTGAAGATCCTTCTCATTGGCAGATGTAGGGTTAGGGCAGAAAGAATGAACCACAATCTACTGATTAGTGTGGAACTAAGACACCACCTACGGGAGAAACTCTTGCGAAGTGCGAAGCACCGCCTTGTTCTTGTGAAACACCAAAAAGGGTGGCTTACAGGACAGGGCATGCAGCTCTTCAATACGGCGAACAGACACAATTGCCAGGAGAAAGGCCATCTTCCACGTCAGCAGACACAAAGGAATAGTGGCCAAGCACTCAAAGGGATTGCGCTGAAGGATGCCCAAAACCAAGTAAAGGTCCCACTGAGGAGCGGGAGTCTTAAACACAGGAAGGGTATGAGCAATGCCTTGGAAGAAAACCTTGACATCAGGAAGAATAGCAAGGCGCCTCTGAAAGAAAACAGAGAGAGCAGAAGTCTGAACCATAAGAGAACTCAGACTGAGACCCTTATCCACACCATCTTGGAGGAAGGAAAGGACCGTAGGAAGATCAAAATCCTGAGACAGGTCCCTATCAGCACACCAAGATAGAAAGGTAGACAAAACTCGATGGTAGGTCTTAGAGGAAACCGGCTTACGGGAACTAAGCATAGTAGCCACCACACCAGAAGAAAAACCCTTCTTCTTCAAAATTGAAGATTCAATCTCCATGCCGTCAAAGCCAGAAACCAAGCCTGCCAAGGCCAGTATGGAGCAATCAGAATGACTGGGCAGCGCTCCAGTCACAGTTTCCGTATCACCCTGTGCAACAGGGTAATGGGAGGAAAGAGGTATGCCAGAGGGAAATTCAACCGGATCGACAAGGTATCCACTGCTAGAGCCAGGTGATCCGCCCAGCAAGAGCAGAACGTTGGAACCTTCCTGTCGTGTCTTGTTGCCATCAGGTCGATGCACTGAAGATCCCACAGCTGGACAATGAGGTTGAACACCTCCTGATGCAGTTCCCACTCTACGCTGTTCACTGTGTGTTGACTGAGGAAGTCTGCCAGAATGTTGTCTATGCCAGGAATATGGACTGCGGAAATGGCAGGGACATGCTCCTCTGCCCAGGACAAAATAGCCTTGACCTCTAGCCAAGCTGCGGGGAGCAGGGCAGAACCAGCCATTGCAAAAATGGTCTTGAGAGAGGTCTCAAGCTTCTTGTCAATAAAGTCTTTCAGAGCAGATGCATCAGCCGCAGGCAAGGCAGTGGACTTAGAAAGCCTGGAAACAGGGGCATACACCTTGGGAGGATGAACCCACTGAACTAGGGTCGCTTCAAAGAATGGGTAAAGCTTAGCAAACTTCCCAGAGACAGTCTGTCTGGAAACTTCCACTTCTCAGACACCAAGCGGTCCAGGGTGGGGTTAGGTGGAAAACAAGTATGGGGCCTAACAGGCTCCTGGAATACATCAGAGGGCTCAGATGAAACCTCCTGTACCAAGGGGATGTTCAGGGTATCCAACACAGCCCTGATCAGGCCCTCAGCTGAGGGAACAGGATCAGCCTCAAAGGGGTCCCCAAAAAACTGAGAGGAAGGGACAGCAGAAGAGTCATCATCATCAGAATCCACCAATAATTCCTCCTCAGAGGAATAAGACACATCAGGTACACCTGGCGATTTAGGCAGGGAAGATCTGATAGGGGTGGAGGCCTGCCACGAATGGAAGACCCCCTGCAAAATGGATGGAAGGAGATGTAAGGTGGACCGGAGGTCCCTGGTAGTAGCCTTAAACTCTTGTATCCAGACTGGCTCTAGTGCATGGCTGGAGGTCCCTGCAGGGGACTCTGGGGCAGCAGCACATGCTGGGCAAACATGACCTGAGTATTCTCTAGGTAACCCTGGGTGGCATGAGGAGCAATAATCAATGGGGGACACAGACGCCCCAGAGTCCTTAGTCTTAGGTCTAGCCCTAAAGGTCTAACGGAGTAGACATACTCACAGTGTCAAATGGTCAAAGTAACAGAAACACCCAAAATACTGTGTGTATGATAATAAAAATCACCCCAGAAATGCTAAAATAGACTTATCTGGCAGGCGAAGGGTTAAACTGCTGAGGAGAGAAGGAGAGTCCAAGACCTGCGTAGTATACTCGATCAGCGAAGGCACAAAATGGCTGTCGCGGTGGGAGTCAATCAGAAACGAGCACGTGAAGCAAGCGCTCATGGGAATTGTAGTTTCGCTAAAAGAGTATCCCAATAGTGCCTGAAGCCCCCTGAGCCCCCCCCCCCCCCCAACATGCCCAGAACATTGACCGGATAACAGAGCAAGGGCAGACAAACAAAATGAGCCATCTCTGACCTGGCTACGTGGAGCGGTTGCAGAGATATGTCCCAAACTGTAAAGTTCCATAGAAGTGAAGGGACACAATGGCGTCTAAGCGGGAAACGCACAGAACACAAATTTTACAAGGTGAAAACCAAATGTAAAAACCACTCAAAAGCCCACTAGAACAAGTCAGTAGACCCAAATAAACACTGATCCCAGTAGGGAAAGTGCACTAAACACCCCAGCAAACTAAATCTCCACTATTGTCCATCACTGGATCTGGTTCTGAAACCACTAGAAGCTATTAAGGCTTTCATTAGTCTCAAAATAAGTAAGTTCATACAGTTCCATTTAGCCCATAATAAGTATCTTTACCAGAGAAAATGATATGTTTTTTAAAACTGAAGTAAAAACGTATGTGAACTTTCCATTACACTAAATAAAATATCTTTGAAACGTTGAATCACATACGGACAGAAAATCCGTCCGTGGAGTCTGGTTGGTCAGTGAGTGAGTGAGGGTGGTGTTTTTAATATTCAGTTTCCCATGGATGTGGGATATGGAAGATATTTTAGTACATTCTGAAATAATAAATGAATCATTGTAATAATTTTTTTTATGAAGTTGAGTAAAAGTTAGGTCTTATAATTACAATTAAGCTGTATTGAAACCTGCGTGCACTGGTCTCTGGTGTTTAGGTCCGTACTAAGATATCAGCTTAGATATATACTAAACAATACCTCTGTTCAGCATTAGCAGAATATCCTTTGTCTTGGGGGGGGGGAGGGGGTTGGCAACCTTGACACTCACACCTCCTAACAATAAGCCCCCACTGTAATACAATCAAAATGGCCACATTGAATCAGTTCTGCGTGTCGTGGTTCCCCAAAATTTATCTTCAATTAGTATTTGATATTCACTGGATATGACAGAAATTTACATGATTTTTTGTTGCAATACTCCAGAATCCTAAACTCCTTCCATCTTCATTCCCAAGAAGCCTTCAGAAGGAGGAGCTTAGGGTCTTGGGAGTCTGTTAGAATCATGTCTGTCTTCATTGACCTCTCTACATACAAACTTGACTCATACCCATGCCTCTGCTTGGATAGGCCGGATGTTGTCTAGCAGCACTTCCTCATAATTTCCATAGTCACTAAATTTAACTACAGCTGTTGTTCCAGAAGAATGAAGTGCCTCAACTTCAGCTCTGTAAAACTGCAAAGACAAAAAAAAATATTGTAAAATAAAGCTCTTGTCAAAGTTCATTTGAATTTAATGCAAGCCTTTTGTAAAACTAATTTACTATGCTATCCACTTTTTGAAAAGCCGAGAAAATTTTCTAAACAATCTTCAACCTATGAATATAAAAGGTTAAGAACAGAGATTGAGAAGATTGTGCAGTAGATTGAACAACAAATTATAGTAATGGTTCCCTTAGTTACCATATAGCCCCACTATTTACAAACACAAAAAAGTCCATTAAAGAAACATTAACACCTCAAAAATAAATTGGACTATATAATATTAAAGATCGTGTTTCTCCAGTAATTATTTTTTTTTATGTTGGATCTACAAAATTTAATGATAAACATGAATTATTAACCCTTCAAGTGCCACAGAGATATCCAACGCTTTGCAAAGAGTTACGTTGGTTACCTCTATAGCACTCAAAGGGTTAATGTTCTTGCAGTTTTATTTGCGTTCTTTAAGATGAGAGACATATTATAAGACATCTAATTTATTGAGGTGATTACCCAGCACACTTTTATCCAGAATGCTTGTTTCTTTATTGTGGGCTACTAAATACAATACAGAACTATCATCTCTCAACTGGGATGGTAAAGGGAGTCCAGAAACCTGTAAAACCATAAATAGATGCCTCCCACAAAGCATTTGTAAAACTATGTATTAGGCCTCAGAAAAAAAGATATATATATATAGATATATATATATATATATATATATATATATATATATATATATATATATATATATATATATATACACACACACACACACACACATATATATACATATACATATATAACTCCCAACATTTCAAATGGCCAATGAGGGACAGTTTTGTTTTAGGTGGTGTTTATCGGGGTGTGGCTGGTGGGCAGGGCATTACTGAGAATTTTTCAGCTATTTCATGACCTACCGGCTCCTCTTTGTGTAACTGAATAAATTATTTAGAGCAAGACCAAAGTATTTTATTTACACAGATTAACTTATAAACACATATATTAAAGATTAACTACACATTTATGTGAGTTTTATTGTTGTGGAGCATGTAATAAACACTACTCTTTCTGATCTCCTGAAAAGAGGAACAAAAGGGTAGAAAAGATGGACAGAGTGATCTGGGTCTGAAAGAGGGACAATTGGGAGGTATACAGATATATATATATGTGTGTGTGTAAATAAATCCGTTTAACCTACTGAATGCAAGATATGTTTCCAAAGCACTGTGAAACATTCAAAGGGTTGTGAAGGTTCTAGGGTTCGGTTGCTATGGCAACAGACAGAGTCTTTGGTGTCAGTTTTATTTAAGTTGGAGAAATAAACAAACGATGTATTACGATGTGTTGGAGCCTGTTGTAATATTCAAGGTATTATAAGTCTTATTTCCATAACATACGCTTAATTTGTTTTACAGAGAGTTAAAATCAGTCTATGTATGTGGTACTAGTCATTTTCCTCTAAAAAAATATAAATTAAATTTTGTTTTGGTGGCAGAAGGTGGCACTTACCTCTGAGTGTCAGAGGGGTGCACAACACATTGCTCCACAATTCATTGAATTTCCCTCTGACACTCAAAGAGTTAATGCTCAATAACGTGTAAATTAGTTTTGTTTGAGGCCAAACTTATCGTTTGTTGCACTACTGGAAATGCCCAGTGCATAGGCTCTGTCTACATCAGTGAAGCTCTCCAGCTATTGCCATCATTCCCTGCCAGCCAACAATGGAAGCTGTAATCTTGCAGCCCCTGGAGAATCGCTACTTGCATATAGCTGGCCAAGATACAATCTATACTCTGGTTTCTGTTAAACTTCTCAGTGCCAGAGGGGTACGCAACGCATTACTTTGCGTACCCTCTGCCACTTAAAGGGTTAATTTTGGACACACAGAAACTGTTTTTATTCATTCCCCATTCAAATAAGTTTACTCCAGAGTAGCTCATCTCTTTCTATAAGCAAATGGCCGAAAGTCCCTTATATTTTAGGTGCTGCTAGCATGAAGGTAATATCAAAGATTGGTTCTGTAGGGAAGCTGCATTTCTATTGGTCTTAGAAAGTAAGTCTTGTAATCAGCCATTTTACTATCCAAAAACAGACATAAAAGCAATACTAAATAATTAAAGTACCATTGGAACCATTTATTCTCAGAATCAATTATGCCAGAACTCAATGAACGTGCTCTGTTTATTACCATTTAGGGGTTAGATTCTATTGCAGGTGCTAATTTTATCACTGCTTTTATCACCAGTTTTCCCCATAGACGTCAATAGGAAAATGTATGCTAAAACGGGTGTTAACATTTAGCAACTGCAATAGAATCTAGCCCTAGATATACTAATTTTGATGAAAGAAAGCGAAATACTTGACATAATCAGTGATTTTTAATGCTAAACTGAACTGAGCATGCTCTGTTCCATTAGGAGGCACCCAACCATTTCTGAGGTAGCGGTTTGTCAGAATTCTCAATACAATAACAAAATGAATTAACCCCTTAAGTAACGAGTGTGATCAAAGGAAAAGTATTATGTATGCAGCACATGGATATGCTCCAGCTAAAAGTGTCTGTTACTTAGAATGTTGTAAAAGCTGAAGCTCCTCCATGTGCTGCATACATAATACTTTTCCTTTGATCACGCTCATTATTATGTATGCAGCAGCAATTCTTTGTTTGGCTGAAATTAAACGTTTAACAATGATCCTGTGCCTTCCTTCCAGACAGACTGCGGTTACAGCTCCGTACCACAGTCTGTCACTGTTCCTCTGCTCCCCTCCCTCGATCCAGCCTCCTCCGATGACGGAGGATTTCTCTTTGTAAGCTTCAGCGCTCTCTGGCCAATGAAAGAGCTCCAGCTTACATGCAGAAATCATCTGTCATCGGAGGCGGCTGGATCAAGGGAGTGGAGCAGAGGAAGAGTGCAATATAAGCTTGCAATATGTGACAATCCTAAGAGGTTCAAAAACATTTTTTATCTCTGTAATTATTCTCAAAATTCCCATGAATTTAAATGGGACTTTATAACTCTTCGATGCTAGATAGGTGTTGGGGTCCTCTCTAGTATTGAAGGGTTTTTTTTACATTAGAGGACAATTTTTATCACATTGCTCTAAGGTAATACAATTCACATTAATGCTTGTTTAAATTTGAGTATATGTTTATAAATTATACTGGGTATTGCTGTAAATCATTTAGTCAGCTACACAAACTGACTTTTCTGTTAAAGATATGGGCTTCAACAACTACAACAGCAACATTCTCTGCACGGTAATTATAACAAATTATAAATCCCAAAAGTTTGAATTTTGGCGAAAGAATAAGCCCTGAATGAAGTTCTAAAATATTATATACTAAGTATACCTTTTCCTGTAGGTTTTATTTTTACATACATTTAGTCATCAGTTTGAAATTATATTTATGTATTATTTCATACAGTTTAGATAGCAGTTAAAACATTGATTTACAACTCTCAGAGAAAAAGTGTTTCAACTAAATACAAAGGCAGACACAGGAATTATTTATGCAAAGCAATTTACAATGCATTAATACAATGTTATTCAATATAGAGAATAGAAAGGGGATAATTTATTTCTTACCTTATTATCCTCCCAGTACAGAGCCAGACATTCATCTCCTGGTCTCCAGCTGAATCCAGAATAGACTGGTTCCAGTACTCTTTCAGGTTTTATGGGGCCAGATCGTTTTTTAGTGCTGTTGTAAGAAAAACCCTTGCTTCTTTCATCATACGTTGAATTCTGGTTTGGTCCTATTGGTTTTATAGGCCCAAAACGTCTTCCTTTCTGATCAACCTCTCCATTTTGTAAATCGTTAGCACTATCTTTTACTAATATAGTATGATAATTAGATGGTTCAGTACTGGCACTAAAACTTCTCTCATTTGGTATACTGGTGAAAGTGTCACTGTTATCTGTCCGTGATCTCCTGTCAATGTAAAACTCGGGGTTGTGTCTTTGGTCTTCTCTTTTACCACGTTTTTGATAAGCACTTTCTGTATTATTGTTTTGGAAGTTGGTGTCCTCTCTAATTTCTGAGGGATTGCTTCCCTTCATGGTCCTGCTTTGCAAAGCATTATCTCTTTTTCTAAAAGAACCATCAGTTTGTTGATTAGAGGAAGGGTGTGAAAAATCCTTCAACCTGTCATTCCTTGAATATCCTCTTTCACATTTATTCCTTTCTTCCATCCACTGCTCAGATACTGATGGACTCTGTTTCTCAGGACCTCGACTCCTTGGTGGTCCATTGCCTTCATATTGCCTAGATGATTGCATCTCTCTCTGAAATCGAGGGGGCTTCTCATTTCTTGGAACTCTGGTGTCATTTCTTGTAAATTGACGTGGTTGATTATAGTCCTTTACACCATTCTGTTCTAGATTTAGAACTTTATGTTGTCCTTGGCTCTGGGGTTGACATTGAGGTTTATTTTCTGCAGCATGAAAAAGAAAAAATGATAAGAACAGGAGATAATCAATAGTTAAATGCAATCTATTTAAATAATTAATCTGCAATTGTAATCACAATTTTCAGTATGATTTAATGTAACATGAAATAAATTCAAGATAATCCACAAGCAACAAAATCTAGAACTAAACATTATGGATCCATAAAAACATTATTAATAAGTCCCTTCCATGTCAGTCATGGACAAGCAACTTCTGGCTCTCCAGCTGTTGGTGACTACGACTCCCATTACCTGTTACTTCAAATCAACAAACCTAATCAGTTTGTATCTACAGTATATGGAATTAAAGGCTAAGATTTTTGTAGCTGTGTGTCTTTACATATGCTACCTTACTAAGTCTCTATGTAGGAAATTAAACGGGAAGTTCAGAAAACTACTTAATTAAGTGGCTTCATAAATAAAAACATAGGAATCGGTGGGGAAGACTTCACTCGATCTGGAAATGACAGGGGTATTAATGATGTAAAATATAAAAATCATCATGCAACTTTGACCTCTCAGTTTGTAGACTTCTACCATTTTATCTGATAGTGTGCACATAATTTTTTCAGTTTCAGCAAGAAAAAAAATCCTCTATTTTTGTATGTATATCAGTCAACGGTCTTCCTCAAAAGCTACCAGTAGTGCATATTTTCAGGATGATTCTGCTTGAGTTTAAGTAAATATGTAAGTAGTTCAGTCATGTTAATTGATCCACCTGTACTCAAGCAAGGAGGCATCCTATTGAAATGTCACCCTGTATTTGGCAACCATCAAAAGGGTGACACAGAATGTTGCCCACATCAAAAGGGTGTTGTTCTGATGTTGCCTGCTTAAGGGGTCATCCTGCCATATTAGACACACAGACACAGGAACAGTTCTGCATAATACAGACACTTGGCACCTGCTGGCTTTCACCGCCCTGCCATGTAGACGCACAGCTATTTTATTCTGTAGACTTGTCCACTCTGCCCATCAGCCACAGGAAAAGCCCTTTATTATGCAGGGACTTGGCACCTGCTGTCTTCCGGCTTTCCTTCACTTTACTTTCTAATTATCAAAATTAGAAAGTAAAGTGAAGGAAAGGCAGAATAAATAGGCACTGTCCCTACATGGTAGGGCGGTGGAAGACAGCAGGTACCAAGTATCTGTATTATGCAGGGCTGTCCCTGTGTCTGTGCATCTAACATGGCAGGGCGACTCCTTAACCCTTCAAGTGCCAGAGGGGTACAGAACGCATTGCAAAGCAATGCATTTCGTACCCCTCTGTCATTCAAAGGGTTAAGCAGGCAACATCAGAATGTCGCCCTTTTGATGCGGGTGACATTCTGATTTCGCCCTTTTGATGGTCGCCTAATACAGGGCGACGTGTCAGTAGTAAACCAAGCAAGGATATCCTACAGCATGCTCTAATGGTTGGTTAATCGTTGCCCCATATATACAGGTCTGAAAATTCTCATGAGAGAGCTTCACCACCACTTGCATCAGTATTACTTACTCCTAAACTGTATTGAAGATTTATAAAATAATACATCTGTCAGATATTTACTCCAGACTGCAGTATTTCTCCAGTGCTGACAAAGTAAAACATTGCTTACCAGATGATTAACCTAAGATATCCAAAAAGGGGTTTAAAAATAAAAGTATGTAACAATGTCAAGAATATATATTTTTTTCAACCTTATGAGTGCCAGAAATGTATGAGTTGAATGCATCTCTGGAACTCAAAGTGTAAACTTCTGCATCCAAAACCACTGGATTTTCCCAAGTATACAGCAGGTTTGGTGAAACTGCAGCCATCCTCCAACTGTTGTTGAACTACAAATCCCATCATCTCATCTGGATATGGTCTCTGTTCAGATAGGAAGGGTATCTAGGTATAAGGAAAAGCTCTCTCTGTGAACCTTTGCATATATTTGCTTTAGGTCCTTACAAGCCATTAATGACATAGAGGACTTTTACTTAGTCCCAAATGATGGCGAACCACAGCATTCACTCACCATTCTTTCCCTGCATGATAGCTGTTACATAATATGAAACAATTAACCCTTTGAGTTCCAGAGATGCACTGCAAGGCAATGACGTGTATATATTACTGGCATTCATAGAGTTAAAATATTTTATATATATATATATATATATATATATATATATATATATATATATATATATATATATATATATATATATATATATATAAAAACACACACACATATATATATATATTATTGACTTTATCAAACGGTTAAAAAAGATGGATGGTTCCACAGAATCAACTGCATCAAAAGGGACCAGTAAAAATACCTCAAAATCTTGAGTACTAAAGTGATCTCTAACACATTGCTAGTAAATGCCTTGGACACCTCTTTAGTGTCAAGTTGTTAACCCTTTCAGTGCCAGAGGGGTATGCAACACTGAAAGGCTTAAAAGCACCATATAAGTCGATTCTGATTTGTACCCCCCACCCAACACATACACACTGCAGTCGGTTTGCTCCAGAACTGTTAATTTGTGTTTTCTTTTGGCCCATGGCCCATGAGCAGATAATTCATTAGACCTAGCAGCCAGAGGTACTAAATGAAGTACAAATAATCAAATGTATTAAAAAAACAAACAAACAAAAATAACTCTTTTCCTCTCAACTAAGTGAATAAGAGCGTTATTTCTGGTAACATAAAAGCACTAAATACATTACACTTTACACATTATGTAAGCAGCTGAAGCCTTCGATAAATGATGGCACACTCCACATGTGCAAGCTGTCAATACATTAAGTGAGACTGTGGCCTGCTAGGCACAAAGGATGAAATGACATAATTAGGTTAGATTGTTTTTTCAGTAATAAATCAGATGCAACTTACATTGTGCTATACAAGTTAGAAATTTTTATTTATGTGCATTTCACTGACTGCAAATTATCATAACCTAAGGGTTCTTTCAATTCAAAGGGAATTTTTATTTGTTCCCTATGGTGCAGCTGTGTTGTCCCACAACTCCTCCAATTTCCTTTGAACATAAGGCCCTTAAAGGAGAAGAAACATCACCTAATAGCTCCCACTAATCTTACTATAGCCAGAAACCCTTTTTTACTTTGTGACATTGTCACTTGTTTCACAGTCCCACACAGAATGCTTTCTGAAAACAAATTCAGAGAGCTCCCTATTAGGGACATAAAATTGTAAAAATATATGTGACATGAAAAAACAAAACATAAAAGTATATGAGTCTTGAATTTCCATGTACGTACTTGCATAATATGTAAAGGTAACAAGGACATTGATAATCACCTTGAGCTTTGTACTGCACCAAAAGAAATCACCTTACAGAAATAAAAGTTTCAACATATCATATTCCATGTAATTGCTAACCTTTTTGCCAACATGCTGCTAATGTTTTTAAATATGCAATTTTAACCCCTTAAGGACCCATGATGTGCCAGGACTGTCATGGGAAAACTTCCCTAAAGGACCAGTGACAGTCCTGGCACGTCATGGATTTCAGGGCTCCCTGCGAAAGCACCAGAACACTTTAGGAGGCTCCATGATGCTTCACTTATTGCAGAGAGGTAAAAGAGAATATTTATACATTGGACCTTCCAACTGTGCGACTCTGCACCTCAACTTGGTTGCAGTTCCTCTGACACCCCAGCCTCTCCTGTTCATTGTTGCCCTCCAGGTCGAGTTCCTACACTTTGTCGGTAGTTCCTTCTGCCTTCCAACTATCTTTGCCAGCTTGTTTCTGCTCTCGTCTACTCTGGATTTCAGTGTATCAGCAGAGAGCCCTTGTGTTCCCAGCTCCCACATGATCAGTTTCATCGTATCTGCAAGGCTCTCTTGAGCTACTGCCACAGACTGTCAGACAATTCATCTGATCTGTAGACTATACCTGCACTGTTGTCTTTGAGACATACAGCTAAATTCAGGTACTCATCTCCTCTCGTGCCTGACCAACAGATCTCCACTGAATCCACAGTTTACATGGACTACATATCCTAGCCTCAGCCTTAGTTCGATTGCAATCAGACATCCAACCACGCGGTCGGCAACTTTACTAACAAAAACATGACATGTGACTCAGCACCACTATAATATGCAAAAAATTGTAAAAATGTATTATAGCAGGACTATTTCCTGTCATATTCCCCAATAACATGCACAGTCATATCATAATATATAAATATAAATCAATCAAGGAACAATAATAAACTAATGTATCCAAAATACTTGCAAAAGACCCAAAATGGTATAAGCAGCATATCCACAGAATTCAACCATAACAGAGCATGTCCCAATCTGAGCACCCTTAATCCTCAAGGTCAGTACAATCCAGTGCCTCTCAAAACTGGCAACATATCGAAGTCCAATGCAATGTGTTTCAGGCCTCCCGGCACTTTCTCAAGCTGCTCCCATAAACTTTAGTTAGAGCCTCAGTTGCATTAAGGGTAGTCCAGGTACTGGTAATGATCCCAAGTCTTGCACACACTATTGTTACCCACAAGCTTCTGTCAGCAGTGGAGGCCAAAAGATGTGACTCAGTGCAAGTGTAGAGGGAGGTATACAGCTTGCGTGTGAGGAAAGGGGAAATGTTCTCCTTTTCCCCACTGAACCAGAGATTAGTCTGGGGGCCCCAGGGGAAGAATATGAAGGCTGCATGAGGCCCTTGGCTGCCTGTTACTTATCACTGCTTTATTGGCTCTCATTAATTTCCACTGATCAGCGGCAGTTTATTTCTCTTACTGCCTGCTTGTTAACAGTCTCACATTGATCAAAGCATTTAAATAAAGGTGTTTTAAAAAGCATGTCAATACAAGTCATCTATTACTTCTGGCCCAGTGACTGAACAGACACTTTTTTTTTTTTTTTTTTTTAAAGGACATAATGATGACAGATGAAACCATTTATACGGCATTCAGTATATCTGGTGGATGGCACAACCCATTAGAAAAAAAGAACAGCAATCACAGTTACCTAAACACTTAAACAGCTATTATGGCATTCAACAGTAAGCACTTGTTATTGTGCTACTGCATGCTCAGGATGATCGTGGGAAGGTAATGAAAGCAAGTTTTTTTTTCCTATATGGTAAACAAAGAAAACAAGTGCTGTTCATGCACCAGCCTCAAATGTTTAACTCACTTATCAACTAGCTGGCGCAAAACTCTGGCACTCGACTCGGAGAGGCTTATGAACTAAAATTAAATTAAAGGGTTAGTAATGTTTCACAAACACAGCAGCTCCAATTAATCTTCATAGTATTTGGGCTAAGAAGAGTGTTATTTCAATACAGTCAGAGTTGTAATTCAAGAGCAATTGAATGATAAAGTTTCCCCCTCCTGCCCCTTTTACCTAGTGTAAACCATCTCTTCTCAGATGTGGAATCTGGATGTAAGACCAGACATATAACAGCAATCTCATAGGGACAATCTTCTTCCTATGAGAACAATGAAAGCCCTGCCCCCCTTGACAAGTTTTTCAGGTCTTTCCCTTATCTTAATTGAAGATTGTCCCTCTCTGCAATCTACCTGGGCACCTCCCTTTTGCTCTGAGCTGAGCAGTGTTATATCAGTTTTTGTACTACACCAGCTTTAAATTATTTTAATCAAAGCACCAACATAAATGTTATTTGTATGTTTTTATTAGAGTAAAAGAAAAACTTGAAGAAATGGTAATAAGATGCACTGCGTGGTCTCTAACAAAAATTTGCATGGAAGAATTTGCAGTTGGACATCCCACACGATCTTCTAACAAAGATCGATTAAGGGTAATACACACACACACTAAACTTAACATTCAAACTATATTATCGTCAATTATTATTATCTTATATGTAAATATAATGGTTAATGTATATGTGATCTTTGAAATCAGTGCCAAAAGAGTAAATTCGGAAACCCAAAGAGTGATATACAAATCCTCCTTCCTTCACTCTCCTTCTCCAGAAAGAAACAGTGAAAAACGCCTCTAAGGATAGCTTGTAGGGTAGTTGTAGGCTTTTTGGGCCCCTTAATGGGTACTTACAAGATCAAGAGGCTTAACCAGCACCACCAATGCATTGCATACCCCTATGACACTCAAACGGTTAACAGCTGTGGGACATCGTCTTGCCAAGGAGCCCTTGTAGCACTCACTCAACAGTCTCCAATCCAGTCTACCCCACTGTGTCCCCTTTTTCCTGTATCCTCAGCCTCTCTGTCTCACACCCCCTCACTAATTTCACACGCACTGTGTGTCTAAGAAACGGATTTATGTCTACAACACAAGGTATTAAATATTAATCTCTTCTTCACCACACACCTTTGCAATATTCCTTTAATGTATATTTCACATTATTCATTCTACTCTTACAGGCTCCCCGGTACAAAAGCGGTAAAAGGGCAAATGTCTTCTTCATACAATGTTCACGTGTAACATTACAGGGAGACCTTTAAAGTCACCTCCTGTTTTTTTTCCCCTCCTATTCATTTTACAGGTTACATCACAATCTACTTTTTTCCTTTTTTTAACCCCACGCTTAGCAGAAAACTCAAACATTATAGTTTTATATATTCACAATACGCTTCTATTCAAAATACCGTTTCAATAATTAAATAAAAGTATAAAAATATATTAATGCTAAGAGCTGCAGTCCTAGATCAAACCAACTGCAACACAGGGTAACTGCACCTCTATCTTTTTAAATACTGCCATAAATGTTGGTATTAAAGAATTGTCTTAGTGTGAGACATACAGCAGGTTCTCCTCCTCCTAATTAACAATTCAGTTTGTGATGTACAACAGGGTTTCTACCAAGGAAAAATTCAATGTGGGATGTAGAACAGGGTCTCCTAAAAGGAAGAATTCAATTTGGGATGTACAACAGGGTCTTCTAC
The DNA here is from genome assembly GCA_037306005.1 of Rhinophrynus dorsalis. Lineage (NCBI taxonomy): Eukaryota > Metazoa > Chordata > Amphibia > Anura > Rhinophrynidae > Rhinophrynus > Rhinophrynus dorsalis. Next base: position 445,162,408 of record CM074719.1, read on the forward strand.
CAAAGAAGAATCCAATATGGGACGTACAGCAGGGTCTCCTACCAAGGAAAAAATCAATGAGGGATGTACTATAGGGTCTTCTACAATGAAGAATTCAATATGGGATATACAACAGGGTCTTCTAAGAATGGAAGATTTCAATGTACAGAAGGGTATCCTGCCAAGGAAGAATTCAGTGTACAGTAGGGTGTCCTACCAATGAAGAATTCAATCTGGGATATACAGTAGGGTCCCTTACTAAGAAAGAATTCAGTATGGGATATACTGCAGCAACATTTTCAAGTTTGACAATTCCATACATATTTAAGTATTTTATTAACAAAAAGAAATACAAAGTACTTTAAGAACCTCACACATAGGGATGTTCCATATATCAAGTAAGCAGTAGTCCTCTGAGTGCAAGATGGCTATGCAAATCAGTGCAGAGCATACCCCCCTGGAACTCAAAGGGCTAAGGACCATTAAGACAACATGGAACACCCTGCATTACGCATCATGACATGCTTCCATGGGCACCACTACCCAACATTTCCCTATGCTTCCCCTCATAAACAAGACAGTCCTTCTGGAATCATGTAAAGTTATTGGTCTCATGATAGCAGCATTCCAACTATGCTCCTCTCACTCTACATCCAATAATCATGACATGGAGAGAGAGTAAGAGCGTAGATTCAAAGTATCCAGATGAGTTCCAAAATAATAAAAGTGATCTTTAAAAAACAAAACCTTTACTCTACTTTTATCACAGCTTCTTTTTGTGATCAGTGAGGTCAGTACACTTGCTGCACTGACCTGTGCTTTTTTTAATTACTAATGTCAGAATGTTTTTCTTTTTTCTTTTGCAGGGATTTTAGTGTTAGGATAGTTGGGTGGAATTAGGGCTGGTTTAAGTTGTACAAATTGTTTAGTGTTAAGGAAGGAAAATCTTTCATGAATAATATTTTCTGTTAAACAGACTTTCAGAAATAGAACACTTTTATAGAGCATATGAAGCTTAAGTCATTAAGGCTCAGTGCTTCTGATGGAGCTCTGCAGCCTATGATGTCTAAATGGACATGTTGACTCATCTAGCAACTGTTATCTCCCCATTTCCCTATGAAAGGAGGTATGCCACGCCTGGTACTGATAAGTCTATGTAGATACTTCAAATTACGTGGTACCTGATATCCCCTCCTTTTATAGCAACTCCTGGCATCACCAGAAACAAACCCTCCTGTGAGAAAATTAATTATTTAAGCTGTTTCCAACACACAGCTTCTCTAAAATTATAACAAATATCTAGCAGCTAACCTAGAATCCTGCTATTTCAGGCATTAGTCCTGGCATCCAGCTGATGTGGAAGCACAACTGTAATATTTAACAGGGTATAGAATTTATAGAAATGTGCAAGATCATAAGGTAGCATATTAAAGAAACAATGCACAAGTTCAAAGTTGAGATCATCAAAAGGACACTGGAAGAAAATCAAGGGTTAAAGAAAGCAAAACAAAAGATGGTCAAACATAGGAGCCAGATATTTGCATTAAAGCTTGAAGACGGTACGACAGCAATCACACAACAAAAAAGAGTAAAATCTTTATAAGGATGAAGGACAACAACCGAATGCAATGTCAGAGGCTGAAGTTTTGGTAGAAGTTGAAGCAACAATAAAATCAATGAAAGATGTCAAAGCAAATGGACCTGATAACGTTACTATTGAAATGTTGAAAGCTGGAGGTCAACCATTCTTTAAAGCCCTAGCCAAACTATTTTTAAAAATGCCTACTATATGGCAAAGTTGCCTGAAACAATGAAGAACGCAGAAGTCATCCAAGAAAAAAGGTGATAAGGCAGATCTAAAAACTACTGGGCAATAAACCTATTGCCAGTGGTCTGCAACGTTTTCGCAAAGGTATGATCAAGAGGAATGGACACAATATTTAACGTGTCACATCCTAAGGAACAAGCAGGCTTCAGGACAGGTTTCAGTACAATGGACCAAATCCAGGCAGCGCAACAAGTTATCCAGTGACATAATGAATATAACCTTCCATTAGGCGTGGCCTTAATTGACTAGGAAAAGGCCTTTGATTTAGTGAAACAGGAAGCAATCGATGCCCTGATCAACCGAGGAATTGACAGAGCTTACATCGATATCCTCAAATCAATATTTGAAAATGCAACTGCATCAATACAGGACAACAATGATAAAGTCCAGATTAACGTAGAAAAAGGGGTCTGGCCACAATCTCCCCAAAATTATTTTCTGCTTGTTTAGAAGAAATTTCCCTCAAACTAAACTGGGACAAAAAAAGGAGTACCTACATCACTTATGTTCTGCAGACAATATGATACTTTTTGCCAGTAGTCCAGAAGAACTGCAAAAATGCATTGAAAAACTACAAGAGGACTGGTCTGAAAATTAATATCAACAAAACGCAATTCGTGTTCACAATAGATGGACAAGAACTAGAAAGAAGTGGACAAATATGTTTACCTTGGATAGAAAATGTCAACAGATGGAAACAACATGATGGAAATTGTGTGTCAAATAAAATAGGAATGGTAATCATTTGTAAAGCACAGTAGTAATGTCTTATTTACCACTCTATCATAAGAGAAAGCTTTTTGACCATTGTGTCCTCCCATTCTTTATGTATGGCTGTGAAACATGGACCCAGAATGCCAAAGACATACAAAAACTTACACAGAGAGGTATGGAACGGCGAATTCTAAACATAACAAAATGAGACCAAAAAGTGTGAGCATCAATTCATTAGCAAACAATGGTCTATAACATCAATGAAAAAGTAAAGCACCTGAAATGGAAATGGAAACAAGAAGACCTGACGGTAGATGAACCAAACAGATTTTGGAATGGATACTAAACACCCAAGAAGAAGACCATAGACAAGATGGGAAGATGAAATTACCATAGCTTTTGGTACACAGTGGCAACAAAAGGAACAGACCCGAAGTTGTTTGAGGCTTGCTCATGAGGCCTTCATCCTGCATTGAATCGACAATGGCTGAAGATGATATATATATATATATATATATATATTTCTATAGGGGTAATTTTCTGCAATAGTTTTCTAAAAATTATTATAGGTATAAAAAATAATGCCATATATGTCCTAAAAAATAAAATATATAATTTTTGAGGGTACACTAAAAGATAGAGAGGGGAAATTATGGTTGAACAAAGACATAGCTCTGGTCTTTAGAAAAAAATACCATTGGGGTTAAAAGTCAACCACATCAATAAAGTTAAATATCGCTTTAGAAAATAAACATCAAAGGAAATGTTCTCTCCCTTGCATTTTTTAAAATGTGAAGCAGGTAAATCTATAAGTGGAAAATGTTACTGGCATTAATTTTTAGGGTGTAAGGTATGAAAAATGAATATGCCCCAAAGCATTTGGAAAACAAAAAAAATAGCTGGAGTAGATTTAATGGTAAGCTTCAAAGCCATTTCATACAATAGTTCTGGAGAAGTGTTTTATAATAGCAGATCTTGACAAGCAAAACCAATTGTTCAGTAACTAAAGGTCAAGCTACATTATTTTCTTGAGTGATTTACCTTATCTAGCTCATACCTGTAGCATGAAAAGAAAAAAAAAAAAACAGACAAAGAAAGTTCTGCATTTATAGAGCATTTTTTTTTCAGAAATAAGCCTTCTGTTTCTGAGTTAATTAAAAAAAACAAACATAAAAATGTGTGTGTGTGTGTGTGTGTGTGTGTGTGTGTGTGTGCCCCCCTGAACTTGCCCACACACCCAGGATTGGATTACCATAGGAGATGGGTGGGCTGGCCCATGGGAGCATATTTCAGGTAAGCTACCCCCCTGGAAACATTTCTGTGACTGCCAATGTTTGGAAGGATAAAAATAGATAATTACCAGGTAAATTATTTATTTTTAATTAAAATCAGATTTTTTTTCTGACGGTTTTTGTAAAATACTTTTTAGGAAAAAACAAACTTCTAAGGAAAGCTTTAAAGGTATAGTATTGTCAGAAAAAAAGTATTAACTATATGGTAGATAATAAGAAAATATTGTTTCTTGGATCAAGGCTACCATACGACACATATGTGATAAGAAAGAAACCTGTTTCTTTCAGAGTCACGGTGCACTGCACCAGATCTGGGCACCTCCTGGGCCTGCAAGTATCTTTATTAAAGGGATAGTAATGTCAGAAAAAAGTATTAACTATATGGTAGATACGATTAAAAGAGAGTACTTGTACTTATTTGTATCTCTCAAACTGTTATGGTTTGAGAGATATAGGAAAATAAAGTTCTCCGCTCCCTCCCCTTTCTGCTTGACGAGCTGTAAAGCTGTCAGGAGCAGATTCTGGTTCCTGGATCAGATGGCGGCTCCTAAGAAGCACCAACATAACAATATCTAAAAATAAATACTTCAACGGAACGGTCTACAACATGTGCCTGGTTTACAAGCACACGTTGTAGACTGTTCTGAAGTATTTATCTTTAGATATCGTCAAGCGACCAGAATCTGCTTCTGACAGCTTCACAGCTCATCAAGCAGAAAGGGGAGGGAGCGGAGAACTTTATTTTCCTATATCTCTCAAACCATAACGGTTTGAGAGATACAATTAAAAGAGAGTACTTGCACTTATTTGTATCTACTATATAGGTGATACTTTTTTCTGACATTACTATCCCTTTAATAAAGATACTTGCAGGCCCAGGAGGTGCCCAGATCTGGTGCAGTGCACCGTGCCTCTGAAAGGAACAGGTTTCTTTCTGATCACATACATGTCGTATGGTAGCCTTGATCTAAGAAACAATATTGACACTGGATGTACCCTGACCTGCTCTAGGGCCTTCAAGATTGACAGAGGGAGGCTGCATGCAATGCACATAATACTTAAGGGCACTGAACAAAATGCAACAGGTGAAGAGCCTGTTCCTGTTTATTGGAAGAATATTTGAGTATGAAGGATTGCCTTGTCCTTAAGAAAAACCAGAAAGGAGGGTTATAAGATAAAGCTTGTAGTTAGCAATTCTTCACGCCACAACAATGGTCAAAAGGAAGGCCATTTTAAGCATCATAAAATACGGAACCCAAGAGGTTCAAAGGGAGGTCTCTGAAGAACTCTCAGTTTTATTTTCACTTTATTTTAAAGTTTCCCCTTCCCAACCCTTTTTCCTATGTCATTCTTCTTCCTTCAGATCTGAAAGCCGGTGGCTTGACCAGACAGATCGCAATGAGGAACAATATTGTACGTGAGCAGTGTTTTCCTTATGTTGACACAACATTGCCCTTCTTTATACTCCATCCAGATGGGCTTGCAATACATGCTCAGAGCAGTTGATCATTAGTGGTAGGGTAGCCATAAATGTCCCCACTGGTCTGCTCCAAAGATCAACACTAATACAATGTATTAAGAAAAAGGACAAAAAAAAAAACCTTCATCACTTCACTGTAATATCATTTAGGTTTTTACAAATAGCATACCATTTTTAATTATTTTTTTTCATGCTATCTGCAATGGTAGGACAATGTTTGAATTGTGTCACATTTACTCACACAACATACATGACTCTTCATTCTCATTTGGTACACATGCTTGAGCTACTCAGCTCTGCTCCTCTGCTGCTGTTTGCTGCTTCAGTCGCGACTTGTGCCAATAAGTGACTCCACTGCACATCATGACAATATCACACTACAGGTTTCAGGTTTATATTCCAGCAGCAGCATGCGCAAGCTACTCCGTAGTGCGCAGGTGCGGCTGCTTATGCCCATGAAGCAACGTTACGTCACACTGCTGACACTCCATTCCAACCGCAACAAGCAAACAAGGGCTTCGGCTAGGACTGGGTGGAGGCAATTGGGGAGTGGGGAGCAGAAGCAGCTACGCGTTGTGAAGAGAAACTTAGTGAGTCACAGGGAGCACTCGCATGCGCACTTCACAATAGCTTCCCTTCATTGAGTCAACAGACTAAATGAAGGGAGTGTAGGCGCCAGGATCCAGAGCGGACTGCAGGGAACTTAGGGCAGCAGCACAGGGGGGACCCTGGTGATGTAAGAGATTGCGAAAAAAAAAAATAAATAAAAAAAAAAAATCTTGCAGCTTCTCCGTGCCCGGCTCTGCTTGCACGAAGCAGGGCTAAATGATCCATTGTCTTTAAAACAGTATGGGGCTGCAACTAATCAATTATGAGAATCGTTGACAACGATTCTCATAATCGATTTTTATCGATAATATCAATTAGTTGTTGAAGCCCTACACCTATGGCATTGTTGGTCTGGACCCCCACATGGGATCACTGTAAGGACTGAGATCAATGCCACAAGATTAGGCGAATCATTTGAAGCTCCAGACACTGATGGACAGAAGACTCTATTCCCTGGTCCAATGAACCTGAGTTGTCTGAGGGACCATGGCTGCACCCAGCCTGTCAGGCTAGCATCTGTCATGACTAAGACCCAATTTCGAATAACCAATGGCTGTCCCAGCAACAGATGAGACTTCCGCACCCAACAACTAAGGTATGCTTTCATATAGTTGGACTGGAACATGACATGGGACAGATGGCACTGATGTTTGGACGAATGCTTGAGGATTTCCAGCTGCAGCTCCCACATATGGAATTGGGAAAGTGGGACTGTGTCTAAAGCATAAACTACATAACCCTGCCAACAAGTTCATCTACTCCTGTACCATCGCAGATGCGCGAAGCACTGCCTGGTACTCCTGAAGAGACAATGATAGAATCCGGTCTTATGGTAGGAGTCTAATATTGAGAAAGTAAAGGACATTTGGACAGAAGCAGAGATGTTTTCTTGAAATTGAGAAACCAACCGTGCTGCTCCAGAATGGCCACACAAGTCTAAATCTGAAGGAGCAAAGCCTCTCCTGAAGGGGCCTTCAGCAAAAGGTTGTCCAAAGATGAGGGTGGTGAACTGAAAATATCAGTCTAGGAATATAAATCACAGGAAATGATGACCTACACAGATGGTAATATGCAAATAAGCATCCTAAGAAAGACAAAAATACTCCTGAACACATGGCGGCATTGACGGAGCACAGGACTCCATCATAAACTGAGGAGATAAACCTTCTCATCCATTTTGTTCTAAGTCACAAATAGGAATACATCTGCAGTGTTTTTTAGGAACAAAGAAAAGGATGGAACAGAATCCTGTAAACCTTTCCTGAGAAGCAACAGGTACCAAAACATGCTTATCTAGCAGAGAACAGACTTTGTCTAAGAAGAGACGACTCTGCTAAGGATCGTGAAGATCAAAAAAAAAAAAAAAAAAAAAAAAAAAAAAAGCAATTCTGAGGAAAGGAATTGAGGTCTATGTGGTACCCTTCTAAAATTAACTGGAAAGCCAGGTCTGTCATAGAAATAGCCAATGAATGGTGGAAAAGTCTTACACAACCTCCTATTCCCTGAGGCAGACATTACTCCTGTGAGTCATGAGGAACTAAGCTTGTCAGCTTTGGGCTCCTGTGCAGGCTTTTCATCTGTGCGTAAGCCTCAGCAGAAAAAGTGTACAGGAGAGAAACACAATGAGGAAAGAATAGCCTCCTGCCAGGCATCCTCCATTCTTCCAGGAGTACATGGTCTACGGAATGGTCAGAAAAAAAAAACAGAAATCTCATTTTTGCAGCTCATGAAAATATCAGGGGAATATGAACTAGAATCTGAGAAAGAGACAAAACTGACTGTAGAAATTAAGTGCTTAACCCATGTAGGCTCATGTTAAAGAAATGAGGGACCCAGAGGTTCTGTGGTGGCCAACGAACAAGAGAGACACAGAATACCCTCAAAAAACTCTAGGAAGACCAATCTGGCATGAGAAGCAATGGGTTAAAAGGTTAAGGAGCCCTAGAAACCTTAGTAGCCTTTGTCTCCTTTAGGCTCAGGCATAGCAAAGAGACCTCTTAAAGGAATAACAGTAAAAGTAGGATAAAAATACATATATAACTAAGTACTTATCTGACTGTAAAGGATTAATGTGGCAAGCAGTGAGGCAGAGACCAGCTTCTGTATAGCAAGCTGAATCCAAAAAGGAAGTGGGTCAGCATAGGATCACCTCTGTCTCTGCTCTGAAGCCCAGTAAGGATGGGGTGCAGCTTTGGGAAAAGTCTTGGTGGTAGGAGTGAAAGGGACTTAAGAGGGAAGAGAAAATTATATATTATTGCTACTCTTATCAATTATCTCCTGGACTAAGCAACAACTTCACTCAGTAACTTAAGTGTAGTGATTATGAGAACAGCAGGCTTATGCTGGTGCTCGGTGCACATTAACAAATGAATTCATGATGCAAAGGGAGATATGAGTGAGATTACCTCTTCCTCCTAGTGCAGTATGCCCTTTACCAATATCTGGACTAACTAGTAAAATACTTCCTATGCCACTATATGGAGTATGTTTAAAATATAGTTAATAACAGCTGTTTCCAGCTGATACTTTAATGTTAGCACCTTTCTAATTCCTCACCTCAGTGGGAGCATACACTTTGTCTGGATTTGCAGGATTGTTCCTCCCTATTAATTTATTAGACCCCTCTGATGAAAGAGCATATGTTCTAGCAGCCTCAGAGGGAGAAGTGAGAAGGAGTGACAAAATGTCAACAAAGATGAGCAATTAATTATGCAAAAAAAGGTCAGGGAGCATATCTCTGCAAAGATTAAAGAGTCCTTAACTACCAAGAGAATGGGGGGAAATCAAAATTGTCTAATTTAAATGAGGCTTTTAAGCTCTTGAATGCTAAAGATGTCTCCAATGCATTGCAAGGCATTCAAGGCATTAAACCCCCATTTAATTAAACCCCCATTGTTATTTTGGGGATTTTTTTTAGGCGTTCCCTATAGGGCAGTTGTTTTTTTGCAGCATCTCTCCAATTGCAGTCAGTACACCAGCCTCTGTGTGGGGAATGTACAAGATGAGGGTACAGTGCCTGACCTGCTCCTATAAAACATTTAAACAATTTAAATCAGTGGGAGTTTTTGAATATTTTATTTGCTCCATAATTATGATTCTTTAAAGGGATAATAATACTTGAAAATAAGTTTATTTTATACTGTAGCCCTTAAAAAAACATGAAAAATGATCCAATTTTTATTGCCCAAACCTTTATGGTTTGGGAGATATTCAGAAGTAAAGTTTCCCCTGGAGTGACGTCATTGCTCCACCCTTCAGATTTGGAATCCAGTCCCGGGACCGGCTGTGCCTCTCCAGAAGTGCTGAGATCACCATCTTTAAAAAGAATTTCTTAATTGGAATGGTCTACAAAGTGTGCTTTCAAGCCAGGCACACTTTGTAGATAGTTCCAATTAAGTAGTTCTTTTCTAAGATCGTGATCTCGGCACTGCTAAAGAGCTGCCGGTTGCTCTGTGGACCGAATTCCAAATCTGTCCACTACATGGCAGACTTGGCTGAAACAGCCAGGAAAAGAGAATTTTACTATATTTTACAAGTGAATATCTCCCAAACCATAAAGGTTTGGGAGATAAGACTTATATCATTTTTCATGTTTTTTTAAGGGCTACAATATAAAATTATTTTCAAGTATTACTATCCCTTTAATTTTCTGCATACAGCCTATAATCTATTAATCCCTTGAGGCTTTACAATGCACACCCTCTCTATCCCCCAAGGGGTTAATATTAATAAAAATAGCATGGGAGTTTTTTTTTGTTTTTTATTACGCATTTTGTTACATTGCAAGTCCTAGTATCTAGGAACTGTGTACTAGTTTCCTGGAAAAAAACAAGTATATGGAGAGAGGACTTCAAAATCATATAGGTGAAATACGAAGTTTTGCAGGGGGTTATTCAGGTAAAAACCTTTCTTGTGAAAAACACTGAAGCTTATGGATAAAGGCAAACCTGGAACAATGCTGGGTCAGTTGGTCTATATAAAAAATAGATTTTGATGGTACAAAAGAAACATCTGGCCTATCCAGTCTTCACATTTTCCTAAATACATAGTCTTACATAATGTTCAGAATAATTGAAAAAAACGACTTAAACTTGGTATTTAACCCTTTGAATGCCATAGTGGCATGCAACAAAATGCATGTGTATCACTCTGGCAATCAAAGGGTTAACTCCTTGAATGCTAAAAAGGTCTCCGACACACTGCAAATCATCAGTGCATACGTGGACTGAGAAGCCAAATGTTGCTGCCATTCTTGGAGGGAAATACATATGCAGCTGTTTTTGAGTTTGTCATGTCAGCTCAATAACAAATATGTTTTCTTAAAAAAAAGTTTACTGTTCCTCAGTGCTTTACTGGGTTGCTCACCATTGAAGGAACCCCTCCGATATTCTACGTGCGTTGCAAGCAATGGATCCTGGTAGGATGGTAGGTTCCTGACTTGTTTGTCGTGACATTTTCACACAACTCAAGGAGACATTTGTACACTGCCACAAGTCTTATTTTTCAACTCTGCACTTTCATTAACCCTTTGAGCCTTGTGTTGTTCTCCCTTCTGGCATCCAAAGGGTTAGTCCTAAGGCTGATGTACTAAGTGGTGCAATTTTGGGGGAAACCGATAGCATCACAGGGACCAAATACAAATACTCCAATTCTCAATACTGGAGACATATCTAGCATTAAACTGTTTAAAGGACACATTTAATTCAATTTGTTCCCCGTGGTGCAGTTGGTCTGTCCCAGAATTTCACCATTTTTCTTTGTACATCAGTCTCACTTTTTTCCTCACAGAAAAGAGCACACAAATATATTGCAGATTAATTCTCACATTTTGCATTAATCTTTCATCACACATTTATATACCCCTATATCTTCACATTAAATGTAAGCTATAATTCCCTGGGATAATATGATGGAACAATACACATACACATTTATTTCTATGTTTAATCTTGGTTAATAATTTGTTAAAATACAGAGAGTGTTTGTCCTTTTCAGCAGAAAAAATACAAAGGAACAAAACAGGTAGATTCTCTGGTGGAAGAGCCATTATATACCATTACTACCTTTCAAGAGAAAGGCTGGTAAAGACTGCTCATCCTCTCACACAAGCAAAAACAAGCAATTAAAAGTCTATATCTGGGCACAGGATAATTTTCTCTAAAGGTCCAGTGAATAAACTATTATATGACCATATGTTTCCTGTGCATTGTCACACGACATTGTAAAACGTGTCCCATTTTGTTCAGATACACACTGCTTATTTTCTGAACTTTTTCTTTCAAATATGATAGAATGGGTTATAATCATAATGTTTTTCCACATACAGAAAGGTGGGAGGAAAACAAATTAGGATTCCATTAACCCCTTTAAAGGGCCAAAGAAATGTTGGCCTTTTTAGTATGTCATTGTTCAACCACATTTTCCCTCTAATTCAAGTAGTACACCCACACAAATTGAATAATGTTTTTTCAAGGATAAGTAGGGCTTTATTTTGATACTAGATTTATATGTATAATATATCATTTAATTTGATTAAAAGAGAAAATTAGGACGCAAAATGTAAAAACAACATTTTGCATACATTTTCCTGTCAGCATTTGTACACTATTAGTCCATTTGAGAGAAAAAAAAAAAATACCCCAAATATATTGATTTACTTCTCCTGAATATGGAAGTACCCCATATGCCTAGTATTTCAATCCCCTTTTCACATTTACAGTGTAAATATTACAAGATGAACACAATAATTCCCTGTCTGTAATTTTTCAATATCAGGCATGTGAGGATCATAGCTTAGCTGATGGTGTCATAACCCAAAAATGCCCCACAAAGGTATATGTTTCTGAAAAGCAGAAAACATAAGATAATTCATCAGTAGAATTTTGGAGTTTTTCATGTTGCTATTTTACCAGAAATCTGTACCAAAAATTGTGCTAATATTTTGTTTTTTTGCAGTTTTCACACTTTTATTACAATATTGTTGTGGATTCAAACACAGCATAGTTGAAGATTTAAAATATAATAAATAAATTGCATTGATTAGTGTTCAGCTACTTGTTCTGAACATATGCATAGTATTATCAGAGTTTGGAGGAACTACTGGGCTTAATTTGGAACATGCACATTTCTGTGTTACTGGTGCTACATCTCATTTCTGGCAGTACAGAAGTGCTCAACTTCAAAATTTCCCCCCAAAAGTGTATATTTATGAAAAGTAAGCAACCCCTAGTTTCATTCTAGGTGCATTTATACATTTTTCATGCAGCCACTTTACCACCAATCCTGCTCACATCCTACACAAAGAAAAATCATTTTTGGAGATTATTTGGAGATTTAAAAAAAATATGTATTGATTGGTGTTCAGCTACATATTCTGAGTATGGCAGCACCCCATATGCATAGTTTTAGCAGGGTTTATGGGAGCTACGAGCCCAATTTGCAACATGCGTGTTTGCATTTTCAGACACGGAATTTTTAATGCTTGCTTAACTGGTGCCTTTTCTCATTTGGCACTGTTTAGCACTGTTGGAATTCAAATTTTACCACAAAAGGTATAGGTTTTTGAAAAGTAGACAACCCCGGGTTTCATTTCAGGTGCAGTTTTAAACTTTTCATACAGCCACTTTTCCACCAATCTCTCCCAAATCCTTCAGAAAAAAAAATAAATCAGTGTTTTTCACACATATTTCAGTGTTGCTGTATACTTCAAGAGAGATTTTCTAAAATGCATTGATTAGTGTTCAGCTACATCTTCTGAGTACAGCAATGTCCCATATGCATAGGTTTGTCAGGGTTTGGGGGAGCTACTGGGCCCAGTTTGGAACATGTACATTTCCATTTTCAGACACGGAATTATTGCAGCTTGCTTAATGAGTTACTTGTCTCATTTTGGGCTGTTTGACAATGCAGCAATTCAATTTTTACCACCAAAAGTATATGTTTTTGAAAAGTTCACACTTTTCATGCAGCCAATTTACCATAAATCCCTCCCAAACCTGCAGTAAGAAAAGAAATGTTTTTCAAACATATTTCTGTGTTGCTGTGGATTTCAAGCACATGATATTTAGAGATTTTTAAAATTCATTGATTAGTGTTCAGCTACATCTTCTGAGTACAGCAGTGTCCCATATGCATAGGTTTGTCAGGGTTTGGGGGAGCTACTGGGCTGTATTTGGAACGTGTGCATTTCCATTTTCAGACATGGAATATTTACAGTTTGCTTAATTGACGACTTGTCTCATTTGGGTCTGTTTAGCAGTGTTTCAATTCAAATTTTACCCCCAAAATATATGCTTTTGAAAAGTAGACAACCCAGGTTATTATTCTAGGTGAATTTGATACTTCACATGCAGTCACTTAACCAACAAACCAAATCCCTTTCAAAGACTGCAGCAAAGAGTTGAGTACTGGAGTTTTTATGTCTTATAATAACCTAAAAATTCTTGGTAATGACCCACTAAATGCAAGGTTTTCCACACTGAGTAGACATAACAAGCTGGCTGATCGAAAAGTACCCCTACTATAGAGAAACTGATCATATGTAAAGGAACATCCATTTACTGGAGGAGGACACAGACCAATGACTGCCAGGGGAAGGGACCCCAGATACCCCTTATGCCCATTATGTAGCTTGCATGCCAATATAGTCAAAAGGAACTTTTTTTTGCACTGTTCCTGACTGTCAATGTAAAAAACTATTTATGCCAGAAAATGGCCACACTGTGCCAGTTGCAGGAAGGGACAGGTAATGTATATATTTTTTCCATGCAATATGGCTAAGAGAAAATCTGCGGTAAATTATTCCATGCATGCCCTAAGAGCTTGCATCAGTATGTACTCAAGTCTTGTGTATATAGCAAAAAGCACTGGAGCTACATTTTCAAGAGTACATTTAAGCCCAGGAAATGGATTTGCTTTAGTGGATTCATACACTCCATTTAGGGAGTTCATATATTGGGGGTTTTCAAAGTGTTAGAGACCTCTCAGGCATTCATGGTGTTAAAAGCTGAATTGTTTTGGGTTCTGCTTACAACTCTTAGGGTCTTATCCACTAAAAAGATGGCCAGTTCTGGAGCAAATGTAAAGCAGTGTGCTGGAGACCTCGTTAGCAATGAGGTATCTAAAAACTCTACTTAAATCAATGGGATGTTTTATTTCTCCACTATGGTACACAATTGTTCATCTTCTCTTTTGAGGATAAGGCCCTAATTAGTGTGGCTGTTTTGTGTCCTGCTTGCATTACATGTTACTGAGTGTGTAAAGCCACTGCTTATAAACTGCATAAGGACTGGTCCGTTGACCATCATTTCATAGTCTTCTTTTTGATTTTTTTAACCTACCATGAACAAATTATAAGATCCTCACACTATGTTTCTAGATTAATCAATTTATTTTTTAAACTGTCAACTTTTGTTGAGAACATATGCTAACATAGTAACACTGTCAGTTAGTAACATATAGTAACATAGTTGATGAGGCTCAAAAAAGACATGCATCCATCAAGTCCAGCCCATGCCAAAAACACCCTTGTTGATCCAGAGGAAGGCAAAACATTAACATTCTGGAGCAAACCTGAATCGCGCACCATAGTAGGAATACAGGCCTTTGCTGCAGACAAGCCAAATCAGCGTTTCAATGACCTCCACCAAATATGTAAGAAGTTGCCCCCAAACAGGAGCCACATCGCCTGCATAAATTAGAATGTGAAGGGACAAGGCAGAAATCTGAACTGGAGTGCAGTACCAATGACTTATAATCTTCTAATGGAGTACCACAAAATAAATATCTGAAGAGGTTGAGAAAGTAGCACTAATGTGTTTTTCCAATCCATTGTGTAAGAGTGAGCAGAAAGTTCAACTCTCCAAAGTCACCTAAATGAGTGTTCAATGACTGAGGGGTTATTTTGAAGTATTAAAGTATGGAAATCCTCTTAGTATGGGGGGTCCTCAAGATAACATGGATTCAATTTGGAAAATGAGCACCCCTTAACCCCAGTTCATTTTAGGTTTTATTCCTCCTTTAAGATATCCAAGATAATTAAAGCTGGTGTTTTGTGGAACAGAAGCCAAGTCTACTGTGGAGAGGCAAAATTAAAAGCTTTATTTATACAATTACCAAACTACAGTCACAGACACATTGGTGGTAGGTACTCCTGCTGTCGAGAGTGTTTTATTCAAAACTTATTGCAGCTGAAACTTTTAATTTTTCAGGTACAATATCTCAATGGCCTGAAATATTACAGTGGTGCTTTTGCTACACCATCAAGTGGAGGTTTATGGTCAACTGACCAGAGGTGTCCATAGGATGGTGTAGCAACAGCACCATTGTAATATTTCAGGCCACTGAGATATTGCACCTGCAATAAGGTGTCTGAATAAAACAACTCCCAGCTGCAGGAGGGCCCTTGTTTTACTCAGAAGGATAAACCCTGCAATATAAATGTTTTTACCTCTTAAGTGTTTCTATCCCTTTAAGTAGTTGTTGCCAGACTACAACTTGGACGACAGAAGTTGCAACCCAGCATGAGCTTACCAACCACTGTACTAATGCATACCTCAAAGTGTAGCAGAGGCTCAAGTCATGGTACAGAAAATATACTACACGAGTCATATCTTCCTAACCCAGAAAGCTCTTACTGCAGTGATAAAAAGAAAAACATTAAAGCAGATCTATTTTACAAGGCGAGTATCTTAAAAGTACAGAAGAGAAGCGCTTCATTAAACACTTGGCCATTTATTTTAAGTATGGTTGTTTTAACCCTTTACTTTAAGTCACTTAAATAGTTATATCAAAAATACAGTGACATGCATAAATATCCAATGATACAAATTACAGTAGCATAAGAAGCAAACAAAAAGCACCACAGGTAAAATAAAAATCTCCCAAGATTTCACAGATTTAACCCTTTGAATACCAGAGGGGTACATATTGAGAAGCAATGCACTGCAAACCCCTCTGGCACTCAAAGGTTAATTCATTTTATTTATTTATTTATTTTTGAAGTATGATTGTGAGAAAGGACTCCAACCCACTGTGGAGTAACTTCCTGCAGACCTATCTAGCATTGAAGAGGTTAATAAGCCTCATTTAAATGAATATGGAATTTCAGTTTCCCTTACAGTGCAGTTCATTTACTTTAAGCATACAGGTCTACATGACAACTGGGAATTCCGCTATCATTTCTTTCCCTCTAATGCCCAACTCATGTGGCTGTAAAGACGTATAAGACGTCTGCAGTTCAGTCTAGCCATAGAACAATCCAGTAGACAGAGGGTAAGGAAAACTACATTTTTATTCACATAGTTCCTGTGATGAATAAGAGGTGACAAATACAAAAATAAAATAAATCTCCACAAAATTGCCTGGCAAAACTAATCTCACAGGAACACAGAAAGACAGTGTTTAACATTTAGTTAGACCTAGACAACATAATTTGTTTCCCTGGTGCCAACAGTGACAATTATAGTCTCTGGCCAAAGCTTACATTGTGATGCCAATTATGCACTTGAAAGACTGCACTTGCCATTGAAGTTTTCTTATTGGAAAATACTTTAAAACAATGACCAAGACTCATTTTCTGCTTCCAAAGACTTAATCTCAAAGCCAATCCTATATAATAATGTGCTACAACGTTTGTAACGATGCAGTCATGCACAGAAGAGGCTGCTGCACGTGCTGCAGTCATGTGCAGTAGAGACTGCCTGTGACCAGGCCGATACGGAGCTGGGCTCTGACTTCGGAGCGTTCAGCTTTGTATCAGCCACAGCGTGGCAGTCTCTACTGCACATGACTGCACCGTGACCGCCCGCCACTGTGGCCCATGTACACGGGCTCTTCTACTAGTGACTTTATAATAGAATATTCAATATGTCTGTTCAGATACTGACAGACTACAAATATCATCATCCTTAAGCAGTCATTGAGTCAAACAGCTGGAGAGCCCCTGATTGCCTAGTCGTGATTTCAAGATTTGGATTTGCAAAACCTGAATCTATTTTACAAATATAATATAAAACTTGCTCCAGATTACATTTTTTAACATCTTGGATGCATATATACTGTTCTTTAGAGACACAGTTGTTTTAATGGTCTGTGCCACGATAATGCTCTTAATGTATTGAGATTAATACCCGATGCTATTCAGAAAGGATCAAACATTTTTTCAGACCATTTTTTGACAATACAACACCATAATTTCTGAGACACCATATCAAGATAGCTACAGTAATTGAAGTCCTAAAATAAGCAGGAATGGGAGTTCCTACAGAGCATATCTAAGACAAGATTTTGGGCATCGTAAAAAAACTGAGAATTGCCTACAGCTGTCAGAATGGATGCATGGTATTTAAGTGTGTGTAACCCCAGATCTTTTTAGGTCAGTGGTTCTCAACTCCTGTCCTCAGGACCCACTAACAGGCCAGGATTTGATGATTTCCTTGTTAGAGCACAGGCGAGTTAATCTATGTGAATGAGCCTCTGATCACCACACCTGTGCTCTAGCAGAGAAATCCCTAAGTCCTGGTCTGTTAGTGGGTCCTGAGGACAGGAGTCGAGAAACACTGTTTTAGGTTATTTAAAAAAAAGTCCTTCCTGATTCCAAAAGGGATTCAGATATCACACATAATTCTCAATATTGTTCTATTGACCTGTGAAGTGCTGAACTGCTCGGCTGACAGGGTGCCTGCGTGTGATATCATCATAATGCTCAGGTGCCCACTGTCAGCTGAGCAATACAGCTCTGGGTAGAGCAATAGGACAAGAGCACCTCCGGCAAGAGGAATAAACGATAGGCTCAATAACAGGAGCCAGAGCATCACTGAGTAGAGGAAGCATGGGCTTATTTATTTTTTTATTTATTTACTAGTGTAAAAGCCCATGTTCACGGGCCAAGGGCCGGGTGATGTTAACCATTTGAGTGCCAGTGGGGTACGCAACACATTGCTTTGCAATGCGTTGCGTACCCCTCTGGCACTCAAAGGGTTAACAGGCCAGTCCTGCTCTGCGTCCTGCCACCAACGCAGTTATGCACTGTAGAGACTGCCCGAAAGCAAAGAATGCTCTCAGCACAGAACTCCCAGCATTCCTACACCTCCCAGCATTCTGTGCATTCGTGCAGTCTGTACTGCGCATGACGGCTTCTGACAAACATCCTAGCAAATTATTATATAGGATACAAACAGGCAGAAAATGGGGGTTCTCACTGAACAAACTGTGTCTGACATGCAGAGGCATAAAGTTACTTAAGTGGGCACCTGTGGAGCAAGCCCCCACTGACTGCATGATTTCCCATCCTGTTCCATACCTCCCAAGATTTCAAATGGCCAAAGAGGAACACTTCTGTTTTAGGTGGTGTTGCTGGGGTGCGGCATTACAGAGAATTTGTAGATTATTACATGACCTACTAATGCCTCTTTGTGTAACTGAATATATTATTTAGAACACAACCACATCATTTTGTTTACATTTAAAAACATATATTGAAGTTTAAGGTTATACTAACACTTAATATGAATGAATATGTTTATTTATATAGCGCCACAAGTGTATGCAGTGCTTTACAATTTAAGGGTTTAAACAATACAGGGTTACAGGTGCTTTGTAGAGTGAAACATTGGGTGGGAGGTCCCTGCCTGAAAACTTACAATCTAAATAGCTTACAATCTAAATATGTTTAAAAATAAATAAATAATAAAAAAAAAAATGTAAAAAAAAAAAAAAAATTGTAGGGTTTATCCGCCAAGGGTACTCCCCACTGCTGACGTATTTTATTCAAAATATATTGCAGCTCAATTTTTTTTTTTTTTTATAGGTGGAATATCTCAATGGCCTGGAATGTTATAGTGGTGCTGTTGCTACACCATCTTACTGACAAGCTCTGATCTGAGCAGCAATAACTTTTGAATAAAACACCACTCAGCAGTGGGAGTACCCTTGTTTTACTCAGAAGTATAAATCCTACAATATATATTTTTTCATATTAAGTCTTACTATCCCTTTAAATAAACATGTATGTGAGATTCATTGCTGGGGAGCAATGTGATACACATATACAAGCCACACAGTCTTATCTCCTAAAAAGAGGGACACCAGGATTTGGTTATCACAGAGGGATTGTCCCTCCTAAAGAGGGACACTTAGGATGTATACTGTAGGCCTTATGCACAGAAGAAGAGGAAAAACCATCTGCATTCACAGGGGACAAATGAAAACTCCCATTAAGAGATATTTTCCCTTGAATGCCAGAGAGGTTACGAACTCATTGCTCTTCAATGGGTTGGAGACCAGAATCAGAATTTAAATGCTCCAATAAAATAAATGGGAAGCTTTGTGTGTGACGTAACAGTACAGCTGATTTGCACCAGAATTATTCCATTAGTTTTGTGAACAAGACTCAGCTTCACCAGATAGTTGTTAAAGGGATAGTAATACTTCGTTTTATCTTTATTTTATTTTGTAGGAATTAAAAAAACATTTAGAACGATATAAGTCTTATCTCTCAAACCTTTATGGTTTAAGAGATATTCACAAGCAAAGTATCCCCCCCGCCCTGTTCAGCCACATCAGAAGGGAGGTGCCCAGGTAGACTGCAGAGAGGGACAATCTTCAATTAAGATAAGGGAAAAAGCTGAAAAACTTGTCAAGGGGGGGGATGGCTTTCATTGTTTTCATACAAAGAAGATTGTCCCCTGCTGTTATCTGTCTGGTCTTACAACTAGATTCACATCTGAGAAGAGATGGCTTACACTAGGAAAAAGGGGCGGGAGGGGAAACTTTGCTTGTGAATATCTCTTAAACCATAAAGGTTTGAGAGGTAAGAATCATCGTTCTTCATATTTTTTTAATGCCTACAAAATAAAATAAAGTTAAAACGAAGTATTACTATCCCTTTAATGAGAACAGGTTAGGTATTAAAGGGGCCCTTCCACACCTTTTCTTTATCTTTCACACCCTCCTCTACTGATCTAGCCAGCAGAGAGCTAACGGCACTTACAGGGACATAGGTGATGGAGTGATTCTGGAGCAAATCAACTGCAGCACAGGGAGCACATGAAAATTACTATTAATTTAAAGGTGCAGTACACTTTTTTTTTAATAAAAACCTATATGTTTTCCTGCTGACTAAAACAAGGGCACTCCCATCGATTTCAGTTGTTTTATTCAAATGTTATAATAGTTCAAAATGCCAGGAAGTGAATTACAGCACATATAATTCCTGAGAGTTCTGACTCAGCAGTTTGTATCCCATTCTATGGAGAACTGTTAGTCAGTGACTCAACTCTCATAAATAATAAAACAGAGTAACGAATTGAAATCTGATACCTAGAGGGCACTGTATGTAAAAAAACCCTGAGTAAACTATACTAATTCTTAAAGCGTAACTACCACCCCAACATTATGTAGTCTCAAACAATGCATCTTCCATCGTTCTATTGTACTGTGTATTTAGTTTTTTTTTTTTTTTAAATCTGGTGTTATTGCATAAACAGGAATAGAAATATCTACCTGATGACATCCTGCCCAATTCAAAGCTCAGTGCGCATGACTACGGAGCCAAAAGGCTCCGTTGTAACTGTCACCAGCCTCCTACGTCATCATCCTCAGAGCCACATTGGGTAAAACTTGTATGCTGCTTGAGCGTGCGTGTCAAAGGAAAACAAAAAACAAACAAACAAAAAAAAAAAAACCTGCTGTGGGCACAGACTTCTTTTATGACTGACAGGCCCAGGGAAAGCTCGAGGATGTGAAGCAGCCAGGATTCGGCAAGATGGCTGGGGTCGGCTTGCTCTTGCTGCTGGAATAACGAGTCAGATTTCTAAAAACACCAATACTTTATGGATGTTTAACAAATGTTTTTAGGTTGACTTGAGGGATATTTAACTTAATAGCTCATGTTTGGCCATGACAGTTCCGCTTTAAAACAAGCATCTCTAAGCAGTGGGAATACCCTTGTTTTACTCAACAAGAATAGCCTTACAGTATATAACGTGATTTTTATACTTTCTCTTAGTCCATGTGGAACACAGGAACCATGGGGTAAAGTCTGCTCATCAAGGCTCTCACCCTGCTCCACTTTACTCTTGCTCAGTTCTAACATACAGCAAAAATGAAAGACATAGTAACATAGTAAATTAGGTTGAAAAAAGACACAAGTCCATCAAGTTCAACCTTCGCCTCATACCTCAGTAACTGAGAATTTTATAGCTTTCCTGCTACCAGTTAAATTAGTCTTTATCAGACCTTCCTGATCAGCCTACTGATAAACAGTATAACTCTGTATGTTCCCTTTTGAAAGAAATGTATCTAATCTTCTCTTAAATGTATCCATTGTATCTGCCATAACTACCTCCCTGGGCAATGAATTCCACAATTTGACAGATCTTACCTTAAAAAAACCCTTCCTCTGCTGAAGTTTAAACCTCCTTTCCTCTAATCTCAAGGGGTGTCCCCTGGTCACCTGATCAGGCCTTGGAATAAATAGCTCACCGCAGAGATCCTTGTATTGACCTCTCATATACTTGTACAACGTGATAAGGTCTCCTCTTAGTCGTCTTTTCTCTAGAGTAAATAAACCAAGTTTGTTTAGTCGTTCCTCATATGTCAAGTCCTCCATTCCCTTAATTCATTTTGTTGCTCTCCGCTGTACCCTCTCTAGTTCTAGTACATCCTTTTTCAGAACCGGGTTCTGAAAAAAAAAGACACAGAAGTGAAACAAGAAAGGGCATCCCCACTCAGGACTAGAACAATTGTTTTTTTTTCTACAAACAAATCAGGACAATAAAAAAATACCCTTTTCTCTTACATCTGATGTGGAATCATGGGGGTATACCAAAGCATTCACCAAGATTCCAGGGAGGGAAGGAGAAAAACCCTCAAAACAAAAGCCAGTTATAAAATAAACAAACTGGTACAACCCGAACCTTAGGGTCAACAGACTCCAGCACTGCAAATGAATGAACAGTAACTAATAGTTTACTGGCCAAAATTATACCAAGAAGGACACCTACACAGTCACTGCATCATGTAGGACTTTCCAACGAAAGCTGGCTTCAAACAAAGCCAGTACATTAACATAGCAGTGTTTGACATATGTATGAAGGAACAACCACTTTGCTGACTGTGCCACACACACCTGATTCTTATACAGGGCCGGCCCAAGACATTGTGCTGCCTGGGTCCAAGGATGAAATGCTGCCTGCCCCAAAACCACACCTACCAAAACATGCCCACATGGCTGCTCTATGCACATTTAACCCTTTGAGTGCCAGAGAAGTATGCAAAACATTGAATACATTGAATTCCCCTCTGGCACTCTAAGGGTTATGCCCCAGGGCTTCCAAAGTCAACTGACTCCCTCGGTTACATTCCCAGTGCAGAAATGTAAGAATTGCACATTTTGGATTATATTTTATTACTGTACATTTTTGAGTACATGAGCAGACACCCCTGGTTATGAAAGGGTTAAATTGGTGTTCTGTGTGAAAGATTTATTTTTAACACTGCTGCAAATGTAAAAAATGGACAATAATAAAATATCTAAAATCTTTAGATGATATTTTTTAACTGTCCACTTTTTAAATCTGCAGCAGTATTAGACAGCAATCTTTCACACAGGACACTACTTTGATCCTTTCAGTGCTCTAATCTAATTTTACATCAATTGCCATCCTAGAATGGCCCATGGAAAGGCAAGTTACAGGCAAAGCAAACAATGTGTCACTCAAGTTCTCAGCACATACCTCATGGGCCTGGGGTTGGGTGGTTCATTTGGAGGTGCGCTTCCCCCAGCCAAGAGAGTGAATAAGCTGGAAAAAGAACAGAAAGGTGAAAAGAAGTGGAGAGCTTGAAGAAGTGAAGAGCTTGAAGAAGAGTGGCCCAACGGGAGGGAAGGAAATGTAAGAAAATGGGCAGGAGTAAGAGTGGCCCAGTAAGACAGAGAATGGCCCAGCAAGGTGGAAAAGCGGGACCTTGAGAGAAGGTGTTGATGGGAGGCAGGGGGAGGGAAGAAGAGTAGGAATGAGCCCGTGCATTCTGGAATAGGGAGGGGATGGAAGACAGCTTGCCAGGTTAGAAGGACTGGTTGATGGCGAGAGGGAGGGGATATATGAAACTGGCTGTCAAAGTGCCACCTGGGTCCCATGGACCCACCGGGACCCATGTAAGTGCTGTCTCTGTTCTTATAGGCCCAAGAAGCACCCACAAGACTATGTGGAATGAGCAGTAACCCAAAAGGGTATACCTGGGGAATGATCATCTTAACCAGAGAAGCCGCCGTTATCTTAGTAGCTGCTTGGGACTGCACAAGGGCCCTCAGGGACGACAAGAAGCAAATCAGATTTCCAAAAAGGCTGCGTGTTTTAAAGATAGTGCTTCAAGCACCTATCCACATTCAAAGATAAAGCTATTGTTCCTGTTTATTACATGGGCCTTGACAGACAGAAGGAATGCTGAACTGTGGGACTGGATATGCACTGGGAAGCTCTGAAGGGGGGGGGGTGAGAGGGGGGAGAGAGAGAGAGAGGGAGGAGAGATAGAGTCCAATGCCACTGGGCTATAATAATCTCCTGAAGCTCCAAAACATTTATGGACAGAAGACTCTCTAGGGTCCAAAGGGCCAGAGCTATCCGAGAACTAAGGATGGAGTCCAATGTGACTGTGACTCAATTTGGGATAACCAGTTGCCATCCCAGCAACCGATGGGGCCTCTGAAGCCATCAATAAAAGTGCATCTTCATCCAGCTGGACAGGGACATGGCACGGGAGAAATGACACTGCCGCCTGGGCCAATTCCTGAGAATTTCCATGTGCAGGTCCCACGTATGGCAAGCGGGAGTACCTCTGCAGCAGAAACTAGGTAGCCCAGCACCTTCCTGTAATTTAATAACATAGTTGATGCGGCTGAAAAAAGGCATCAAGACTAGTCCATGCCAAAATCACCCCTGTTGATCCAAAGGAGGCAAAAAAAAAAAAAAAAAAAAATTTAAAGGCATTTCCAATGAAGCCCCAAGTGGGTAAATAAATTCCTTCCTGATTCCTAATGGACGTTAGATAGTTCCCTGGATCAACAACCTATCTGCTTTGAAGCCAACTGTTCTGTGCTAGATAGGCATCCATTGCTTTCTTTGAAAGCAGTTGCATTATCTGCAAGTACATCATCCAGAGTCAAAGAATTCCACAGCTTTACTGTCCTTACTGTAAAAATTCCTGCCTTTGTTTTAGTCGAAAGCTCCTTTCCCCTAGTCTTAATGGATGACCTTCCACTCTTAGTTCAGCTCTTTGAGTAAATAAATAATTGGAGAGTTCTTTGCATTGACTTCGAATATATTTGTAAATAGTAATCATTTCACCTATTAGATGGTTTGTCTCTAATGTAAACAAACCCAGTTTGGCTAGTCAGATCTTCCAATAACTTTATCAGTTTTGCTGCAAGTCTCTGCAGGCCATTCAAGTAGGGACTCAGGGAGATCTCTAATGAGTAAATATGTACAGCCAGGAAACAATGATGATCTGCATGGATGAGAATATGCAGATAAGTGTCCTTTATGTTTAGGGAAGCCACAAATTCCCCTAGACACATGACAGCAATGCCGGAGGACAAGGACTCTATCTTGAACAGAGGAGCAAGGGGGAAAAAAAAAACAAAAAAAAACAGAAAGCTTTAAGTCCAGAACAGGTAGGCATCTGACTTCTTTCCTGGGAACTATGTAAAGGAGTAGAATCCTTTGAACCATTCCTGAAAAGGAATAGGTACCGACCCCTGCATATCAACCAGGAAAGAAACTGTGTCTAAAAATAGTTGACTTCAGTTGGGATCACAAGTAACTTTGGACATGAAAAAGTGACATGGTAAAAGGAACGGCTCATGTGCTGAGGAAAAAATACAGATGCCTGAGGCAGATATGGATATGTTGGCCTATGTTGCTGAGGAAATCTGTGCCCTGGGTGTGTAACCATAATGGTGAGGGTAACAAAAACAAAGTATCTTCTGTGGAAAAAAGGAGTGTTTAAGAGTAGCCCGAGGCAATAAACTTGCCTCCAGTGGCTTGGCTGTTAACCTACTCAAACTCTGGGCCAAACAGCTGTTTGTGTGCAAATGGAAGGGATACCAAAGACTTCCTGGAGGACTGGTCACCACAGAGAAAGTGTAGCTGTTTCCAGTAAACCTAGCAACATCAAGGGCTGCTTCAGTAAGATATTAGTTTCAAGGATCTTTAATATGAACACAACCAGATACTTCTTAGCTACGTCCACCTGGATGGCATCTAAAAGCTCAGGCTCTATTACCCACACAGTAGTAAAGGCAGGGAGTAAAGTGGCACCAGAGGCTGCAAAATTCACCTTAAAAAGAGAATCCATGTGCTTATACACCTGATTCTTAAGAGTCCCGGGGTCCACCAGCAGTAATGCTGTACTCTTAGCAAGCTAAAGCCTAACCAGAAAAAGGGTAAAGGAGAGAGATGTTACAAGGAATGAATAGACTTCTGTCAGGCATCCTCCATGAGGATCTGGACTAAGGAATGAGGAGGAGGAAAAATGGAAACCTCTCTCTTGCATATGTTGAAAATATCAAAGGTTTCTGAGACCCTAAGCATCTACAGAACAGCCCAAAGGAGGAACAAGGGTCTTCCTCATAAGCCTCCCTAACAGAGAAGGATTAATCCAGTTTGTCCTTATTAGTTTCCCCTTCCTCAGTGGACAAATACCTAATAATTGGGTCATCACCTCTATAAAATAGCTAAAGCTCCTTTTGGGGGTGTGGGATGGCCAAGGGATCAAGAGTGTAAGACTCTTAAATGGATGAAGGGATAGAACTCACTGATAAAATTAAAGTTTTAACACATGCAGGCTCCTGCTCAACAGATAAGTGTCTTAGAGAGTGTGTGAGAGCTACAGAAAAAGGACGACAGTACAAGAAAGTTTCCTAGGAAGACCAATCTTGCTTGAACAGCAACAGCAATGGCATAAAGGGCCCCAAAACCTTAGAAATTTTGCCTTGTCCATGACAATACTTAGGCTCTGACATAGCCAAGAAACCAAGCCAAGTATGAGGTAAAACAGTAAAAGTGGAATAAGTTATATAGCTTTAAACATACTTGAGGCAAGCAAGGAGGGAAAGACAAGCCTCTACATAGCATGCTGAATTGAAGAAAAAAAAAAAAAAGAAAAAAAAAAAAAAAAAAAAAAAGGGTAAGCCTACGACCACTTCTTGCCCTACCAAGAAATTTGGAAAAAACAGGCTTAGAAGTAGTTTCCCAGTATATTCGCATCATCTGATATTCGAGGAGGGGTCCCTGGGGCTGTGGAAATAGTGTGTAATGTTAGAAACACCAGCAGCCCCTTCCAGCTGCCGAAATATAAATGGAGGCAAGAGAAGTCCCATATAAGCTTTCTATGTTCCATCCAATGTAGCCACAGTACGTGACCATTGTTAAGGGCACCGTGACCCCAACAAAGTAGAATGGATGTAAAAAATTAGTAAAAGTACCTAAGAGTTAACCCTTTGAGTGTCTGAGTGGTACGGAATGCACTGCAAAGCAATGCGTTCCGTACCAGTCTGGCACTCAAAGGGTTAAGAAAAGGTATGAACAGCCACTGCCACAACAGGACTATCCTCAAAATAAAAAAGCCAAGTTACAGAGGCAGAATAGGCAAAAGGCAAACAATGAATTCCCAGAAGTCAGTACAAGGGTTAAGAAATCCCACTGTGCAGAAAAGGAATAAAGAAGGATAGGAACATCGAAATATATATTTTCAATTTTAGTTTATGTTGTACAGAAGCAGACTCACAGTAAACAGTGCTAGTAAGCCTCCAACACCACAGAGAACAAGAAATGTGGCTGCCAGACAAAGGAACAGGCACATACTCACAGGACCTGTGCACTCAGGGACATAATTCATTCTCTTCAGTCTTCAAGTTATTATATAGCAAGCGTGCAGTTCAGACAAATATGGGAGGAGAGGGCTGATAACACAAGCAACCCAGACCCAGGTCCCTGAAATGTATGCTCTGTGTCAAACTTACACTAGAGAACAAAGATAGGAGCCCACCTAATGGTGGATTACACAGCCCCATCCTACCAGAATAAAACAAAAAGGGAGGCTAACTAAGAGGGAAGCTTTGCCCTGCTTCCATTCTATGGAAGGTCACTTTTAAAATTAAGCATGTCTAGGCAGGTTAAAGTGGAGAAGGCTGGAAGTCTCTGCCTCTGACAGCCTTTTTACTTAAGTGCCCTGCCCTCCTGGAGGAGTATACTTTACCATATGGTTCCTGTGTTCCACATAGGACCTAAGAGAAACCTATTTTCATAGGGCCCTTACTTTCTACAATGCTACAGAAGTCACAGACGGATTCACTTTGTATCCCACAACAAAAACAGATATTACGAAGGCAATGTGATATGCCATTTATTACAGAGCTGTGAGATGTATGTACAAAGAAAATAAGGCTGAACAATTTTGTAGCAAACGAACTGCAGCATAGGAAACAAATAAAAACTCACAATAAACATCTGATAGTCCCCCAATGCATTGCAAAGCAATATGTTGGAGACCTAACACTAAAGGGGGTTAAAAGTCCTCCCATGTGTTCAACCCCTTACAAATTCCGTGGCATTGTGTATTCCTGTTGAGGGCATGAGTGGGATTTATATCTCGCCACTTCTACCAGAACCCTTCTGCATCCACCCTGCGAAGATGTGCCAAAGTTAATACTGCATGAAATAATATACCACAGACCATGGTATGCCTTGTCATCTAGGCACCTGTCTCTCCAACAGTGATGCACATACTCGCTATTAAATAAAACATTCTCTTGTGCACATTTTTGTCTCACAAATCAGTCAGTGGTTTCTCAAGATGCCTCTCATACATGTATGTGATTTCATGTGAATCGCACATCAACTTCCTGGTGCACGCATTTTGTTTTTAAAAATGAAAGAACTAACGCATCCTAATAATAACTCCTCACTAGCACTTTTATGTCCAGAAAATCCTAATAGCCCTCATGAATTTTTCCATTGCTTTTTTTTTTTTTTTTTTTTTCTTCCCCAAGTGATAACATCTTCAGTCAGTCTAGGCTGTCAGGTCCTTGGAGGAAGATGCTAGCTAGGCCGCTGGACCTCAAACTCTGCTCTGAGCATATGATAATCGTAACGCTTTATGTACAAGAGCAGTGTCTAACGCATTGTTTAGCGATGCACTGCACACCCCTCTGGTCTTTAAAGGGTTAAGAAGGTTCATGTACTGTGCCTACTTCAGTTTGAATAAATATCAAGCAACTCTCTATGAACATGGCATCCAGACTGCCTAAAGATGCTATATCTTAAACAAAGATACAAGGGGTTGGGTCTGTTTTTACAATTAAACTATCCAGTGTGATAAAGTTTGAAAGGATTGTAATGTTTCACAAAACCAGCGGCTCCAATTAATCTTCATAGTATTTGGGCCATGGAGAGTGTTATTTCAATACTGTCAGAGTTCTAGTTCAAGAGTAATTGAATGATACAGTTTCCCCCTCCCACTCCTTTTACCTAGTGTAAGCCACCTTCCCTCAGATGTGGAATCTGATCGGTTAACCAGACAGATTTCAGAAAGGGGCAATCTTCTTACTGTGAGCATAAGGAAAACACTCCCCCACCTTGACAGGTTTTTCCTTATGATTATTGAAGATTGTCCCTTGCTGCGATCCATCTGGACATTCTTGCTGCTCTGAGGTGAGCAGTATTACATCAGTTAAAGGGGCAGGAAGGGGATATATTATCATTCAATTACTCTTGAACTACAACTTTGACAGTACTGAAATAACACTCCCCATGGACTAAATATTATGAAGATTAATTGGAGCTGCTTTTATTGGGAAACATTACTATCCCTTTAAAATGGCAAGATGAAGCAGTTCTAGAAAGCAGGGAACAATAAAGTCCATATAAGAATTAATAAAATATTTTACTTTAAATTGCAATCTATACTTTTTTTCCCAAATAACAATTAACTAATTCAATTGTTTGTATTCTGTATACTGTTGACGGTACTCGCCTTCAATAGAGAAACTGCCCATCTTGGATTCCAGGAAGTCAAAGAGGGTACTAGGTGCTGAAGGTCTGGCATTTGTAACTTCATCATCCTCCTCTGCGCGGGTTCTTCCTCGCCCTTTTCCTTTCCCTGTCAGTAAAATGCAGAGGATATTAAAATCTACTGGGCATTCTGTATAATGCAAGTCTTTTCTTAGGATTATTACAGCCTAGATATGATTGGGCTTTATCACTTACCAGCTGGAAGTTATAATACCATTGTGTTTTATTCATAAGGATAGTAATTAGATTTCTTTTATAGCTTTAACATTCTAATCAAGTAACATCCAGTATAAAGAACCAACAGTGGAAAAATGGTACCTAAATGATGTGCTGAAAGCAAAAAAAAAAAAAACAGGGCAATGTCAGAGCAAACCAACTACACCATAGAGGAGAAATAAAAAAATCCCAAATTCCTATTTATTTAAATGCAGCTTCAACCCTTTGAGTGCCACAGGGGTATGCAATGCTCTGCAAAAGTAATGCATTGTGTACCCCTCTGACAATCAAAGGGTTAACACCTTGAATACTAGAGATGCTTCCAAGACTTCAAGCATTCAAGGGGGTTAAAATGCCTTGTTTAAATAAATGTGACTTTTCACGTGGTCCCTATGGTGTAGTTGGTTTGTTCCAGATTTTCCCTTCTTTCTGTATATGACCCCAAGTGCTGAGCAACTTGTAACCCTGCAGCTGTTCTATAACTGCCATCATCCTGAGTGAGTAATTGTCTGTCTGAGACTGAAAGGTATTGGAGTCTAACAATGGCTGGAAGTCAACAGGGTGCTCAGTCTTGAGAGACAAATGAACAGAAGTACACATTAAGAGCTGGGATGTTTCCAAATGTAAAACCAGCACTTCCCTCTTCTCTACACACATGCACAGAAGGGGCATTATGTTGTACACCCCTGTGGACCTTAAAGGGTTAATTTAATCAGCAGGTATACTGAAGCAATAATGAAATATGCCAAAGCAATTGCCTTCTCCTGAAAGTCAGTGAACCAAATGGGCAAACTGCGCTAGAAGCAAACCAGGGAAGACAGATTTGTATATTTCCTTTCCATGACTATTGCAGTGTGAGTTAGTACTAGGCATGCTCTTGTAGGGCTCTGCTTGTGATCCTGCAAATGAATAAGACAAAACAGTAGAACGTGTGGAGGAATGCTGAGAACAATTACACATGCATGATCTAAACACTAGAGGGAGAACAGTGTTCTATTTCCAGACACCAAAGCAGAAGATGCATTGCCATTTTCTCTTACTGTAATTTTGCTGCACAAAGTAATAAAGTAATTGTATTGGTATTTTATTTATCTGTACATACAGATTCTCTCTCTCACTTTCTATCATTACATATATATGGCAATGATGTGCTTCTTTGAGATTGGCAACAATTTTCTTTAGCCCAGCAAGGGCTGTCACAGCAGACAACAGGATGTTCTTACTCTAATGTTTAGAACTCTGAGAATTGCTCATTTGCAATGTATCGGTGATATATGAGAAGGTAAATGGGACCCTTCTTCCCACCAGTTTTGGGGGCCCAAGTGAAAAATTCTCATGGGGCTCGCCTTTACTTCTGTGTTTCTAATAAGACACTGCCATTTGATTTTATTTACAAGTGGCGGCAACTTTATAACTGCTGTGGGACCCTCTGACCAAACAAGGACCGTAAGCAGCCGCTTGTTCTGCTTATGCTGTAGCGCCAGCACTGTTATAGCATGCCCAGTTGATATAACAGCAGTCAGGATAAGGCATTTACTGTAGGACTTAGCAGTGTTGTGACAGGGCACATGGAATAAAAAAGTAATAAAACTATTGGATGAGGCTCAAAGACTATGTGCATCCATGAAGCTGAATCTTTGCTGTATAACATGTTTTTGTTGCTCCATAGGAAGGCTAGAGAGCACGTAAGTAATTTCCAATTATGGCCCAAGTGTTTAAAAAATGAATTCCTGACTCCAAAAGGCAATCAGATATCTCCCTGGAACAACATCCTATCGGCACTGTAATCAACTGTAATTGTAATTCTCTATATTGTTCTAACCTAAATTTAGCAAGTCCTGTTTTGAAAGAATCGACAATATTTATCTCTAGATGCGTTGAAACATTACAATGTTGTTGCACATATTACAAAAAAAACGATATGTCCCAATTATCATAATCTTGGCAGAGAATCTGACAGGCCACTAAATTCTGCATAATTCATTTTTAGAATTGACTCATCACAGAGGCCATAAAAGGTTTTCTTCCTTGATTAATTTAAGTGGGAGTTTATTACTAGTTGTAGGTAGTGGTCCTTTAAATTAAAACAGTGTTCAATAACAAATCCGATAAACTGCAAATATCTCAAAATAACTACAGAAAAGTCAGCCTAGTTTATACCTCTCATTGGTGGCCCAGGCACAGGCTTTGGTTTGCCCCCAGTAAGTAGGAAGTTTAGTGCAGTCTCCATGTTGTTGCTGTAGTCCATAAGTGCCTGCCTGGCTGCGTCTTTACTGAAGCCCATTTCTGTGATGTGTCTCAATGCTTTTTCATCAACCTACAATAAAACAAATACACACATTTCTTTGAAACCCCTGCTTTCAATTCAGTAAACAGCAATGTCTACTCTAACGTGGACCCCTCATCAACTCCAATCTTCTTTTTATTTAAAGCGGCTCCAAATGGTGTACTTAACTCTTACAAGCACTTAGAGTATATATCTGACACAGACTCCTGACCGACACCTGGACGAAAATATAACCCGTGTGGTGATAGTGTGCAACTGAGAAAAGACTTCTCCAATCTTCTATATACTGAACAATAACTACTGGCTCTCAGTAATAGCACCACTTCACAATACTCTTAATAAAAGTGCAAGAAATATGCAAAAAACAATCTCAAACTTTATTCACATAAATCATTAAAAACATATTTGCTTTTCTTGCCTCC